>CM035420.1:45305450-45520450 GCA_020310875.1 Ceratopteris richardii | reverse complement strand
GTTTACAGGCAGACCATCTCATCTACGGAGGCATGACCCTTGCACCGCTCATTGCCCACCTCTTCAACCGTGCATTGGTTGAAGGGTTCCCTGACTCATGGACTGAGCACACCATAGTGCCCATTCATAAATCAGGTGATACTATGGATCCAGCTACATACCCGACGATCATGATTGGCCCTATATTGGCCAAGTTATATGGGGCGGTACTAGAGACAGAGTTGAGTACTCTCGCTGAGAGGAAGGGTAGGTTTCAGACGCGATTACTCTACCATTGACCACATCTTCACCCTGAGATGCCTGATCGACCAAGCAAGGGTGAGGAAGAGGAGATTATATTGTTGCTTTGTGGACTTCGGCAAAGCATTTGACACTGTTCCCAGGGAACGACTCTTCAGACGACTACTTGATATCGAAGCTCCGGATGAAATGATATGGGGGATCTACGCCTTATACAAGAGAGTATCTGGTAGAGTCAGATGTCCGGGGGTCTTATCTCATCCACTTGCTAGCACTATCGGGGTGAAGCAAGGATGCCCTCTTTCACCCACCCTCTTTGGTCTATACATTGATGAGATAGTGGACTAAATACGGCAGCAGGGGGGTGATGGCATTGAGGTATGTGGGTCCATGGTCCATATACTTTTATACGCTGACGATATTGCATTGGTTTCAGAGTTTGCAGAAGGCCTACAGCATCATCTACATGGCCTAGTTGACTTTTGAAGACACAGAGGGTTATCAGTGAACCTTGGTAAAACCAAGGTCATGATCTTTCATACATCAGCATAGGTACGCAATCATAGTTTGTTCACTGCAGCTGGTGGACCGATTGAGGTGGTCGGATGATATGTTTACTTGGGAGTGACATTTACAGCAGCATCAGGGGTCTTCTCTATGTCTCAGGCAGCCCGTGACCGCATCACACTTGGGTATGCAACACTAGCTTTGATGGAGAGACAGTGCCACCAGGCATATTTTCAGGAGCCCCGCAAAAAGGGGTGGCTCTTCGACACTTTGGTTACGCAAGCACTCATGTATGGGGCAGCCATATGGGGACCAGGCTTAGCTACATCAATATGGACAGCATTAGAAAGGCCACAGATCCTCATGATTGCTAGACTTATCCGTAGCAAGGCTTCCGTACCACATGATATCATTAGAGCAGAGCTCGCTGCACCACCGATGCTAGTTGAGGCACTATTCCAGACAGAATGACTATTACACAGACTCCGGAGCATGGATACACAGCGCATTGCCTATCGTGCTTTCTAGGCATCACGTGATATGACATTAGCAGGCAACACCTCCTCATGGTATGCATAGACATGAGACTAGCTAGCCCACCATGGCTTTGACATAGATAGTCCACCACCACTACACTATGACTCACATGCACCCACCTACTCGCGGATACATTGCCACCAAGAATGCTCTACTACTATGAGCATTTTCTACATATACCAGACGAGGGCTTCATCGAGATTTCGAGATACATGCAGACATACCTACCCTACCACTTTCGAGTCGTCATTGGGAAGCTCCGGGTTTCATCACATAAGCTCGAGATTGAGAGGGGATGGTCCAGGGGAGTCCCCCGTGAGGAGAGGTGGTGCCCAGTATGCGAGACAGAGGTATAGAGTGAGGAGCATTTTGTTATCAGATGCACAACGTACTTAGACCCACAAGCACACTTCCACATAGAGGAGTCCCTCCAATTGTGCATGACTATGGGAGACTAGCGACGTTTGGGACGCTTTCTCAGAGAAGCATACGAGAGGCGAGAGCGGTCACTACAGCCCACACATCAGCCACGGGTGAGTACCCAGCAGACCATTACCCAGTTCTTTCAGCGAGCTGAGCTACATCAGAGAGGTCCATCTAGAGGGCTCACGCACCACCACGAAGCAGCATGGAGAGCACGACGCCGACCACGCTTGGGCGGATATCATCGACCACGACTATATCATGAGGATATCTCACGCATCAGGACAGCCTACGACCAATGATGGAGCACAGGCATACCACCACCCCCTGGGTTGTCTTCCTTCAGGAGGCACACAGACCACCACCGATGTACCACATACTACACCCACCTCCACCCATTACCAGTAGCTAGGGTGTTTTTACTCACATTATGGATCCCCCATGTATTAGGTGGCCACTATCTGCAAAGTCAAAGCCACATCTACCCAACCTCTTCTAGTTCTATATAGCTTTGTGTAGTGATATACTTTTTATTTCATTTCATCTTCTACACAGGTTTACTACACTTGTATATGGTTTTTGTCTCATAGGCCAAGTTTGGCCTCCAGAAGACGTTAATATGACTCTCTCTCTCTCTCTCTCTCTCTCTCTCTCTCTCTCTCTCTCTCTCTCTCTCTCTCTCTCATCTCTCTCTCTCTCTCTCTCTCTCTCTCTCTCTCTCTCTCTCTCTCTCTCTCTCTCTCTCTCTCTCTCTCTCTCTCTCTCTCTCTCTCTCTCTCTCTCTCTCTCTCTCTCTCTCTCTCTCTCTCTCTCTCTCTCTCTGGCTGGCACGAGCCTGGCAGGCACGAGCCTGGCTGGCCCACCATGGCTTTGACATAGACAAGCTACCACCACTACAGTACGACTCAGAGGCACCCACCTACTCGCTCTCTCATCAAGAGAGGAATAGGATCATTCGTCAGGAGATATGGCATACATACATAGAGAGGACATGGGTAAGCCCTAGGGATACATTGCCACCGAAAATGCTCTATTATCGTGAGCATTTTCTACATATATCGGGCGAGGGCTTCATCGAGATTCCGAGATACATGCAGACATACCTACTCCACCACCTTCGAGTCGTCATTGGGCAGCTCCGGGTTTCATCACATCAGCTCGAGATTGAGAGGGGTCGGTCCACGGGAGTCCCCCGTGAGGAGAGATGGTGCCCAATATGCAAGACAGAGGTAGAGAGTGAGGAGCATTTTGTTGGATGCCCAGCATACTTAGACCTACGAGCACATTTCCAGATAGAGGAATCACTCAAGTTGTGCATGACTATGGGAGACAAGCGACGCTTGGGACGCTTTCTCAAAGCAGCATACGAGAGGCGAGAGAGATCACTACAGCCCACACATCAGCCACGGGTGAGTACCCAGCTGACCATTACACAGTTCTTTCAGCGAGCTGAGCTACATCAGAGAGGTCCATCTATAGGGCTCACGCTCCACAAGGCAACAGCATAGAGAGTACGGCGCCGACCACGCATGAGCGGATATCGTCGACCACGACTATATGAGGAGGATATCTCACGCATCAGGACAGCCTACGACCACATGATGGAGCATAGGCGTACCACCACCCCCTAGGTTGTCTTCCTTCAGGAGGCACTCAGACCACCACTGATGTACCACATACTACACCCACCTCCACCCATCACCAGTAGCTAGGGTGTTTTTACTCACATTATGGATCCCCCATGTATTAGGTGGCCACTATCTGCAGAGTCAGAACCACGTCTCCCCAGCCCTATACAGCTTTGTGTAGCGATATACTTTTTTATTTCATTGCATCTTCTACACAGGGTTACTACACTTGTACATGGTTTTGTATCATAGGCCAAGTTTGGCCTCCAGAAGACGTTAATACGACCCCCCCCCTCTCTCTCTCTCTCTCTCTCTCTCTCTCTCTCTCTCTCTCTCTCTCTCTCTCTCTCTCTCTCTCTCTCTCTCTCTCTCTCTCTCTCTCTCTCTCTCTCTCTCTCTCTCTCTCTCTCTCTCTCTCTCTCTCTCTCTCTCTCTCTCTCTCTCTCTCTCTCTCTCTCTCTCTCTCTCTCTCTCTCTCTCTCTCTCTCTCTCTCTCTCTCTCTCTCTCTCTCTCTCTCTCTCTCTCTCTCTCTCTCTCTCTCAGTTGAGTACTCTCGCTGAGAGGAAGGGTATCAGCGCTCAAGGACAGACAGGTTTCAGACGTGATTACTCTACCATTGACCACATCTTCATTCTGAGATGCCTGATCCACGAGGCAAGGGTTAGGAAGCGGAGATTATATTGCTGCTTTGTGGACTTCTACAAAGCATTTGACATTGTTCCCAGGGAACGACTCTTCAGACGACTACTTGATATCGGAGCTCCGGAGGAGATGATATGGGGATCTACACCTTACACGAGAGAGTATCTGGTAGAGTCAGATGTCCGGGGGGCTTATCTCATCCACTTGCTAGCACTATCGGGGTGAAGCAAAGATGCCCTCTTTCACCCACCCTCTTTGGTCTTTACATTGATGAGATAGTGGACTACATACAGCAGCAAGGAGTTGATGGCATTGAGGTGCGTGAGTCCACGGTCCATATTCTTTTATACGCTGATGATATTGTATTGGTTTTAGAGTCTGCAGAAGGTCTAGAGCATCATCTACATGGCCTAGATGACTTTTGCAGACACAGAGGGTTATCTGTGAACCTTGGTAAAACCAAGGTCATGATCTTTCATACATAGACACAGGTACGCAGACATAGTTTGTTCACAGAAACAAGTGGACCAATTGAGGTTGTCGGATCATATGTTTACTTGGGAGTGACATTTACAGTAGCATCAGGGGTCTTCTCTATGTCTCAGGCAGCCCGTGACCGCATCACACGTGCGTATGCAGCATTCGCTTTGATGGAGAGACAGTGCCACCAGGCATATTTTCAGGAGCCCCGCACAAAGGGTGGGCTCTTTGACACTTTGGTTACGCAAGCCCTCATGTATGGGGCAGCCATATGGGGACCAGGCTTAGCTACATCAGTATGGACAGCATTGGAGAGGCCACAGATCCTCATGATTTCCAGACTTATGCGTAGCAAGCCTTGCGTACCACATGATATCATTAGAGCAGAGCTCGCTGCACCACTAATGCTAGTTAAGGCACTGTTCCAGACAGTATGCCTATTATACAGACTCCGGAGCATGGATACAGTGCGCATTGCCTATAGGCTATCGTGCTTTCCATGCATCACGTGATATGGCATTAGCAGGGGACACCTCCTCATGGTATGCACAGACTACCACCACTACAGTACGACTCACATGCACCCATAGTACAAAGTAGAGATTTAAATCGTAGATTTAAATCGGGATTTAAATCGTTTAAATCGTAGAGGTTTTTAAAAAAATATATAAAAATCGAGGTTTTTATTCATCAAGAGAGATTTTTATTTTTTTTGTTATATTTGAGGTATGCCACAATCCCTAGTACATTTAGTGCCAAAAACACATAAAATACCTACTCTAGAAGTTAGAACCCCTCCCCATTACATGATACATCATTACAATTTACATCGATGAGTCATACATCGTAGCACTTAAATGAATGGTAAATCATGAACATCATATCTACATTGTAATTTACACCATAAATGATATAGTGATCAATGACATTTCATTACATGAATGATGAAAAGTAAAAGATAACATGAATGTCAATAGCTGAACGCACAAAAACCATAGAATAAGTGGCAATGTCATACAAAAAAGCATAGAGTGATCACTATCACATGATAGACTATAATCTAAGATGTCTAATCTAAGATGTCTAATGAATCATGAGTCATGACTCCTCAATGTCATCCATGGAGTCATCATCTATGGGATCCTCATCAAATGTACTAGCCATGATGACAAAACTCAAAAGATCAAGGCTCAAGAGGACAAATTGCAAGGGGCTGAAAATCTCACTCAAAATAGATGGCTGAAAATCGAAGGCTCTCTCTCAAGAACAAGACTCAAGAACAAGACTCAAGAAGCAAGCTGAAATTTGAATACTCAAGAATCAAAAGCTGAATATAATCTCTCTCTCTCTCTCTCTCTCTCTCTCTCTCTCTCTCTCTCTCTCTCTCTCTCTCTCTCTCTCTCTCTCTCTCTCTCTCTCTCTCTCTCTCTCTCTCTCTCTCTCTCTCTCTCTCTTTCTCTCTCTCTCTATGGCATGCATACATACATACAGAGGACATGGGTGAGCCCTAGGGATACATTGCCACCGAAAATGCTCTATTACCGTGAGCATTTTCTACATATATCGAACGAGGGCTTCATCGAGATTCCGAGATACATGCAGACATACCTACCCCACCACTTACGAGTCGTCATTGGGAAGCTCCGGGTTTCATCACATCAGCTCGAGATTGAGAGGGGTCTGTCCAGGGGAGTCCCCCGTGAGGAGAGGTGGTGCCCAGTATGCGAGACAGAGGTAGAGAGTGAGGAGCATTTTGTTATCATACGCCAAGCATACTTAGACCTATGAGCACACTTCCATATAGAGGAGTCACTCGAGTTGTGCATGACTATGGGAGACTAGCGACGTTTGGGACGCTTTCTCACAGAAGCATACGAGAGGCAAGAGCGGTCACTACAGCCCACACATCAGCCATGGGTGAGTACCCAGCATACCATTACCCAGTTCTTTCAAGGAGCTGAGCTACATCAGAGAGGTCCATCTATAGGGCTCACGCTCCACCAGGCAGCAACACAAAGAGCACGACGTCGACCACGCATGGGAGGATATCGTCGACCACGATTATATCAGGAGGATATCTCACGCATCGACAACCTACGACCACATGATGGAGCATAGGCATACCACCACCCCCTGGTTGTCTTCCTTCAGGAGGCACTCAGACCACCACCGATGTACCACATACTACACCCACCTCCACCCATCACGAGTAGCTAGGGTGTTTTTACTCGCATTATGGATCCCCCATGTATTAGGTGGCCACTATCTGTAGAGTCAGAGCCACGTCTCCCCACCCTCTTCCAACCCTATATAGCTTTGTGTAGCGATATACTTTTTATTCCATTTCATCTTCTACACAGGGTTACTACACTTGTATATGGTTTTTGTCTCATAGGCCAAGTTTGGCCTCCAGAAGGCGTTAATATGACTTCCTCTCTCTCTCTCTCTCTCTCTCTCTCTCTCTCTCTCTCTCTCTCTCTCTCTCTCTCTCTCTCTCTCTCTCTCTCTCTCTCTCTCTCTCTCTCTCTCTCTCTCTCTCTCTCTCTCTCTCTCTCTCTCTCTCTCTCTCTCTCTCTCTCTCTCTCTCTCTCTCTCTCTCTCCACGCACGGGATCCATGCCCCAAAATCGCTCTCTCTCTCTCTCTCTCTCTCTCTCTCTCTCTCTCTCTCTCTCTCTCTCTCTCTCTCTCTCTCTCTCTCTCTCTCTCTCTCTCTCTCTCTCTCTCTCTCTCTCTCTCTCTCTCTCTCTCTCTCTCTCTCTCTCTCTCTCTCTCTCTCTCTCTCTCTCTCTCTCTCTCTCTCTCTCTCTCTCTCTCTCTCTCTCTCTCTCTCTCTCTCTACGCACGGGATCCATGCCCCAAAATCGCTGGTACGATACAGATTGTCGAGAGCTCAAGAAGCACCTACGGATTTTAGAGCATAGGGGGGATATTACACACATGCAGGCACAGCGACGCATGCAGAGCCTTACCCGTCGCAAGCGGCGAGAATGGGAGGAGAGACAGTACTGGGATATCTATCACTTGCTCATGAGCCGGGATAGTGCAGTGGCATGGCGACACCTGAGAGAGAGGACACAGCAGACACCCATTCGAGACCCGAGCACTTGGCATAGCTATGCGCAAAACCTATACGAGATCCCTGACCAGCCCCCCATTCCCATGCCACAGAGCTCACGCCCCACTACCTGTGACTTCTTCACATCGACTATGGTGAGCCGTGCCATTGCCCATCTACAGCATGGAAGGGCCCATGACCAATTCGATTTACAGGCAGAGCATCTCATCTACGGATGCACGACCCTAGCACCGCTCACTGCCCACCTCTTCAACCGAGCATTGGTTGAAGGGTTTCCTGACTCATGGATTGAGCACACCATTGTGCCCATTCATAAATCAGGTGATGTTATGGATCCATCCACATACCGGACGATCATGTTATCATTAGGGCAGAGCTTGCTGCACCACCGATGCTAGTAGAGGCACTCTTCCAAACAGTATGCCTATTACACAGGATCTAGAGCATGGACACAGAGCGCATCACTTACAGAGCTTTCCAAGCATCACCCGACATGGCACTAGCCGGAGACACCTCATCATGGTATGCACAGACACGGGATTGGCTTGCCCTCCATGGTTTTGACATAGACAGACTACCACCAATACAGTATGATATCATTAGGGCAGAGCTTGCTGCACCACAGATGCTAGTAGAGGCACTCTTCCAAACAGTATGCCTATTACACAGGATCTAGAGCATGGACACAGAGCGCACCACTTACAGAGCTTTCCAGGCATCACGCGACATGGCACTAGCCGGAGACACCTCATCATGGTATGCACAGACACGGGATTGGCTTGCCCTCCATGGTTTTGACATAGACAGACTACCACCAATACAGTATGACTCCCAAGCTCCCACCTATTCACTCTCTCACCAAGAGAGAAATAGGATCATCCGTAAGGAGATATGGCATACATACATACAGAGGACATGGATGAACCCGGGGAGGACATTGACACCGAAAATGCTTCACTACCGTGAGCATTTTCTACGGATTTCAGACTAGGGCTTCATTGAGACTCCACGCTACATGCAGACATACCTACCACACCACCTTCGAGTCATCATTGGGCAGCTTCGAGTTTCATCACATCAGCTCGAGATCGAGAGGGGTCGGGCTAGAGGAGTCCCTCGAGAGGAGAGGTGGTGCCCAGTATGCCATACAGAGATAGAGAGTGAGGAGCACCTCGTTATCAGATGCCCAGCATACTCGGACCTACGAGCACAGTTCGAGATAGAGGAGTCACGCCAGTTGTGCATGACCACTGCAGACCAGCGGAGGATGGGGCGTTTCCTCATGGCTGCATATGAGAGACGAGATCAGATGCTATAGCCTACACACCTGACACGGGTGATTACCCAGCAGACTATTACTCAGTATTTTGAGCGCATTGGTCCACATCTGACGGACCTTCCTCCCAGAGGCATAGGGCTCACACTCCAGTAGGCAGCGGCACAGAGTGCGACGCCGACCACATCTGGTTGGGTACCGACGACCACGACTACACTAGGAGGATATCTCACGCATCAAGATAGCCCACAACTACATGATGGAGCATAGGCGCACTACCACCACTTGGACAGGCTTCCTCCAGGAGGCACTCCTACTGCCGCCGATGTACCATATACTCCACCCACCTCCACCCATCATCAGCACTTAGGGTATACATATTCACTCCCTCATGGCTCCCCTTTGTATCATGTGGTCATTATCTACTGAGCCAGAGCCACTCTCCCCCCAGGCACCATTATTTCATTCCTACTACCTCCTCATTACAGGTACCACCATCCTTTGCTGTTTTCCACCTACACAGTTTTGTGTAGCCAGTATTTTTTTCCTTTCCATTGCTACACAGAGATTACCACAGTTGTATATGATTTTGTCTCATAGGCCAAGTTTGGCCTTTGGAAGACGTTAATATACCTTTCTTTCTTTCTTTCTTTCTCTCTCTCTCTCTCTCTCTCTCTCTCTCTCTCTCTCTCTCTCTCTCTCTCTCTCTCTCTCTCTCTCTCTCTCTCTCTCTCTCTCTCTCTCTCTCTCTCTCTCTCTCTGTGTGTCTCCCCCCCCCCCCATGGTGAGGAATGGAGCAGAATTCACAGTTGGCAGTGGACAGATTGAGGTGGTCACTTCCTATGTCTACCTCGGAGTCACTTCCTATGGCAGTGGACAGATTGAGGTGGTCACTTCCTATGTCTACCTCGGAGTCACATTCACGAGCTTGCTTGGACCCTTCAGCATGAGACACGCAGCCACCGATAGACTCACACGAGGATATGCAGCCTTAGCCATGTTAGAGCGGAGATGTCACCAGGCACACTTCCAGGAGCCTCGCACAAAGGGGTGGCTATTTGACACACTAGTCAGACCAACTATGATGTATGCTGCGACAGTTTGGGCACAAGGCCTCACAGGCACCCAGTGGAGTGCAATCGAGCGGCCATAAATACGTATGATCTCACGACTATTTCGCGGGAAACAGTCAATGCCACATGACATCATCAGGGAAGAGCTAGCTGCACCACCCATGGTGGTAGATGCACTATTCCAGACTATCTCCTTTATTCAGAGGGTGAGGGAGCTCCCTACCAAAAGACTCACACACAGAGCTTTTGAGGCATCTATACAAATATCAGAGTCTGGATATGAGAGAGCTTGGTACACTCAGGTTAGAGCGTGGTTTGACAGTCATGGACTTGATATGGATAGATTGCCGCCTTTTCAGTATGACCCAGACTCACCTCACATCCACCTCTCACGTCATGAGAGGAATCTTGTAATGAGACAAGACCTTTGGCAGCTCTACATTAGTCAGACATGGCACACACCACACATGGGATCGAGACTATTGCACTATCGAGACCAGTTCTTGGACATACTAGCGGATGGTTTCATCCAGCGACCACGCTACATGGATACCTACATGCCTCATAGCTCGAGGGTAGCCATTGGCCAGTTGAGGGTCTCATCACACCGACTAGAGATTGAGATAGGCAGAGCCACAAACATTCCCAGAGAGGAGCAGCTATGCAGGATATGCAGAGTAGAGATCGAGGATGAGGAGCACTTTGTTTGCAGATGTAGCGCATATGATGACATTAGAGACAGATACGAGACTCTGTTTACAGGGCAGCCCACCCTCCGAGAGATCATGGGCTCTAGAGATCAACGACAGCTCGGGCGATTCTTACTAGAGATTCAGAGTCACAGAGATTCTCTCGTCAAGCCTACTACGGCTGCCCAGACACGAGGGAGACAGAGTCAGCTCACTGACTTCTTCATTCCACGACGTGCAGTAGCCCTCCCCACCTTAGCTCACACATCGAGAGGGGTGACTCTTCTGCACGCTCAGACCTCTCGAGCTAGGAGACGGCCCCATGCTATAGGATATCGGGCCCCAAGACTTCACAGACACCAGATTGCAGAGATCCAAGCTCGTGATCATCGCTCCATGGAGGAGAGACGATCCCGGATGATGGCGGATCCCTCTGCAGCCATCAGGGAGGCCTTGACTCCACCTCCACCTATGTACCACATCTTGCACCTGCCCACTAGTGCAAGATGGAGCTAGTTAGTCGTTCAGATGCATTATCATGCTTGTACTACCCATTTGCATATAGGCTACAGATATAGCACTCCATTCACCATCCCCCCCTCCCACTTTCATGGGTATCTCTACATGCATACTACAGAGATCTATATCAGCCTTACGAGCTTTTTTTTCAAGCACTTTTATCTTTTCCGATTCACAGAAGATACACCCATGTACATTGATTTGTCTCATAGGCCGAGTTCGGCCTCCTAATAGACGTAAAAACACTTTCTTCTTTCTTTCTTCTCTCTCTCTCTCTCTCTCTCTCTCTCTCTCTCTCTCTCTCTCTCTCTCTCTCTCTCTCTCTCTCTCTCTCTCTCTCTCTCTCTCTCTCTCTCTCTCTCTCTCTCTCTCTCTCTCTCTCTCTCTCTCTCTCTCTCTCTCTCTCTCTCTCTCTCTCTTTCTGGTTGGGTACCGACGACCACGACTACACCAGGAGGATATCTCACGCATCAGGATAGCCCACGACTACATGATGGAGCATAGGCGCACTACCACCACTTGGACAGGCTTCCTCCAGGAGGCACTCCTACCGCCGTCGATGTACCATATACTCCACCCACCTCCACCCATCATCAGCACTTAGGGTATACATATTCACTCCCTCATAGCTCCCCTTTGTATCAGGTGGTCATTATCTGCTGAGCCAGAGCCACTCTCCCCGAGGCACCATTATTTTATTCCCACTACCTCCTCATTACGAGTACCACCATCCTTTGCTGTTTTCCGCCTACACAGTTTTGTGTAGCGAGTATATTTTTCCTTTCCATTGCTACACAAGGATTACCACAGTTGTATATGACATTAATATACCTTTCTTTCTCTCTCTCTCTCTCTCTCTCTCTCTCTCTCTCTCTCTCTCTCTCTCTCTCTCTCTCTCTCTCTCTCTCTCTCTCTCTCTCTCTCTCTCTCTCTCTCTCTCTCTCTCTCTCTCTCTCTCTCTCTCTCTCTCTCTCTCTCTCTCTCTCTCTCTCTCTCTGCCCCCCCTCCCCGCCATCCCCCTCTGCTCCCCTGCTACCGCCCCCTCTGCTGCGCCTGCTCCCACCCCACCTACTCCAGCTCGAAACCCTACCCCACCTACTCCACCTACTCCAGATTAGGTTTTGCTACTCTCCATGCCGGATCTCCGCTCAGATCTACCCAGGTCGAAGGGTCGAACGAGATATGGCAAGGTCTTTTTCCCAACCCTAAAAACCTTGGAGCCCTAACCCTAGTCTTTCTCGTTTTCTAGAGTGTCCCGCTCTCTCTTTTCATATCCACACCTTGGAACCCTAACCCTAGTCTTTCTCGTTTTCTAGAGTGTCCCTCTCCCAAAATCTCAACCCTAATTCGAACCCTAACCCTAGCCTTAAAACCAAAAACCTAACCCTAAATCCTAACCCTGATCTCTCACTCTCTTTGAAGTTTCCACAGAAGAAGCATGGCTCGACTAGAAAAAAGGGATGTGGAAGACATGATTACTAAAGCAGTGAGAGAGGTAAAGAAAGAGGCGGACAGAGTACTTAATCAAGAAATGAGGAAGTCCAGTGATAGAATAAGAGCCCTAGAAGAGCATGTCAAAATTCTTGAAGAAGGCCGAGATGAAATGAAAATTGAGATGCATAGGCTTCAAGAAGAAATCATTCAGCTCAGGATTTCCAAAGAAGAAGGAGAGATCACAAAGCTAGATGACTTGAAAGAAGAAATCAAAAATGATTGGAAGATGGGTGTACAAGAACACATCAGATCAGAGATAGAAGCAACACAAAATAGCTGGGTGGAAGTTGTAAGTAAACATATTAAAAAAGAGGTCAAAGAAGAAGTGAAGAAGGAAGTAAAGGAAAACGTAAAGAAGGAAGAACTCACACGAGTCCAAGATACACTCGAGAAGGAGAGACTTCGACACATTCGAAGACTCCAGATTCAGATTACGGGCCTATCAGAGGGAGCATCACCAGAAGCTGACGCCACCGATATTTGTCATCGCCTCAGGTACGAGAATATGCCCTTCACATGTACATGGAGGGCTCGGAGGGATACATCTCGTCCGCGAGCACTCATCCTTCATATGAGCTCCGAGGAGACACGGACCGCCCTTTAGACGTCGATCAGTACTATAGGGATTACCAGGCGGCGCCCTCTACATGGACGAGAACCTCACGAGGATGCAGGTAGCACACAGACGTGCTTGCATGCCACAGATTCTCCAAGCACGTCAAGAGGGAAGGAAGGCCTTTTATCAGGATGGTAAGAATCTTCATAGATGGACGCCCTATCAAATAGGGCCACGCGGCCTATGAGACATCATTACACCAGGAGGCACCACTCAGAAGAGTGGTGTGGAATTGCAACGGGGCACTCTGGACACAGCCAGACATATTGGAGATCCTAGAGTCGCATGACTTTGTTTGCATTACAGAGACACATGAGAGCCCAGAGAGAGGCCTACCACACATTGCAGGTTTTCACTGGGAATCTGCATTCAGGACCACGATGAGACAGAGTACAGCACGAGGGTCAGGGGGTGTTGCCATCATATTTAGACAGGAGATACAAAGCCGGATCCATATCATCGGGAGAGATGAGGCGGCACGCTACATGCGGGTGCGCATAGAACTAAGTAACTTGATTTACATTGCGATATGCTACTTTCCACCAGGTGGATCCCGATTGTAGGACAGTACCTTGGAGGATCGATTCGAGACAGAGACTCACCATACACATCACTTTCGGATGACATACTACATTAAAGCAGCTTAGGTGAAGTCTTCCTCATGGGGGACTTCAACGGCCGCACCCAGTCACATCAGTGCGAGGCACACGACATGGATCATCCACATCTCATGAGGGGCAGAGATCCAAAGGAGACGTGCACCAGTAGAGTGTCAACAGATATGGGTCACGATGCCACTGGATATGGAAGACACTTGCTTGAGTTGGGTAGCATACAGCATCTCGTTATATATAATGGGATGCATCGTTGGCCAGGTTCGGGCGGACTTACTTGCTTCCCTCATGGAGGAGGTGAGAGCACAGTCGACTACATTTTGGGTACCATCTCTGGAGCTTCACTCATCCCCTCACTTAGTATTGGAAGACGCCCACTTGGTGTTGACCATACCTTTATCACATTCACACTTTCATCTCCTACTCCATTAGACCCTTCCTCACCCACTGAGACACACACCACGATACACTTCACACACGAGCTCTCACACGTTTATGCACACCATTTACACACCCGCCGCACACATATACACCCTCCACGCACAGGATCCATGCCCCAAAACCGATGGTATGATGCAAATTGTTGTGAGCTACCGAAGCACCTATAGATTTTAGAGCATAGAGGGGATATTACACACACAGGCACAGCGTCGCATGCAGAGCCTTACTCGCCGCAAACGGCGAGAATGGGAGGAGAAACAATATTGGGATATTTATCATTTGCTCATGAGTCGAGACAATACAGTGGAGTGGCGACATCTGAGAGAGAGGAGACAGCAGACACCCATCCGAGACCTGAGCACTTGGCATAGCTATGCACGGAGCCTATATGAGAACGCAGACAAGCCCCCCATTCCCAAGCCACAGAGCTCACGTCCCACTACCTCTGACTTCTAGACACCCACTATGGTGAGAAGCGCTATTGCCCGTCTACCGGATGGCAAGGCCCATGACCATTTCGGTTTACTGGCACAGCATCTAATCTACGGAGGCACGAATCTCGCATTTGCTCATTGCCCACCTCTTCAACCGTGCATTGGTTGAAGGGTTCCCTAACTCATGGACTCAACACACCATAGTGCCCATTCATAAGTCAGGTGATACTATGGATCCAGCTACATACAGGACGATCATGATTGGCCCTATATTGGCCAAGTTATATGGGGCGGTACTAGAGACAGAGTTGAGTACTCTCGCTGAGAGGAAGAGTGTCAGGGCTCCAGGACAGGCAGGTTTCAGACGAGATTACTCTACCATTGACCACATCTTCACCTTGAGATGCCTGATCGACCAGGCAAGGGTGAGGAAGAGGAGACTGTATTACTATTTTGTGGACTTCCGCAAAGCATTTGACACTGTCCCTAGGGACCATTCTCTTCGGACGACTACTTCATATCGGAGCCCCAGAGGAGATGATATGGGGGATCTACGCCTTGTACGAGAGAGTATCTGGTAGAGTCAGATGTCTAAGGGGCTTAACTGATCCACTTGCTAGCACTATCGAGGTGAAGCAAGGGTGCCCTCTTTCACCCACCCTCTTTGGTCTCTACGTTGATGAGATAGTGGACTTCATACAGCAGCAGGGAGGTAATGGCATTGAGGTACGCGGGTCCACTATTCATATTCTGTTATATGCTGATGATATTGTACTGGTTTCAAAGTCTGTAGAAGGTTTACAACATCATCTACATGGCCTAGATGACTTTTGCAGACACAGAGGCTTATCTGTGAACCTTGGTAAAACCAAGGTCATGATCTTTCATACATCAGCACAGGTACACAGACATAGTTTGTTCACGGCAGCAGGCGGACCAATCGAGGTGGTCGGACCATATGTTTACTTGGGAGTGACATTTATAGAAGCATCAAGGATCTTCTCTATGTCTCAAGCAGCCGGTGACCACATCACACATGGGTACACAGTACTAGCTTTGATGGAGAGACAGTGCCACCAGGCATATTTTCAGGAGCCTCGTACAAAGGGGTGGCTTTTCGACACTTTGGTTACGCTAGCGCTCATGTATGGGGCATTCATTTGGGGGCGGGGATAAGCTACATCAGTATGGACAGCATTGGAGAGGCCACAGACCCTCATGATTGCCAGACTTATCGCAGCAAGCCTTCAGTACCACATGATATCATTAGAGCAGAGCTCGCTGCACCACCGATGCTAGTTGAGGCACTATTCCAGACAGTATGCCTTTTACACACACTTTGGAGCATGGATACAGAGCGCATTGCTTATCGTGCTTTCCACGCATCACATGATATGGCATTAGCAGGCAACACCTCCTCATGGTATGCACAGACACGAGACTGGCTGGGCCACCATGGTTTTGACATAGACAGACTACCACCACTGCAGTATGACTTACATGCACCCACCTACTCGCTCTCTCATCAGGAGAGGAATACGGTCCTTCGTCAAGGGATCTTGCATACATACATACAGAGGACATGGGTGAGCCCTAGGGATACATTGCCACCGAAAATGCTCTATTACCGTGAGCATTTTCTACATATATCGGACGAGGGCTTCATCGAGATTCCAAGATACATGCAAACATACCTACCCCACCGCCTTCGCGTCGTCATTGGGCAGCTCCGGGTTTCATCACATCAGCTGGAGATTGAGAGGGATCGATCTAGGGGAGTCCCCCATGGGGAGAGGTGGTGCCCAATATGCGAGACAGAGGTAGAGAGTGAGGAGCATTTTGTTGTCAAATTCCGGCATACTTAGACCTACGAGCACAGTTTCAGATAGAGGACTCACTCCAACTGTGCATGACTATGGGAGACCAGCGGCGCTTGGGACGCTTCCTCACAACAGCATACGAGAGGCGAGAGCGGTCACTGCAGCCCACACATCAGACACGGGTGAGTACCCAGCAGACCATTACTCAGTTCTTTTAGCGAGCTAAGTTACATCAGAGAGGTCCATCTATAGGGCTCACGCTCCACCAGGCAGCAGCACAGAGAGCACGACGCCGACCACGCATGGTTGGATATTGTCGACCATGACTATATCAGGAGGATATCTCACGCATCAGGACAGCCTACGACCATATGATGGAGCTGAGGCGTACCACCACCCCATGGGTTGTCGTCCTTCAGGAAGCACTCAGACCACCACCGATATACCACATACTACACCCACTGCCACCTATCACTAGTAGCTAGGGTATTTTACTCACTCACATTATGGATCCCCATGTATTAGGTGCCATTATCTGTAGAGTCAGAGCCACGTCTCCCCAGCCTTCTCCAGCCCTATATAGCTTTGTGTAGCGAGTAATTTTTATTTCATTTCATTTTCTACACAGGGTTACTACACTTGTACATGGTTTTGTATCATAGGCCAAGTTTGGCCTCCAGAAGATGTTAATATGACTTTCTTTCTTTCTTTCTTTCTTTCTCTCTCTCTAAGCATGCATGGAGAGTGAAGCATTGTACCTTGCAACCGAAGATTTAGCTTTCGCCTTCCCGACAACTCTAGACTCTACTCTCTGTTGTCTTCCTCCTACCAAGTTTCGAACAGGTAAGATGGTTCGGCCCACGGAGGATCGAACACGTAAGATGGTTAGATTAGGGAGGACAAATGAATTAGGGTTTCAGGTCACAGGTGGTTTTCAATACTAGCTCTGCTCATCAAGAGGGTTCATGATGGAACCCTAAAAAAGAAACCTAACTTTTGAAGCACATACAAATAAAAGAGGAAAATGGCACGACTTGAAAGAAAAGAGGTGGAAGAGATGATCAGTAAAGCTATCAAAGAAGTAAAAAAAGAGGCAAACAAAGCATTAAATCAAGAAATGAGAAGAGCCTTCGAGAAGATCAAAGCTTTGGAAGATCAAATCAAAGATATTAAAGAAGGCCGAGAAATGACGAGACTCAAGGAAAGAGAACTGGCTCAAGAGGCAACAAGATTGGGATGAAGAGAAAAAGATCATGCAAGAACAAATCGAGGCCCTCGAGCAATCAATAGCCTCCCTCAGCCCAGAAGAAGGCGAACTTAGAGCAGACACAAGGGAAGCGCTTAAAATGGAGCTCACTAAAGCCTTGACCGCGAGCATGGACACCAAGCTCGAGGCAACCAAAGAAGGATGGGTTGAAGTAGTGAAGAAAAACATCAAAGAAGAGGCAAAAGAAGAAACACAAAAAGAAGGTCTTATTGTACGCATCACCATTGAGGAGAGGATGCAACGCGCTCAACGCCTTAATGGTCGGGTCATATGTAAATTAGAAAAAGAAGGCTCCACCCCCGAGATGGATGGGAAGACACTATGTAAGAAGCTTGGTTACAAGGAAGCAAAGGCCCTCGCATTCATCAAATGTTGGATAGCAAGAAAAGATATTTCAAAGAAAAGAGATCTAATTTTGCGGTTCCCCTCTGAAGCAATAAGATCCACCTTCATCCGCAAGAAAGTGGTTTTGCGTGGTTGAAGGTCCCCCTATTTACCTACATGACGATCTCACACCCATGCAAGTAGCACATCGTCGCGAATGCATGCCAAGAGTACACGAGGCTCGTAGACAAGGGAAGAAGGCTTCATACAGAGACGGTCGGGTCATCATTGATGGCAAAGCCATACTATGGGGATTCACGGCTTGTGAGACAATTAAGGAGATACATCTTGCAATGTGGAACTACAATGGTGATTTAGTGTGGAACTGCAATGGCGATTTATGAACACATCCAAATAGGCTCGAGGAGGTGAGCAAAGATAGGGATATTATTTTGTTGACAGAGACACATGAGAATCCCCGATAGAAGCCTACCTGGGGTGCATGGCTTCCAGTGGGAGTCTACATACAGAAATTGTACGCGCCCCCACACTACAAGAGGATAGGGGGAGTAGCGATACTCTTCAGAGATGGATTTCAGAGAAGGATATAAATCGTCGCACGGGACTCCCAAGCAAGATACCTTTGGATCCGATTACAACTCTCACAAGAGAGGACCATCTACATTGCATTATGCTAGTTTGCACTCTCTGCCTCCCGATTCTCCATCATGGATAAGGAGGGCTCACCTTATAGTTGTCTATCAAAGAAGAACACTCAATACTCTACTCTAGGGGAAGTCTTTTGTTGGAATTTGGGGCGCCAAGATCGTTCCAATACTAAAACCTTTTGAGCATACACACTTAATTAATCAAGATGATATGTGAGAGATAGAAAGAAATAGATCTTGAGACAAGGATAGAGAACGTAAGCAAGATGCTTACTCACTAAAAAATAGATGTCCAAATTACAACATGGGAGTACTACTCATACCACTAGATAGCTCTCGCCAAGCTCTATCTATCTAGCGTAAAAAAGTTTTACCTAAACTATACAAAAAATGCTAAGTCCAAAATGTACAATTCCTGGAATGTGGACCATATGTACATTGACTTCCAACAATCCCTCCTTCAATGTCATATTGGTACAAGCTTCAGTAACCTGCACATCTTCTCATGATTATCTCTAGTCAATGCTTTGGTAAATATATCTGCAACATTCTCACTAAAAGGAACATAAACCAGCTCAATGTGCTTCTTTGCTATCTGCTCTCGAATATAGTGGTAGTGTACCTCTATATCTTTTGTCCTTGCATGATGCATTGGATTCTTTGCTATAGCTATTGCACTCTGGCTATCTGAAAATATCTTAATGGGTTCATGTACTCTCACATCTAGATAATTGAAAATCTTGTGCAACCAAATTGACTCTAGAGTAGCTGTAAATGCTCCACAATATTCAGCTTCACATGATGAAGTTGCAATAATGGGTTATCTCTTCGAAAGCCATGAGATAAGACAATCTCCAAGATAAAAACAAAATCCACTAGTACTTCTTCTTGTGTCTCTATCACATGCCCAATCATAATCTAAAAATCCTTGTAGTAACAAACGTGTAGATTTTGAAGACACCATAGCATAATTTGAAGTTCCCTTCAAATATCGGAAGATCCGCTTTACTTCTTTCCAATGTAACACTGTCGGATTCTGCATGAACCTTGATACTTGAGAAATTGCAAACTGTATATCAAAACGTGTATTACAGAGATAAATCAAGCATCCAATTACTTGACTATATAAAGTAGCATCAAATGACTCTGCATCTGCTACCATTTGTAAAGACGCGTTCTGATCCATAGGTGTTTGCAAAGGTTTAGAATCACTCATCTGAAACCTCTCTAAAAGTTTCTCAATGTACTTCTGTTGTGTCATATAGGTACACTCATCCTTAAACAAAAATTGAATCCCAAGATAATAATGCAAGATTCCTAAATCATTCACATCAAATGTTAGCTTCAATTGTTCTTTGAACATCTGCAAATCTTCATCTCTGGACCTGTGATTATAATATCATCTGCATAAATGAGTGCTATAATCATCATACCTGGTTCAGCTTTGACATAAAGAGTTGGAGCTCCATCTAAGTTATGGAAACCAATGGACAAAAGATATGTATGTATCTTTTTATACCATGCTCTAGGTGCTTGATTTAAACCATACAAAGCTTTTATAAACTTACATACCAATTGTTCTTTACCTGTCTCTTCAAAACCATCTGGCTGTTGAATATACACATCCTCATGTAAATCACAATTTAGAAAAGTAGTCTTTATGTCAAGTTGATATATATGACAACCAAAATGTGCTCCTAAAGCAAGTATTGACCTAATAACAGTCATCCTAGACGTAGGAGCGAATGTCTCATCATAATCAATACCTTTTTGTTGTGCATATCCTTTGACAACTAATCTGGCCTTATACATGTCAATAGTACCATCTGCTTTCCTTTTGATTTTGAAGATCCATTTTACACCTATAGCCTTCTTTCCCTCTGGTAACTCACATTGCTACCAAGTTTGATTCTTATGAATAGAATGAATCTCTTCTTGCATAGCTTTTCTCCAAATAGCAATGTTAAGTGCATCTTTAACACATGCAGGTTCATCTTCAATTGTCGTAAGTGCCAAAATATCATGAATCACAAAGTCCTCAGCAAAACTTACATGATCTTTTTGTTGATATATTTAGGTAATGATGTGTGTGAACACACTAGGACCGCCAGGGCACTTTTTTCCCTCTTTAGGCGGTTTTTTTCCCTCGGCTTGTATATACTCCTATTGCCCTAATGGGCTACTTATCTTTGTACATTCTCTAGTAATACATTCAGTATTGTGTGTTGTGCTCCAAGCTTCTTCTTCTTCCTTGTGTTGTTCGTGTGCTTCCACATACGTCTAACTCCAACAATTGGTATCAGAGCGCATTGGCTGTTGCGAGGAACCCTGTGTTCCATGCTCGCACTAAGCACATTGAGGTGCATTATCACTATGTCACGGAGAGGTTCTCTGCTGGGGAGATCAGCTTGGCATATGTGCCCACGCAGGAGAACATAGCAGACCTTTTCACGAAGGCTCTGCCTAGGGAGAAGTTTGAAGCTTTCCGCAAAGCTTTGGGCTTACTTCCTTTTGTGGAGTGATTTCCACATAGCTTGGCACTTCCTTATACATGAGTGCAAGCTCCTTGTTCACCGCATCACTCCCAGGGGGGATTTGTTGATATATTTAGGTAGTGATGTGTGTGAACACACTAGGACCGCCGGGGCACTTTTTTCCCTCTTTAGGAGGTTTTTTTCCCTCGACTTGTATATACGCCTATTGCCCTAATGGGCTACTTATCTTTGTACATTCTCTAGTAATACATTCAGTATTGTGTGTTGTGCTCCAAGCTTCTTCTTCTTCCTTGTGCTGTTCGTGTGCTTCCGCAAACGTCTAACTCCAACACTTTTTGTTGTTGTTGTCTAGTCTGACTCCTTGTTCTTCCTGTAAAAGTCTTTATACCACTAATCTTTCCAAGTCTGATATAACCAAGTAGGTGTATCTTTAAATAGTGGTGAAACTATTTCTGACCTTTCAGCTTCCACAAGTTCTGGAACTTGTCCTTCTGAAGTACTAGGACTTTCTGGAACTCTAGTACTTTCTTCCATTTCTGGAACCAAAGTCTCATGTGGAACTGTCTCTGTAGAAGGTTGTGAAATTCCTCTTTCTTCAACTCTTTCTTGAATCCTAGGAATTTTAACTCCCTCCTAATATGGCTGAACATGTACATCTAAATTTCTTCTAAAAAATCCATAGTCATTTTCACTAATGAACTGTGGAATTTCTGCTTCTTTATCATAAACCTTATTTTCAGCAATATACGCATCACGTGAAAGAATAACTTCACCTATCTCTGGAACATAAAACCTGTATCCTTTGCTCTCAACAGGATATCCAATAAAAAAAGCTTTCTTTGTCTTTACATCTAGTTTGCCTCGATCCTTTTTCTCAACATGTACATAAGAAAGAGATCCGAATACTCTAAAGTAACTCACATTAGGTTTTCTACCATAATAAACTTCAAAAGGTGTAATTACCTTTAAAGCTTTTGTAGATGACCTGTTCAAAATGTGATTAGCTGTATGTACTGCATCAAACCAGAATCTTGGTGAAAGCTTCTTGAACGCAATCATGCTCCGCATCATCTCAACAAGAACTCCATTCTTTCTTTCTGCAACACCATTCTGCTAAGGAGTATAAGCAATAGTAAGATGTCGAGTAATACTTTTATCATCAAGAAATGTCTGGAACTCATTTGACAAGTATTCTCCACCTCTATCACTTCTGAGAATCTGGATAGTTTCCTGATTTTCATTTTCAACCATCGCTACAAATTTCTTGAACATAGGAAAGACTTCTGACTTCAATTTAAGACCATAGATCCATGAGTATCTCGTAAAATCATCACCGAATAGAACAAAATACCTGAAACCCTAAATAGAGTCTTCTCTCATAGGTCCATTCACATTTGAATGAATAATCTGCAATTTCCTGGTAGCTGTAATATGACCATGTTTCTTGAAAGGTAGTTTATGTATCTTACCTTCAAGACAACCTTCATATATATCTGAATCATCTGGTAGCTAGAATGAGGGTAAACTCTCAACCATACGTTTGTCTTTGATACTCTTGAGAGCTCCAAAACTTATATGTCCAAATCTCTCATCCCATAGCTTCATATCTTCCACCGGTGAAGAAGATTTGACTCCATATGCCTGACTGATTTTTGACAAAACAAAAATCCCTCCACTATGCTCACCTTGCAAAATACACTTGTCTTCTTTGTATGATAAGATCTTACAAAGATCTCTCTCAAAAACAACTTTAAAACCATCACTATACAAATAGCAGATTCTTCTTCATTTCCGGTACATACAGAACATCTGAAATCTGAAAATTACCACCTTCTCTTGACTTTAGGGTTACTGTACCTATTCCCACAACATCCAAATCATTGCCTCTGCAATAGTAACTCTTCTACCTGTAGAATAGGAAAGAGAAGAAAACACATCTATGCAACCTTTCATATGCTTTGTAGCACCTGAGTCAAATATCCAAGAATTTGCTGAAAGAACTTGTAAAGCTGCCTTATCAAAAGCTACTTCCTCAATCGTGATACAGGCATAAGAATCACCTTGAGATTTCCCTTTTTAATCATCTTCTCCAACATTACCTGATGCCGTTTTCTTTTCTGCTGCAATCCTTTTATAACATGCTGACTTAAAATGTTCAGGTTTCTTGCAGTAATAACATATTACTTCCTTCTTCTTAGAAGACTTCTCTTTAGATGTAGTAGAAACAGAATCTGAAGTAGAAAGTGAAAGGGACTTACTTTCCATCTTGGATTGTTTTTCCTTCTTCTTCTTTTTCTTCTTTTTACCTTTGATAAAGATAAAAGTGCTTCTTCTTTCTCTTCCATTCCCTTCAACTGACCTTCATCTTGAAGTAACAAGAACTCTAACTCTTCAAATGTAACCTCTCTATCTCTTGTGGTAAGGGTAAGAGTGGTTATGAAAGACCGATATGGGATAGGAAGTGAATTAATCAGCGTATTTATCATTTCTTCATCAAATATCTCAACTCCTACATTTAGAAGTTGATATCTCAAGTCAACGAGTCTCGTTATGTGGGACTCACGAGCCTTCATCCTTGTATTTGCTAGTTGTCTCCTCAACTTTCCTAGCAGGATTTCTGCTCTGAAATAGATTCTCAAGCTTCAACCAAGCTTGTCTAGAACTTCTGCAAGATCTGATCTGTGGTAGAATATGCTTTTGACACTCATTGCTATGAACGAAAGTGCTAAAGCATCTCTAGCGTCCAATCTTGCCTCATCCTCAGTAGGAGGAACTGTAGGTAAGATCTACCTGTGACTCTGGATGTAGAAGTTGTTACCTCTTCTTCAGTTGATTCTGTGATAGTAACTCCAGTACCTCTTGAAGTTGTTGTATCCCCTTCTTTGCCTTCTCGTCTAGGTCTTGTTAACGATCCATTGATGATACTCCATAAATCCTTTGTCACTAACAAATTCATCATCATGAAACTCCACATGGGATAATTAGAAGATCCATCCAACTTGTCCTCAATCTCAATTATTATATCACTCATCTTAACTAAGTGTGTATGTCAATTATGCTCTGATACCAAGTGTTGGAATCTGGGGCCCCAAGATCATTCCAATACTAAAACCTTTTCAGCATACACACTTAATTAATCAAGATGATATATGAGAGATAGAAAGAAATAGATCTTGAGACAAGGATAGAGAACGTAAGCAAGATGCTTACTCACTAAAAAATAGATGTCCAAATTACAACATGGGAGTACTACTCATACCACTAGATAGCTCTCGCCAAGCTCTATCTATCTAGCGTAAAAAAGTTTTACCTAAACTATACAAAAAATGCTAAGTCCAAAATGTAAAATTGCTGGAATGTGGACCATATGTACATGACTTCCAACAATCCCTCCTTCAATGTCATATTGGTACAAGCTTCAGTAACCTGCACATCTTCTCATGATTATCTCTAGTCAATGCTTTGGTAAATATATCTGCAACATTCTCACTAAAAGGAACATAAACCAGCTCAATGTGCTTCTTTGCTATCTTCTCTCAAATATAGTGGTAGTGTACCTCTATATCTTTTGTCCTTGCATGATGCATTGGATTCTTTGCTATAGCTATTGCACTCTGGCTATCTGAAAATATCTTAATGGGTTCATGTACTCTCACATCTAGATAATTGAAAATCTTGTGCAACCAAATTGACTCTAGAGTAGCTGTAAATGCTGCACGATATTCAGCTTCACATGATGAAGTTGCAATAATGGGTTATCTCTTCGAAAGCCATGAGATAAGACAATCTCCAAGATAAAAACAAAATCCACTAGTACTTCTTCTTGTGTCTCTATCACATGCCCAATCATAATCTAAAAATCCTTGTAGTAACAAACGTGTAGATTTTGAAGATACCATAGCTTAATTTGAAGTTCCCTTCAAATATCGGAAGATCCGCTTTACTTCTTTCCAATGTAACACTGTCGGATTCTGCATGAACCTTGATACTTGAGAAACTACAAACTGTATATCAAAACGTGTATTACCATCCAATTACTTGACTATATAAAGTAGCATCAAATGACTCTGCATCTGCTACCATTTGCAAAGACGCGTTCTGATCCATAGGTGCTTGCATAGGTTTAGAATCACTCATCTGAAACCTCTCTAAAAGTTTCTCAATGTACTTCTATTGTGTCATATAGGTACACTCATCCTTAAACAAAAATTAAATCCCAAGATAATAATGCAAGATTCCTAAATCATTCACATCAAATGTTAGCTTCAATTGTTCTTTGAACATCTGCAAATCTTCATCTCTGGACCTGTGATTATAATATCATCCGCATAAATGAGTGCTATAATCATCATACGAGGTTCAGCTTTGACATAAAGAGTTGGAGCTCCATCTAACTTATGGAAACCAATGGACAAAAGATATGTATGTATCTTTTTATACCATGCTCTAGGTGCCTGATTTAAACCATACAAAGCTTTTATAAGCTTACATACCAATTGTTCTTTACCTGTCTCTTCAAAACCATCTGGCTGTTGAATATACACATCCTCATGTAAATCACAATTTAGAAAAGTAGTCTTTATGTCAAGTTGATATATATGCCAACCAAAATGTGCTCCTAAAGCAAGTATTAACCTAATAACAGTCATCCTAGACGTAGGAGCGAATGTCTCATCATAATCAATACCTTTTTGTTGTGCATATCCTTTGACAACTAATCTGGCCTTATACATGTCAATAGTACCATCTGCTTTCCTTTTGATTTTGAAGATCCATTTTACACCTATAGCCTTCTTTCCCTCTGGTAACTCACATTGCTACCTAGTTTGATTCTTATGAATAGAATGAATCTCTTCTTGCATAGCTTTTCTCCAAATAGCAATGTTAAGTGCATCTTTAACACATGCAGGTTCATCTTCAATTGTCGTAAGTGCCAAAATATCATGAATCTCAAAGTCCTCGGCAAAACTTACATGATCTTTTTGTTGATATATTTAGGTAGTGATGTGTGTGAACACCCTAGGACCGCCGAGGCACTTTTTTCCCTCTTTAGGAGGTTTTTTTCCCTCGGCTTGTATATACGCCTATTGCCCTAATGGGCTACTTATCTTTGTACATTCTCTAGTAATACATTCAGTATTGTGTGTTGTGCTCCAAGCTTCTTCTTCTTCCTTGTGTTGTTTGTGTGCTTCCGCATACGTCTAACTCCAACAATTGGTATCAGAGCGCATTGGCAATTGCGAGGAACCCTGTGTTCCATGCTCGCACTAAGCACATTGAGGTGCATTATCACTATGTCAGGGAGAGGTTCTCTGCTGGGGAGATCAGCTTGGCATATGTGCCCACGCAGGAGAACATAGCATACCTTTTCACGAAGGCTCTGCCTAGGGAGAAGTTTGAAGCTTTCCGCAAAGCTTTGGGCTTACTTCCTTTTGTGGAGTGATTTCCACATAGCTTGGCACTTCCTTATACATGAGTGCAAGCTCCTTGTTCACCGCATCACTCCCAGGGGGGATTTGTTGATATATTTAGGTAGTGATGTGTGTGAACACTCTAGGACCGCCGGGGCACTTTTTTCCCTCTTTAGGAGGTTTTTTTCCCTCGACTTGTATATACGCCTATTGCCCTAATGGGCTACTTATCTTTGTACATTCTCTAGTAATACATTCAGTATTGTGTGTTGTGTACAAGCTTCTTCTTCTTCCTTGTGCTGTTCGTGTGCTTCCGCAGACGTCTAACTCCAACACTTTTTGTTGTTGTTGTCTAGTCTGACTCCTTGTTCTTCCTGTAAAAGTCTTTATACCACTAATCTTTCCAAGTCTGATATAACCAAGTAGGTGTATCTTTAAATAGTGGTGAAACTATTTCTGACCTTTCAGCTTCCACAAGTTCTGGAGCTTGTCCTTCTGAAGAACTAGGACTTTCTGGAACTCTAGTACTTTCTTCCATTTCTGGAACCAAAGTCTCATGTGGAACTGTCTCTGTAGAAGGTTGTGAAATTCCTCTTTCTTCAACTCTTTCTTGAATCCTAGGAATTTTAACTCCCTCCTAATATGGCTGAACATGTACATCTAAATTTCTTCTAAAAAATCCATAGTCATTTTCACTAATGAACTGTGGAATTTCTGCTTCTTTATCATAAACCTTATTTTCAGCAATATACGCATTACGTGAAAGAATAACTTCACCTATCTCTGGAACATAAAACCTGTATCCTTTGCTCTCAACAGGATATCCAATAAAAAAAGCTTTCTTTGCCTTTACATCTAGTTTGCCTCGATCCTTTTTCTCAACATGTACATAAGAAAGAGATCCGAATACTCTAAAGTAACTCACATTAGGTTTTCTACCATAATAAGCTTTAAAAGGTGTAATTACCTTTAAAGCTTTTGTAGATGACCTGTTCAAAATGTGATTAGCTGTATGTTTTGCATCAAACCAGAATTTTTGTGAAAGCTTCTTGGACGCAATCATGCTCCGCATCATCTCAACAAGAACTCCATTCTTTCTTTCTGCAACACCATTCTGCTAAGGAGTATAAGCAATAGTAAGATGTCGAGTAATACTTTTATCATCAAGAAATGTCTGGAACTCATTTGACAAGTATTCTCCACCTCTATCACTTCTGAGAATCTGGATAGTTTCCTGATTTTCATCTTCAACCATCGCTACAGGTTTCTTGAACATAGGAAAGACTTCTGACTTCAACTTAAGACCATAGATCCATGAGTATCTCGTAAAATCATCACCGAATAGAACAAAATACCTGAAACCCTGAATAGAGTCTTCTCTCATAGGTCCATTCACATTTGAATGAATAATCTGCAATTTCCTGGTAGCTGTAATATGACCATGTTTCTTGAAAGGTAGTTTATGTATCTTACCTTCAAGACAACCTTCATATATATCTGAATCATCTGAATCATCTGGTAGCTAGAATGAGGGTAAACTCTCAACCATACGTCTGTCTTTGATACTCTTGAGAGCTCCAAAACTTATATGTGCAAATCTCTCATGCCATAGCTTCATATCTTCCACCGGTGAAGAAGATTTGACTCCATATGCCTGACTGATTTTTGACAAAACAAAAATCCCTCCTCTATGCTCACCTTGCAAAATACACTTGTCTTCTTTGTATGATAAGATCTTACAAAGATCTCTCTCAAAAACAACTTTAAAACCATCACTATACAAATAGCAGATTCTTCTTCATTTCCGGTACATACAGAACATCTGAAATCTGAAAATTACCACCTTCTCTTGACTTTAGGGTTACTGTACCTATTCCCACAACATCCAAATCATTACCTCAGCAATAGTAACTCTTCTACCTGTAGAATAGGAAAGAGAAGAAAACACATCTATGCAATCTGTCATGTGCTTTGTAGCACCTGAGTCAAATATCCAAGAATTTGCTGAAAGAACTTGTAAAGCTGCCTTATCAAAAGCTACTTCCTCAATCGTGATACAGGCATAAGAATCACCTTGAGATTTCCCTTTTTAATCATCTTCTGCAACATTACCTGATGCCGTTTTCTTTTCTGTTGCAATCCTTTTATAACATGCTAACTTAAAATGTCCAGGTTTCTTGCAATAATAACATATTACTTCCTTCTTCTTAGAAGACTTCTCTTTAGATGTAGTAGAAACAGAATCTGAAGTAGAAAGTGAAAGGGACTTACTTTCCATCTTGGATTGTTTTTCCTTCTTCTCCTTTTTCTTCTTTTTACCCTTTAATGAAGATAAAAGTGCTTCTTCATTCTCTTCCATTCCCTTCAACTGACCCTCATCTTGAAGTAACAAGAACTCTAACTCTTCAAATGTAACCTCTCTATCTCTTGTGGTAAGGGTAAGAGTGGTTATGAAAGATCGATATGAGATAGGAAGTGAATTAATCAGCGTATTTATCATTTCTTCATCAGATATCTCAACTCCTACATTTAGAAGTTGATATCTCAAGTCAACGAGTCTCGTTATGTGGGACTCACGAGCCTTCATCCTTGTATTTGCTAGTTGTCTCCTCAACTTTCCTAGCAAGATTTCTGCTCTGAAAAAGATTCTCAAGCTTCAACCAAGCTTGTCTAGAACTTTTGCAAGATCTGATCTGCGGTAGAATATGCTTTTGACACTCATTGCTATGAATGAAAGTGCTAAAGCATCTCTAGCGTCCAATCTTGCCTCATCCTCAGTAGGAGGAACTGTAGGTAAGATCTACCTGTGAGTCTGGATGTAGAAGTTGTTACCTCTTCTTCAGTTGATTCTGTGTTAGTAACTCCAGTACCTCTTGAAGCTGTTGTATCCCCTTCTTTGCCTTCTCGTCTAGGTCTTGTTAACGATCCATTGATGATACTCCATAAATCCTTTGTCACTAACAAATTCATCATCATGAAACTCCACATGGGATAATTAGAAGATCCATCCAACTTGTCCTCAATCTCAATTATAATCTCACTCATCTTAACTAAGTGTGTATGTCTATTATGCTCTGATACCAAGTGTTGGAATTTGGGGCCCCAAGATCGTTCCAATACTAAAACCTTTTGAGCATACACACTTAACGAACCAAGATGATATGTGAGAGAGAGAAAGAAAGAGATATTGAGACAAGGATAGGGAACGTAAGCAAGATGCTTACTCACTAAAAAATAGATGTCCAAATTACAACATGGGAGTACTACTCAACCATATGATGTGGTGCACTCACTAATGGAAGAATAGCCAAGAAGATGATACAAAATTCAGATTATGCTGTTATAATCCAAGTGTGTGTGAAGCGAATGAGCAACGAAGTGAAACTAATCTCACAAAATAGTGCAACAAATCTGAAAATCAGCAAACCCTAATTCTGAAATTAGGGTACAGAAACCCTAAAAACAGAATATAAGGCTAACTTACAAAAGATAGCTGCCACCACCTTGTAGAAGACTTCTTGCTCCAAGAGAGTAGCCTCTCCTTCACCAAATCTTCACCTCCAAAGCTGCATAACTTCAAAACTCTAGCTTGTGAATATCAAGAAGTGTCCCAACATGCTCCTTATATAGGTGAGCCTCCAAAAAAATAAAGCTAGCGAAATTTTTGGCAAAAATCAGCTTTTCTGGCTCTTAAAATTGCAATCGGTATTTTTAATTTGCTTTTCATTAATTTTAAAAAACCAATCGCTAGAAATAGCTTTATTTAAATTGGATCGCTCAAATTTATCTGCTTTTGGCCTAATGATAATATGACTCAGCTTTTTAAAGTTTGGACTTCATAGACTGCTTTTCCTCCATTTTGAGCTGAATTAGGGTTTGACTTATCTCCCTGTTCTGACCTCTAATGGAAAAATGAAGCATAACACTAGATAGCTCTCGCCAAGCTCTATCTATCTAGCCTTAAAAAGTTTTACCCAAACTGTACAAAAAATGCCAAGTCCAAAATGTAGAATTGCTGGAACATGGACCGTATGTACATTGACTTCCAACATCTTCCTCATGGAAGACTTCAACGCAAGGACAGGCAGTGATCAATGTGAGGCTTTTGACCCAAGGGACCCAGTCATATTACCCACTCTACAAGAGGGATCTATGGCACGAGTTTCAGCCGATTCTACACACACACTATAGTACCCACCTACTCAGACTCGAGTCTAGACATCGCCTCATTATTTATAATGGGATGAGACAGTGGCCTATGTAAGGGAGATTGACATGCATACTGCAATCAATTACAGATGGAGGGAGTATCGTAGATTATATCATGGGACCCATGGAGGCCGCCCACATACTCAGTTCCAAATTCCTTCACCATCCCACCTATACCCATTGGAGCATATCACGCATATCTTGCACTATCCCTCAAGGGGGACATTCACACACACACCCGTGACACGTCCCCCACACACTACCATCCACTTCACATATGAGCTTGCTCACATATACTCAGCTCAAGTTGAGGAAAGCCTTCTTTCTCTTCATGCTGACACCCCACTACCTATACTTACCTCACATATAGCATCCATCCTTCAAACATCCGCCATCGGTTCATTCCCGCACACCACCCATTCTGGTCACACACCTCCCCATGGGACCATGCCGCAAAATCCCTAGTATGAGAATGAGTGCAAAAGTCTCTATCCTCGACTACGAGCTCAAAGAGCATTAGGAGAGATCACAGAGATGAAGGTTAGAAGACATATGAAGACCTTCACACGCAGAAAGAGACGGGCCTTCAAGGGGGCGCAAGAGCTTGAGCTATACCGTTTACTTGAGCAAGGATTGCATCGCTGCATGGCGCACTCTACGAGAGCCACAATCGACCACACCTATTGGAGATCCGCAATTTTGGCACGAGTATGCTGAGAGACTATATGAGATACTTGGACAACCTCCCATTCCCTAGCCACTTGGACCACGTCCTACTCATTCCTCTTTCTTCACAGCAAAGATGATCCGAAGGGCCATTGAGTGGCTACAGCATGGGCGTTCGGCTGACCACCCAGAACTACAGAGAGAGCACCTCATATATATTGCCTCCACTATAGCTCCGTTGATTGCACACGTCTTCAATCGGGCTATACGGGAGGGCTTCCCAGAGGAGTGGATGAGGAACACCATTGTACCTATTCACAAGTCAAGGGATACCTCGAATCCAGGGAATTACAAGACTATCATGATTGGTCACACCATGGCCAAGCTTTACGAGACGGTTCTCGAGATGGAGCTCAATTCATATGCAACTCAATTCATATGCAAAGATGGAGGGTTACGAGAACACAATCAGGCAAGTTTTTGACGGGCTTTCTCCACTATTGATCACATCTTCATTATGCATCGCCTCATTGACAGGGCAAAGATATGGAAGAAGAGATTAGATTGTTTCTTTGTGGATTTCCGCAAAGCCTTCGATATTGAGCCACGGGAGAAGCTTTTCCGGCAACTCCAGAGCTTGGGGATACCATCAGAGGCAATTCAGGCCATCTACCCACTCAATGAGAGGGTGATTGCGAGGGTTCAATACCCGGGGGGACTGTAAGAGGCCATTGCTAGCAGAGTGGGTGTTAAGCAAGGTTGCCCACTCTCTCCCACTCTATTCGGGCTCTAAATCGACGAGATTGAGGACTACATTCTCCGGGCTGGAGGAGAGGGTGGACACCTGTACACAGGTCCACATTTTATTATATGTCGATGCCATTGTATTGATTTTACAGTCACCCAAGGGATTACAACACCACCTAGATGTCCTCGATGAGTTTTGTACATAGAGGGGCTTAACAATAAACCTTGGAAAGACCAAGTTCATGATCTTCCACACCTCCCCCATGGTGAGGAATGGGGCAGGATTCACGGCTGGCAGTGGATAGATTGAGGTGGACACTTCCTATGTCTACTCAAAATCACATTCACAAGCTTTCTTGGCCCCTTCAGCATGAGACGGGAAGCCAACGATAGACTCACATGAGGATATGCAGCCTTAGCAGAGATGCAGCCTTAGCCATGTTAGAGCAGAGATGTCACCAAGCACACTTCCAGGAGCCCCGCACGAAGGGGTGGCTATTTGACACACTCGTCAAACATGTATGAGCTATGATGTATGCTGAGACACTTTGGGCCACAGGACTCACAGTCACCCAGTGGAGTGCGATTGAGAGGCCACAAGTACGTATGATCTCGCGACTATTTCGAAGGAAACAGTCAATGCCACATGACATCGTCAGGGAAGAGCTAGCTACACCACCTATGGTAGTAGATGCACTATTCGAGACTATCTACTTTATTCAGAGGGTGAGGGAGCTCCCTACATAAAGACTCACACATAAAGCTTTTGAGGCATCTATACAGATATCAGAGTCAGGATATGAGAGCTTGGTACACTCAGGTTAGAGCCTGGATTGATAGTCATGGACTTGATATGGACAGATTGCTACCTTTTCAGTATGACCTTGACTCACCTCACATCCACCTCTCCTCTCATGAGAGGAATGTTGTGCTCAGACAGGATTTATGAGAGCACTACATTAGTCAGACATGGCACACACCACACATGGGATCAAGATTATCGCACTACCCAGACTAGTTCTTAATCATACTAGTGGACGGTTTCATCCGGCAACCACACTACATGGATACTTACATGTTGAGATATCAAGCTCAACATGTGATGATCCAGGATTACACGTATCACTTTTTCATTTCTCTGACATATATAGTGGTCACGCTGATATATGTCAGGGATACTTTATTGAGCTTTATTAGATTTATCTACCGAGGCACATTTGTTTTCTTACCAACTCACTCATTCGCGGACATTAGGACTTTTCCTTATGTATTGTTCTTTATATATTGCACTTCTTGTATTGTTGCTTTTAGGACATTCTTGTTCATTCCTTTTATGTAATAGAAGAAGAAGAAGATCATTCTTCCTTGCCTCAATCTGTGTGTGTGCTCCTCCTTGATTGTGAGTGTGTGTGTGTTTGTGAGCTCTCTTCTTTATCTCCTTCCTCGTGACATGGAATCAGAGCCAATGTGGCTATAGAGAGCTCTTGAAGAAGGCCGACGGTGAAAAGTACGCGAGAAGGTGTGGAGAAAGAGCGATTCACAAACGACCTAAGATTGCTACGAAAATTGGCGTGAAGGTGGGGCCCACAGAAAAACTAGGTGAGTTTGCAAAACTGTGACTTGCGTCTTGTTCGACAACACTCATATATCCCAGATACAGAATTTCAAGCGATTCCGTGTATTGTTGATACACGGAAACTCCATTTTTATGAGATCAAACTGTCATGAAATAGAGCGATAGTGTTCAAGCAGAAGTACTGCTTGTAGTGTTTTGCGTTCTTGTGAATTGTTGCAGAAATGGCAAACGCAAATGGAATGAGTCAGCTTATGAGCGATAAGCTTGACAAGAACAACTTTCATGCTTGGAGATTCAAAATGACGAATTTCCTAATGGGAAAAGGCTACTGGAAGTACATCAAAGGAGAGAACGAAAATGCTCCGCAGTTACCAGAGAGGAATCGGGTTGCGGACCAGTTAAGAATATATGAGGAATGGAATCAAGGAGCACGAAAGGTAATGTATTGGCTTTCTATTAGCATACAAGATCACATACAGGATGCCAAGACTACGAAAGAGGCTTGGAATAGTTTGGTCACTTTGTATGAGACGAATACAAAGGCACAGAAATTGCAACTCAAGAATGAGCTTCATACTTTGGAGAAAACGGGCATGTCCGTAAGTGACTACACCTTGAAAATCAAAAGCATATGTGAATCACTTGCATCTACTGGCGTGAATGTAGATGATGATGATGATCCGTGCTGATAATTAAAAAAAGAATCTTGGTGAGGATTCAAACTCCAAGGAAGACCCAGTTCTAAGGAGGCATTCTACTCTTGCAGAGGAAGAGGCAGAGATAGAAGCTTCGGAAGCGAAAGAACACACAATAACCAAGACCAAAGTCAACAACAATATCATGCAGGAGGAACAGGATAGTTTCGAGGCAAGGGGAGCCAAAGAGGCCACAGAAATTTCCAAAGAAATGATTCAAGTAATGATAGTAAAGGATGTTGGAATTGTGGTAAACCTAGACACTTTGAACGTGATTGCAAGTTGAAGAATCAAAATAATAGACGACAGCACAACAACTATGCACCCACAAGTGCAGATGATGCTGAGAAGTTGTTCATGGTTCAACATCACATGATGAATACGATGTCTACTAATGTTTCGAAATCAAATGAAAATGTCTGGCATGTTGATTCAGGTGTTTCAAATCACATGACCAATCATGCGGAATGGTTTAGTAGTTTGCAAAAATTGCAAGTTCTTGGATATGTTGAAACAGGTGATGACACATCACACCCTATTGAGCATACAGGAAACATAGCATTGTCTATGGACGGAAAGGTAAAACCTCTTGCTGATGTGTTGCATGTTCCAAATATAACAAAGAATCTGGTTTCTGTTGGACAGATGGTTGACCAGGGATTACAAGTCAGGTTCAATGCTGATAGGTTATAAGTGGAAGAGTATAAAAAGGATGGACGATTGATTGCCAAAGGAAACAAAGTAGGCAGGATGTTCACCTTAAATGTGAAAATTCCTAAAGAGGCTGAAATTGATGCAGTCCAAGGAGAATCGAGATTGTCAATGGACTACCAAATTTCCAAGCTACAGAAATGCAAAAGGTATCTGTAGCATGTCAATTTGGTAAACAGTCGAGAGCATCATTTTTGCATGACAAGCATGTTAATGAGAATGTACATAGAGATGTTTGGGATCTTGCAAAGACCATATCTATGGGAAGTTGCAAGTTTTATGTTACTTTCATTAATGACCATACACGGAAAGCGTGGGTATATTTCATGAAAGAGAAGAGTGAGGTGTTCACTCACTTCCAAAATTTTAAAGCTATGGTGGAAGAGAAGACAAGGAAGTATATTCCGACATTAAAATATGATGCAGGAGGTGAATACATGTCAAATGAGTTCAGCAATTTTCTAAAAAGTCATGGAATTCGATGTCAGTTTTCATGTAGGTCCACACGACAATAGAATGGCGTTGCTAAACACAAAAATAGACATATTGCAAAAATAGTAAGAGCTTTGATGGCTGAGAAGAATATGCCTCATTGTTACTGGGCAGAAGTTGTGCATACTACTGTATACATAATGAACAGAACTCTGATTGCTGTTGTACATCAAGTTACACCCGAAGAGAAGTTTACAAGTAAAAAGCCAAACTTATCACATATGAACGTATTTGTTGTATTGCATATGTACATGTTCCGAATGAGTTGAGGATGAAGCTTGATCCAAAAGCAGAAAAATATATCTTCATTGGATACTCCCTTGAGCAAAAGAGATGTAAATGTTATAACGCACTCACATGAGTGGGTGAAGGTAAGCAGAGATGTGATGTTTGATGAAATGTCAAGCTTCTATGCAGATGCCAAAGATTGACTTGATCTTGAACCAAACGACAAAGAAAATGTTGAAAAATCAAGTGCAAAATCTCAAGTTTTGAGTGCAATAGTTCCAACTCAAATCCATGGAGTGGAAGATTGCATGGAAATTTCAGTCCAACAAATTCATGAAATACATCCAAGAAAATTAAAGAAAAGCTTTCTTCTCGTAGCAAAACATGTGAAGGTTTTGTTGATGGAGATTCAAACGGTTCAGAAACGAGCCTTGATGAGGAACTTGGATTGCCCTATGCGAAGACTCCAAGAGTAAGAAAGGCACATGCAAATCATACAACGAGAAGTGATCCGCGACCAAGAAGATCTGGGAGGATGCGGAATTCAATGCAACGATTGACATATGATAGTTACATGGCTCGTCATTGTGCCTACATGACAAAGGTAACAGAAGATGTTGAACCCTCTTGTTTTGAAGATGCAATTGGAAATGCAGATTGAGAAAAAGCTATGGATGAGGAGATGGTTGCACTTTATGGAAATGACACATGGAAGCTGGTTCCATTGCCCAAAGGAAAGAAACCCATCGGTTGCAAGTGGGTTTACAAGGTAAAGCACAATGCTCATGGTAGCATAAGCAGGTACAAAGCATGATTGGTAGCAAAAGGATATGCATAGACTATGAGGAAACGTTCAGCCCTGTAGCTAAAATGTCTATTGTCAGAACACTTATTGTAGCTACTGCAAAAGAATGGACTTTGCATCAGATGGATGTGAAGAATGCGTTCCTACATGGTGAGTTACAGGAAGAAGTATATATGGACCAGCCCCAAGGGTATGAAGATTCAAAGCACCCAAAATATGTTTGCAAGTTGCAAAAGGCTTTGTATGGGCTTAAGCAAGCTCCTCGCGCATGGCGTGCAAGAATTGTTGATTACTTAGCCACCATTGGCTTTTCTGTGTGATGCAGATCATTCACTATATGCAAAGAAGGGCGATGATGGCATCACGATTGTGGCTATTTACGTTGATGACTTGATTGCAAGTGGTGACAATGAAGAAAACATTAAAGAGGTAAAACAACTACTTATGCAGGAATTTGAATGAAAGATCTTGGTTTGCTGCGCTATTTCTTTGGCATTGAGTTTATACATATAGAATCAGGTATATGGATGGCGCAAAGGCAATATGCTTTGAATATGCTTCAAAAGTATGATATGGCTGGTTGTAAGCCGATTTCTATGCCATTAGATCAAAATTTGAAGTTGGATATTACATCAAGTGAAGCATTGGAAAATGCTACTATGTACAAGAAAATTGTGAGAAATCTGATATATCTCACAATTACAAGACCTGATCTAAGCTACACTATTGGACTTGAAAGTCAATTTATGTAGGTGCCCAGGAAGCTACATTTAGATGCTTTGAGGCTCACTCTACGTTATGTGAGTGCTACTTTGGATTATGCATTGTTTTATGAAGCGGGTGTAGATTTGCAGGTTCATGAATACACCGATGGAGATTGGGTTGGTAGCATTCCAAATAGAAGATCTACTAGAGGCTTTCTATTCTCACTTGGAGTGAAGCTATTACATGGAGCAGTAAGAAGCAACCCATTGTTGCTTTGTCGAGTACAGAGACAGAGTATGGAGGTGCTTCAATGGAAGCATGTGAGGCATCATGGCTAGAGATGCTACTTGTAGATTTAGGTGTGGAAGTGCAAAATCCTATCACCATTTATTGTGATAATCTTGGCAACGTACAGTTAGCACGGAATCCAGTTTTTCATGCTAGAACGAAGCATATCGAGGTACATTATCACTTCATCAGAGAGAAGGTATTAGCATGTGATATCGATCTTGTTTATGTGAGAACAGATGAGCCGGTTGATGATATTTTCACTAAAGCACTTGGAGCAGAGACATTGAAGTTTCGAAAGATACTTGCATTACAGGACATGACATTGAGCTTGAGGGGGAGTGTTGAGATTTCAAGCTCAACATGTGATGATCCAAGATGACACATATCACTTTTTCATTTCTTTGACATGTATAGTGGTCACGCCGATATATGTCACAGATACTTTATTGAGCTTTACTAGATTTATCTACCGAGAGTGATGGCACATTTGTTTTCTTGCAAGCTCACTCATTCGTAGACATTGGGACTTTTTCTTATGTATTGTTCTTTATATATTGCACTTCTTGTATTGTTGCTTTTAGGTCATTCTTGTACATTCCTTTTATGTAATAGAAGCAAAAGAAGATCATTCTTCCTTGCCTCAATCTATGTGTGTGCTCCTCCTTGATTGTGAGAGTGTGTGTGAGCTCTCTTCCTTATCTCCTTCCTCGTGACATTACATGCCTCGTAGCTTGAGGGTAGTGAATGGCAAGTTGAGGGTCTCATCACACAAACTAGATATTGAGATAGGCAGAGCCGCAAACATTCCCAGAGAGGAGCAAATATGCAAGATATGAAGAGTAGAGATGGAGGATAAGGAGCACTTTGTATGCAGATGTAACGCATATGATGACATGAGAGACAGATACGAGACTCTGTTTACAAAACAGCTCACCCTCTGAGAGATCATGGGCTCTAGAGATCAGCAACACCTCGAGTCATTCTTACTAGGGATACAGAGTCATAGAGATTTCCTACTCAAGCCTACTGTAGCTTCCAGACAGGAGGGACACAGAGTCAGCTCACTGATTCCTTGAGTCCACGACGTGGAGAGACCTCCCCCCTCGGCTCACACATCGAGAGGGGTGACTCTTCGGCAGGCTCAAACCTTTCCAGCTAGGAGACTACCAAGTGCTATAGGATATCGGGCCATGAGACTTCACCAACACCAGATTGAAGAGATAAAGACTCATGACCATCGCGCCATAGAGGAGAGACGATCCCAGCTCATGGTTGATCACGCTGCAGGCATCAGGGCGGCCTTGGCTCCACCTCCACCCATGTACCACATCTTACACAAGACCACTAGTACAAGATGGAGCTAGTTAGTCTTTCATATGCATTCTCATGCTTGTACTACCCTTTTGCATATAAACTATAGATATAACACTCCATACACCCCCCCTTCTTTCATGGGTATCTCTACATGCATCCTACATAGATCTATATCAGCTTTACCAGTTTTTTCGGCACTTTTATCTTTTCCAATTGACAAAAGATACGCCCATGTACATTGATTTGTCTCATAGGCCGAGTTCGGCCTCCTAATAGATGTAAAAACACTTTTCTATTCTTTTCTTTTCCTCTCTCTCTCTCTCTCTCTCTCTCTCTCTCTCTCTCTCTCTCTCTCTCTCTCTCACTCTCTTTCTCTCTCCCCCCCTCCCCCACCTCCCCCCCCTCCCCCACCTCCCCCCCCTCCCCCTCTCTCTCTCCCTCTCCCTCTTTGGGACGGATGGATGAGTCATGATTAGGGAAGACACTAACACTTCCTCATAACATAATATCACAAACGAAACCGATCACTATAGACTAGGCCTGCTGCATGCAGAGTATCATCAATTTCTTATACAACCCTGGTGCTTGACTTGCAGTTCGGTAGACTAAGGATGGATTCATACTTGTCCGGCAAAAGAGAACACTTTTTTGGGCAAAACCTTTCCTCCCCCAGGTGTCATTTACATTAAGTGGTATTTCAAATAAAAACAAAATTAGTCTGATCCTTGGAGTCAAAATTTGTAATTGCAAAGCATTAGATTCTTCATGTTTCTCCTCTTTTGCTTTTATTCCAAGGGGGTAAGGCCTGTACACTCTTCATAAGAGGCATGTATCACTTGTTATAGACATTGATGAGATTCATTAGCAGCCCATCCAGTGCCCCCCGAGATGGAGGACTCCATAAACCATTGCCATCTATTCTGCAGCCCCCCTCATATCTTTCTTTATATGTCAATATGGGCATATCTTACCCAAGGCATACCCACGCTCCCATAGATTTCCTATTGATTTTCCCATAATTCTAGGTCATCACATCTTCTCTTTCTAGGCACTCATACTTCATAGTGTTAATCCTTAGTTTCATTTCATTTTCCTTCTCCCTTCATTGTAGCAAATCCACGTGATGTAAACTTTAAGTCTCATAGGTCGTTTTCATCCTCTTTGAAGATGTTAATATATCAATGCATTCATCTCTCTCTCTCTCTCTCTCTCTCTCTCTCTCTCTCTCTCTCTCTCTCTCTAGCAACGAGGACCACCTCTCAGCATAGGGCGATATTGAGCTGCCTTCGCTTCCCAGCGGGCGCCCCTGGTAACGTTCAGCGACTCGATACTTTTCATCACCTCTTGCAGAATGTTTCCAGACACTTGACCCGCAGACCCGGGCTGCCAGTACAACAACCTGCGACAAATCTCTCTCTCTCTAACACACACACACTCCTAAGGTCCCAATAGTCCAGTTCTGCTTACCATTTCACAGGCATGACGAGTGCGACTGTCGATTACGCTGCCTAGTAGGTTGTAAAAAAAGAGAAGGATAATTTGAAAGGTGGCATGAGAGAGTGAAGATTTTAACTTTGGGATTAAGTACCAACTCCTTTCTTTGACTTTAATGTTTCTTTGACTTTAATGTTTATCCAAGTTCTAAAGCTAATGTATATTCAAAATGTATATTCTAAAGCTGGATCAACTTCGAGGATATTGACCCTTGCATCAACATTTCGTACGAAGAATGGAACACTTTGTAAAGTAGATGTCTCGCCTGGGACCGACACAAAGTTCGCCTTCTCATGGGACACGACACGTTGAGCTCGCTTGGTCTCAAATGGCACAATAGGAATAGCTATCAAAAATCTCGAACATCAAAGAAACGATTGACTATCAGGTTAACCTCAACAAGAAGTGGTGCCTGTCATGGACGCGGCTTTGGTGGGACATGAAGTTCATGGGTATCTGGCACCCCCTCATAGAAATCAAAAAGTTTGTCCTCTTATGGCAAATTCTTCATCATGGAATCTGGACCAACCTTAAGGCTAACAAATTTTGTGGGACTCCTCCCTGGTGCAAACACTGCTACCGGTCTATCGAAGATGTTTTACACATCTTCTTTACCTGCCCCAACTCCAACAGACTCTGGCAGAAAATTAGACTTCAGAAACAGACAGTTGGAAAGAAAATTAGACTTCAGAAACATCTCAGTTGGCAGCAGGCCCTGCTGGGTGAAGCGATCGGCTGCTCCACGACTCTCTGGAACGCCATCAGAGGGGAGGTCCTATGGAAAATCTGGCGGGAAAGATGTGCTTTCAACGTCGATGACTCCCCCAAAGAGTGGTCAATTGAGAAATTGTTGTTCCTCCTTGGCAAAAGGATTGTTAACTGTAAGAAATCCCCCCCCCCCTTCAGGCATCACCAAGTACTCCTTTTGATCAATAACAAGCTTAAACCCAAGTGGGCCCCACATGAGGGTGATGAGAGGGTGATTAACCTTCTTTGTAATGCCATCTAAGCTCTGTAAAAGCTTCCCCTGCTTTGTGGGATTTGGGAGGTCCCGTGGGCACTAGTCCCCTTCTCTTGTACTTTTCTTTATTTAATTCAAGTCCGGGAGAGTAGGCTAATGCCGAACTTCCTTTATATTAAAAAAAAAAAATTATATTCAAAATGTCTTTTGAAAAAGTATAGGCGTGAATTTTGGTTTTGATGTTTTCTTAAGCTTATTTTTTAAAGGGGTTCTGTCTTTTACTCTTTTATTTTTAAGGGCTTGGAAGGTGAAAGAACAATCCACACACTCAAGTTCTCTTATTTTCCACATTCGAGGTTTTTTCGTCCTTTATTTTTCACATTCAAGGGGCTACATCGAATGTGTATGTACATGTTGAACTTTGGATCTTCAAGGGTTCGGTGTGTAACCATTACACCAGCCACCCTCAAGATGTTGTTTTAATTTGCATAACTCATGAGGAACATACTTATTCTTGATTCGTGGAGTAATGGGAATCGAGTGCTTTCGCATTTTCTTATCAATACACAATTCATAGGATCCCTTACCCCATGTTTTTTTAGACAAGAACGATTTTCACATCAACAAATTCCCACTAGGGTTGCAACTCCGAATGCCCTTTGACTGTCAGTGGAGATGGTGGTGGCAAAAAACTATCCAACACCCAAATCAACCAAGAGGCATCTGAGCCACACACTCAACAGTCGTTATGAAAGTTGCCCTATACTTAGCCTCACAACTAAAAGTAGTCACAATAGGTTGCTTATTGCTCAACCAATATATGCATGAGCTACCAAGCATGAAGTAAAAACCACTCATGGGCATGCAGGTGTCATAGCAACCAGATCATCTAAGTCAAAAAAAGCATGTAAATCTAGCAGTAACGACCCTCCCTTAGGATAAGACAATCCAAGTAGTGAAGCTCAAGTAACGAAAGATATTTTAATTACCTATGAATGCTTGATACATCGGCAATACATAAACCTGCTCATCTGAGAGACAACAAACTGGATATCAATCCACATTGTTAATTAAGAATCCAACAGCTCGGTCTTAGAGAATAACATCAAATGTATCTCTAGCATCATGAAGATTCAACCCTAAACCTGTTTCAATAGGAGTGGTAATAAGTTTGCAATCTTCACGGCCAAAATGTTGTAATAATGTGTCAATATATTTTGTTTGAAACAAACTTATTTCTCCATCAACTTGCATATCTTCCACAAAAACAACATCACAACTAATCAAAGTGCATTTTAGTATGTGGATGATACAAAAATAAATCTCATTGCTTTATCATTCAATTTTTTGGTGTTTTTGTTCAAGTAAGAATGCATATGCAAAACAACCAAAGACACACAGATGAGCAACAGATCGCTTGCGACCATGCCAAGTCTCAATGGACTGCTCAATTCAAGTGATTTGGTGGGATGCATGTTAAGTACATTTGTTGCACACATGACAACCTCATGCCAGAAGCTATGTGGTAAAGCTTGACTTTTGACCATACACCTCACCATTTTCTCAAGAGACCTATTCTTTGTTTCAACAACTCCATTTTCTTGAGGCATATATGGCATTGTACACTGATGTTTTATCCCATGCTCAGTCATAAATGCATTAAAATCACAAGACATGTATTCCCCACCTCCATAAGAATGGAGGATGCCCAGTTTACATGTTCATAGTTTTTCAGCCATAACGAGGAACTTCTTGAAGCACATAAGCACTTTACGCTTTGCTTTCAATGCATACATCCATGCACACCTAGAGAAGTCATCAATAAATGGCATGAAGTAAAGGTACTTCTCAAATTAAGGTGTTTGTATAGGACCACAAACATCATTATGAACAAGCTACAATTTATGAGAAGCTCGAATTGAACCATCTTTTGGGAATGAGGAATATTACATATGGCCCAAACTACAGCCTTCATAGACATGTTTAGAAGGTCCCTCAAGTTGGGCTGCAAGTACATTATTTCAAATTTTTGCAGACATAGCAAACTAGCAAAATTCATATGATTAAAGCCTGCATGCCAAATCTTAGCATTTGAGATAGCCTCAAAATCTTGAATTGCACATGCTAATCATTCACAGATTTTTTATGAGTTTATACAGCCCTCGACATGATATGCCAAAAGCAATACTAACATCACCATTTGAGAGATCATGAATTGTACATCTCATCAATAAATTTGATGGCTAATACTAAAATTGAAAATAGGTTTTTCTTGGCCCCTTGAACATATAAGGCATATGAAAGTGTGACTCCCATTATAGGATAAGAGGAGTTGTTAGCACATATGACACTATTCCTTGTAGGGGCAAGCTTAAGTAAACCAAAGAAATTGTGTTGCAAGGTAATATGTTTGGTTGCCCCACTATCAAAGTACCAAACATATAAGTTTACTACAGACATACGTTGCTCATGAGAAGATGGAACATAGCTACAAATAGTAGTAAATGCCCATTCTTCATTCCGGACAAGATTAGAAAGCTCTTTTTTAGGTGTAGAGGCCTGTGTAACAACTATTCGAGCCTCTTTCTTCTTTGCCTCTTTTGTATCCAATTTAGGACAACTCTTTGTGACATCATCCTTTGCCTTACAATGTTTGCAAAATTGCTTTTGCTATTCTGTTTTCTTCTCATATTTGTCTTCCTCTTTGACTCTATAGCATTAGTAGAATTCTCCTTACTAGTAGATGAGCTCCATTTACCTTTGCCCTTCTAACTAGCTAAGAAAGCTTGATTTACAACATGCATAATTGACTTATTTTGCTTGGATTGATCTTCCTACAACAAATGAAAGATTAACTCCTCAAAGGTTAAGGCATTTGGATTTGTCTTCATCATCAATCAAAGAGTAGAAGAAAAACTTTTATATGAATCTAGAACAACACTAAGAATAGTATGCACAAGTGAACTATTTGGCAAGATTTCATAAGCAAAAATCAACTACTTCTTCAAATCTTTGATCTTTATCAAAAAGCTATCCATAGAATCTCCTTCATTCATATGCTCACTCTCCGACTATTTTTAGAGTTAAGAAGCACGAACCTCATTTCTTGCTTGGTATAAAGTTGTAAGTGTATCAGAAGCATCCTTTGTTGTCTTACAGGAGTGAATGTGAGGGATAATGGCATGTTTGACAAACAAAGCTATCCATGCATGTGTCTGAGCATCCATGCCATCCCAACAAATTTTTCTACAATAGATGCAACAAGAACTATAGCATGACCAAGAGATTGAAGATCATCATCTTCAATACCATCTGCATCACCTTCAATAATTGTATTTGTAGATGTAGTAGGATGTTTTTGAACACCCTACACAATATTCCACAACCCTTTTGCTACCAATACATGATGCATCATATATACTGACAATGGGTAATTAGTACCATTCAACTTATCCTCAATAGCCAACATACCGAATACATCATTGCTTTTAGCCATGGCCAGTGACTAAATACCATGTTGCAAAAAAATGATTGTATTTCAAAAAGTTGAACGAAAACATCCTACTCAGCTCTCTTAAACATGTAGAAGACTTTCAGGCACTTGTACTGGCAACCTAAAACACACACACACACACACACATATATATATATATATATATATATATATATATTATGTATATGTATATGTATATGCTTGTATATATGTATGTGTGTATGTGTGTATGGCCCTAAAGGATGAAACTACGTGCACAATTGGTGTGATTATGCGTTCGAAGGCCGAAATGAGCTCATATCAAAATTTAGATGCAATAGACCAAAGCAATTTTGGACTCCTAATAACCCCAAGTATGCTCACCAATTTTTGTGTGATCATAATACTATGATTGGATGGGTATGGATAACACCCTAGATGACGCAACAACCTGCTCTGATACAGATTGTTGGAGTTCAAGTTCTAGGAAAGAACATGAACAACACAAGGAAGAAGAAGACGCTTCGAGTACAACACAATATAGAATGTATTACCCAGTGAATGTACAAAGCTAAGTGACCCATTAGGGTTATAGGCATATATACAAGCCGATGGAAAAAACCTCCCAAAGAGTGAAGTGCCTTGACAGTCCTAAGTGTGTTCACACACATCACTACTGAAATATATCAACACCTAAATCATATGAACTCTTACGATAGGTCCCTAAATTGCAGAGAGATCCTCCAAACTTATGATAGGTCCCTTAACCATAGGGCATGGTCCCTTGGGTTGACAAAAATAAGGACAATGTGAGAAGAGCAAATTTCACTATGGTAAAACAGTGACAATTGAGGAATGAACTAAATTTCACACTTGGCCTCTAAAACTACGAATGAATCTTCATCCACAATTTAGAGCTAACCTCCTACACCTATGAGATAAAAATTTGAAGTATGTGAGATCATAAACCATCTACCTCTACTATTTCCTCTTAGATGGAGGATATTATCCAAGGCATAAATGGCCTCTATTTAAAGTTATCCACTAGACATCAACTTATATCTTTAAGAGAGATTCGTGAGCTTACGTGTGAGTTTATTAGGAGGTATATTTGCTATAGTGATGTAGAGAAAGGTAGCAAAAATATGAATCTTTGTAGGAGGCCAGCGCTAGAAATTTGGTATTATGGGGAGCACATGGGAATATGTTCCTTTAAAGTGGAAAACCAATTCCTTTGAAGTGGAAAAGAAGGTACGAGACAACTCTTAAGACATTATCAAAATTAGAGACTCGATTGAAGTACAAATAGAGTGGGATATTGTTGATGCTTTCTTAGGTTACACATGTCTTAAAGAGAAGCAAAAGAGAAAAGTTTAAATGAATGGAGAAAATGCAGAGAAAGCTAAACATCAATCTACCTAGTTTGAAAGGTCTTGAGAAACCAAACGAGAAGCCATAATAGAAAGACAAACCTATGAAGATGTTGCTCATAAGTTAATCTCAAATATCAAGAAAAAAACCTCCTACTTCTAATGAATGGAGAAAATGCAAGAGTGATGAGAGAAAGCAAAATATCAATCTACCTAGTTTGAAAGATCTTAATAAACCAAAATAGGAGGCATAATCAAATTTCAAGCAAGATGCCAGAGAAAAAAAAACTCCTAAAGAGGGAAAAAAGTGCCCTGGCAGTCCTAAGTGTATTCCCACACATCACTAACAAAATATATCAACAAATCTCCCTAGTAGTGATGCCATGAACAAGGAGCTTGCACTCATGTATAAGAAAGTGTCAGGATTTATGGAAAGAGATCAATACACAAAAGGAAGTAAGCCCAAAGCTTTGCTAAAAGCTTCAAACTTCTCTCTAGGTAGTGTTTTTATGAAAAGGTCTACAACACTATCATGTCTGGGCACATAAACCAAACTTATCTCTTGAGAACAAAAACTCTCCTTCACATAATGATAGTGCACCTCAATGTGCTTTGCGTGAGCATGGGACACAAGGTTCCTCACAACTGCGTGCTCTCACTGTCAGTGAAGATGGTGGGGATAGAAGAGCATTTACTATTGTTTGCAGCTATGATCCATATTCCCAGGAGCAGTGTTTGTCTACAATAAACTCAATGTCTAGTACTTTGATAGTGTAGCAACCAAACATATTACTTCTTAGTTTAATTTCTTCAGTTTACTTGAGCATATCCCTACAGAGAATATTTTCACATGTGCTAGCAACTCCTCTTATCCCGTAATGAGAGTTGGTAGACCATTATGACTATTACTGATGTAAGTTCTTTCACATTATTAGATCCTTTATATCTGTCAATGATCAAGAAAAATGTTTTGTTAGTTTCAACATTAGCCAAGACTGTCTTGGTTGTCAAATTTGTTGATGACAAATGTACAATTCATGACGTCTCAAATGGTGATGTTATATTGCTTCTGGCATTTTATGTTATGGGATATATAAAATCATAGACTATGTGAAATTTGTGGTTTTTAATCATGCACATTTCAAGATTCTCAAGATATCTCATATGCAAAGATTTGGCATACACACTTTGGTCATTTGAATTTCGCTAGTTTGCTTTGCCTATAGAATTTTGAAATGGTGTCCTCTCTACGCAAACTTGAGGCACTTTGTAAACATGTCTATGAAGTATATATTTCTGGCAAACTATAGTATTCCTCCTTCCCAAAAGATGGTTTAGTTTGAGCTACTCATAAATTACAACTTGTCCATAGTGATGTCTCTAGTCCTATGCAGATACCTTCATTTGGGAACAACCTATACGTCGTCACTTTCATTAAGTATTTGTCCAAGCATGCATGGGTGTATCCATTGAAAGAAAATTCCAAAGTGTCTATGTGCTAGTTATGGTTAAAATTATATTAGCATGTTGGTTGGGTACCCTCCATTATAATTGAGGGAGGGAACACGTCTTCCAATTTTTAATGCGTTTTTGGCTAAGTGTGGGATAAAACATCAATGTACAATGCCGTATACACCTCAACAAAATGGATTTTTGAAAAGAAATAACAATTGTCTCACGGAAATCGTGATGTGTATGGTCAAAATTCATGCTTTATCACATAGCTTTTGGTTTGAGGCTCTTATGTGTGCAACATATGTACTTAACAAGTGTCCCACCAAAGAAGTGCAATTCATCATTCCATATGAGGGTTGTCATGGTTGCAAGCTATCTATTGCTCATTTGCATGTCTTTGTTTGTTAACATATGCATTAGTGCCTAAACAATAACATAGAAAAATTGATGATAAAGTAGTGAAATGTATTTTTGTGGGATTCAATTTTGAAAGCAAAGGCTATCATCTTTACCATCCATAAAACAAATGTACTTGGTTAGCCGTGATGTTTTTGTGGAAGATGCAGTTCAACTATTACTTTCATGTACTAGGAAGGCATCAACATGATGAGAATCAGCTTGTTTTTTTTTATGAAGTAAAAAATTCAAAAAATTGGAAAGCGACTATGCAACCTGAATATGATGCTATTACGAAGAATTAAATGGGTATACAAGTTGAAACATAAGCTTGATGAATACGTTGATAGGTAAAAGGTGAGATTTTTTTGCCAAAGGTTATGCTCAAGAGAGGGTGTTGTATAATTATGCGTACGAGTGGAGAAAATGGGTTTTGCAAGTCCGAAGTCACTTGCAGAACCCTTCAAGTTTATTGATAAACCCTTGGAAAAGTGTCTATAAGACTATGGTTTGAACCCTTGATCTATTTGGATTTATTTACTCTCAATTGAAGGGTTTTGACCCTTAGGATTGATATTTCCTAAAGATATGATATTCAACCCTTAGGGAGGCCTCTCTAGTCTTTGGATTTGTATGGACAAGCTTGGAAGGAATCCTTTTAGAATCCATGTGATTTCATGTTACTTCCAAGGTTAGAAGGCCTTGGATTAGAATCCATATGGAGGGGAAACTTGGCAAGATCTCCTCACATTTCACCCTTACCTTAGAGGTATATATATGAGTGGAGTTGGTTGGGTGAACATGTGTATCTCTCATCCCCTTATGGGCTAGGCTAGCTAATTCTCTAGGTTGATTTGTAGTCCTTGTTGTGTGGACACAACATTGGTATCAAAGCACATGCCCATTCTCGTGTTATTTTCCTCATAGATATTCGATTGGCTTTGTTTTGGCTTCTAGAAACATGCCCATTCTCATGATTTTCCTCTTGGATATCCGAGTAGCTTTGTTTTGGTCTCTGTAAAAGAGTGGCCACTTGATTTGTGCTCATAGTAGGCCATATGATTCTTCTCTTAGAGGCAAGGATTTGCCCATCCAAAGGATCACACCTACCCCATCTGAAGGATTTGCCCACCTGAAGGTCCCTAAAGCACATGCCCATGCTCGTAGTAGGCCATATGATCCTTCTCTTAGAGGCAGGGATTTGCCCATCCAAAGGATCACACCTACCCCATCTGAAGGATTTGGCCATCCGAAGGTCTCTAGAGCACATTCCCATTTTCATGTTATTTTCCTCATGGATATCCAAGTAGCTTTGTTTTGGTCTATGTATAAGAGGAAGGATCACACGTACCCATCCGAAGGATTTTCCCATCTGAAGTACTTGAGAGCACATGCCCATGCTTGTAGTAGGCCATATGATCCTTCTCTTAGAGGCAAGGATTTTCCCATATGAAGGATCACACCTATCCCATCCGAAGGATTTGCCCATCCGAAGGTCTCTAGAGCACATGCCCATTCTCGTGTTGTTTTCTTCATGGATATCTGAGTAGCTTTGTTTTGGTGATTTGCCCATCCGAAGGCTCACACCTACCCAATCTGAAGGATTTTCCCATCCAAAGGTCTCTAGTACACATGCCCATTCTTGTGTTGTTTTCCTCACGGATATCCGAGTAGCTTTGCTTTGGTCCTTAGTAAAAGAATTTTCCCATCCAAAGGTCTCTAGTGCACATGCCTATTCTTGTGTTGTTTTCCTCACGGATATCCAAGTAGCTTTGCTTTGCTCCTTAGTAAAAGAGTGGCCACTTAATTTGTGCTCGTAGTAGGCCATATGATCCTTCTTTTAGAGGCACGGATTTTCCCACCCAAAGGATCACACCTACCCCCCCCCCCCCTTTCTCACAAGAGGGAAAGACACCTAGACGGATAGTGGGCCATGGCGGGCAATAGAAGAAGCTCCGTTCCATGCAGGATTAATGAGCTATTGTTCTAACAATTTAAAGGAGAAAGGAGCAACTATATGATCCCTTGCCAATCGTTTTTTCTTGCATGTGGGATTAATGATCGAGATCGTTCTAAAAAATCCATACAAAAAAGGAGCAACTTGCGCGTACAATCTCTACTTCCAAGTATGTAATCTACAATCGTCACCAATGGTACTTAAGTTTGTGGAAGGTGAAATTTGTATTCACCTATCCTTAGAGGATTCTTGAGAGAAATCCAAAAGCACTTGTAAATGCTTAAATTTAAGAAGTAGAGATATTTGAAAAGCCCTAGGGTAACTATTTGAAGCTTTTGTTAGAAAGGAATCTAAGAGATAAGAATAAATGCTTGCCACTAAAAGTTAGTTGAATAAACAACTAACTAGATCTTGAATATAATTCAAGACAATTGGAATTTCTCAATGGATGTTCATCCCATCAGAAGGGTTTACAACTTCCAAACACAAGCATGCGACAAAAGCACTGGATCGTAGAATGATCTTGTGTCAGAAGCCTTACAAACCTAAGTAGAATGGAAAAGATAGAAGTAATTCCTTGAATTGGATTCTAGCAAAAAAAATGAATAAAAGGTACTCTATAGTTTTGATAACCCTTCTGGACTTTAAGAAAAAATATCATCCACACATCAATGTGGGATCTAAAGTATACTGGTATGGGGCACTATACTTTATATTCACATTAATGTAGAAATGATGGTATGGGCATTAGACCTTGAGATGGTAGGTATCTTTTAGTCTTGGCCCAAACTTCATAGATAAAAAGATGAAGCATTTGATGGTTCATAATGTGACTGGGGAACACTTCAAGTACCAAGTAACTAGAAAATTTGAAGACCATACTTTCCATAACCTTCATAAAAATTTTCAATAAAAATTTTATATTCTCATTCAAGTTATGAGACTTCCAAGAAAGGATTTTATAGTTCTTTATAAAAAATGCTACACACACTATGGAAGAGAAAGAACTTGGAAAGATCCTTTTCAGGTAGGAAAGTTTGGCTAATTCAATCTAGAATAAAGCACTTAGTTGACAATATGACAAGACAAATCAATATCTTGACTCAAATTTATGCCTTTTAGTATAAACGGGTGTCAAGAGATTGTGGAAAGGATTGACTTGTTGATGAACATAAGTGAAGTTAACTTAGTTAATCCTAAAACACCTTGTTGATAATACAACTAGGTGAATCAATCTCCTAAAGTTAGAGATATATACTAGAATGTTATTCTAGTATATAGGAGTCTCAAGAGATTGAAAGGGATAAAATTATACATAGAAATGGACTTACATGGCAAATTAGTTGGAGAGTCGTAGAATTGACCTATTTCATATGTTTGTGGTATGGAAGCCCAATTTGTACATAGCAAAACATTGAATTTGGCAAGGATGTTTTCTTCCCTTATCGTTATTTCCATACTTTGCACTTGATATAGTGTTTCATGTGAAAATATAGGTAGTGTTAGAATTATTTGGGCAGGGATTAACCCACAAGTGGATTCCCCCCTTTTCAGATCCAATCTTGGATAGAAACCCCTTCTAATCAAGAGACAAACAAGAGAGATGAAGACCATTATCGACAAGATTGATCATGGGGCACAGGGAAATACTCCACATATTATATGTACACACATTTTCAAGGACAAAAATGTTAAAGGGGGGAAAATGTTGTATAAATTGGGTCTGACTACCAAAAGGCATGGATTATGAGGGTCCAAAGTCACTTGGAGAACCCTTGGAGTTTGTTGCGAGACCCTTGGGAAAGTGTCTCCCCTATGGAACCCTTGGGCTATTTGGATTTATTTACTCCCAATTGAAGGGTTTTGACCCTTAGGTTTCATATTTCATGAGGGTATGATATTTAACCCTTAGGGAGGTCTCTTAGGCTTTTGGATTTGTATGTATAAGATTGGGAGGAATCCTTTTAGAATCCATGTGAGAGCCATGTGATTTCATGTGACTTTAAGGTTATAAGGACTTGGATTAGAATCCATGTGGAGGGGACACTTGACAAGATGTCCTCATATTTCCCCCCTTGGCTTAGAGGTATATAATGGGTGGAGTTGGTTGGGTGGACACATGCATCTCTCATCCCCTTGTGGGCTAGGCTAGCTTATTTTCTAGGTTGATTTGCAGTCCTTATTGTGTGGACACAATAGAGAGGCATTGAATTTGATGAGACCTTTGCTCCAACATGTTTAATGACCACTTTTCTAGCATTTTTACACTTCCAGCTCATCATGCTTTGAATGTACATAATTTGGACATTAAAATTGCATTTTTAAATGGTGACTTACAGGAAAAAGTGTATGTATTTTAGCCCCCTAGTTTTGTGCAGAAAGGGCACAAAAACAAAGTGTGTAGGTTGAAAAAGGAATTATATGGTTTGAAGCAATTACCACATGCTTTGTATGAAAAGGTACATGCCTACTTGCTAGCTCATGGTTTTGAGAATAGTCCAGGTGAGAGCACCTTATTTGTTAATCGTTCAGATGATATACTTCTGATCATTGTTGTATATGTTGATAACATGTTGCTTACTAGTCCTAATGAGAAGCATATTTCTCTACTATGTCCACTCCTAGTTGTGATTATGATTATAAGGTAACTTTCATAGTGACTCTTGAGTGTTTGTGGATCAGACACCTTTTGGTTGATTTTGTTGTTGGTCAATCTTCACCCTTCACCATCTTCAGAAATAGTCGAAGTGCATTAGCAATTGTGAGGAACCCTATGTTCCATGCTTGCACAAATCACATTGAGGTGCACTATCGTTATTTCAAGGAGAGCTTCTTTGCCTTATGTGCCCACCGAGGATAATTTTGCACACCTTTTCTCAAAGGCTTTATGTGATAGCTAGAAAATCACTCAAGGCTTAGAAACTGAAGGCTTGTGAATGTTGTGTGCCCCACTCTCCTCCCATCCAATATATACCCTTGCATCCAAAATAGAAATGCTCTAGAATATTCTAGTGCCACCATGCAACACCCATCCCCATTACCATTGAATACCTTAGGATATCCCCCAAGCTTGGAACCTTGGCTATGGTTGGCCTTTGTCCCACACACACATGGAGTGGTCTCTATAGACCAATGTCTGACACTCTCTCCCCTTCTAAAGATCATTGTCCCCAGTGATCAATGAGGGAAAGTACTTGCAAACCAGAGCTTCTGATTCCCAAGTAGAGTTTGTAAGTGGTAATCCTCTCTAGGCTACTAGATACTCCTGGATGACATAGTTAGTCAAGTACTTTTGTCTCCGATCTAGTATCCTATCTAGAGAATGATCTATGCTATCACTTTCCTACAAAGAAACTGTTGGTGCATATCAAGCCTTCACACATTGGCTTGGACTCATGGAAGATTAGCTTGGACAAAGCTTTATCAAGGCTTCACTTGAAGCAAGGATCATATGAACATATGCTTAGATGTTCTTACTTTTTTACCCCTTTGTAAAAGTCTATATGACTTGGCATTCATATGCAATCACTTTAGTCACTCACCTACTTCATTAGTCGTGGAAAAGAGAATGATTTAGTGGAGAGAATATCTCCCTAATTTTAGTAGAGATATTCTAGGGAGCCTAAGTTTGAATTTGAAATTCAAATTAGTCTTCAACTCCTATAAAAACTACAAGCAAAAAGTCGCGGGTGTCCATCATCAATCCCGAGGCTATCTGTACTATCTAGTGAGTGTGTAAGGTCTACTCCATAGCCTACACCTCTGAGTACCATTGTGCTATGTCTATCATGCCAATGGGAATGTACATTCATATGATATAATACAAATAGTTACATTCATCATCTCTGTTTTGTCTGAGTTTCCTACTCCAAGTCTGTCAACTTCCAAGGAGCATTTCTCAGTGCTCACTGAACCAAATCAAGAGATCTATAGCTCATTGGAACCAGCTCAAGGTCTTCTACAAGCATACAAAATCTCAGAAGATTTCATTCAGCCATTTGGGAGAAATCCGCTTCGAAGTGCACACTGGTCTGTGTCTGTAGAGTTCCTAAAAAGTCGGGGGTAATCAGAATTTTGCTAAACTTATTTCTCAGTGTATGGTTTATCAATTTGAGTGATTCCACTTGTGATTGGTAGCTTGTTAAGGTACTTTAATACTCCCAAAAGGAATTGTTTCAATTTCAAGTGTGCTGGTCACACTGAGCATAACACTGAGCAGGTGTCATTACAGAAATAGCAAGTTTTCTAGAACTTGTGAAGGAACCAAGTTATCTATTTTGGTTTGATCATTTCACAAACCATTTGCAAAGTACATATATGGTTTCTTGATATCATTTGAAAGCTCAAGGAGTCTACTAAGCATTTCTGGAGTCAAAGGAGGGCAGGTGTGAAGCAGGTTTTGCAGCATCAACTCATTTCTTGAGTGCATCCAACCATCACTCCCAACAGTGGTATCAGAGCAAAGAAGGTAAACATGGGTGATGGTTTCCCTTCATTCATTGACAAATTGGACAGAAACAATTATCAGGCTTGGTCATTGAGAATGAAGACCTATCTACAAGAGAGAAGCTTATTTGGATACATATCAGGAGGTGAGGAATTGCCCTCATTCAAGACCAGAGGACTACCCACAAAGGATGAACATGAAAGACTCAACCAATGGTGTGCAAAGGATGCTTTGGCAAGGTCTTACCTTCTAAAATCTATATCTGATTTTCTTTTACCTCATGTAAGGAATTGTAAGACTTCCCAAGAGACTTGGGAAACCTTGTCAAACTACTTTTCTTCCAACACAAGGGCTAGGAAGAATCAATTGTGGATTGAGTTCACAACCCTTAGGAAGCAGCCCAAGCAATCAGTCTCAGAATATGTGACAAAGATCAAAGATGTGGCAGACCAACTAGCAAGCATTGGAGAGGAGATTGAAGAGGAGCAAATAGTCAGGCAAGTAACAAATGGACTCAAGGCAGATGATAAGTGGGAAAGTTTCACCACTGCAATGGACCTCTATATGGACATGCATACCCCAGATCTCACAACACTTATGGGCCAACTATTTACACATGAAGAAAAGTTTACAAAGGCTGGAGATCAATCAAAAGGTAACAACCCCTCTGCTCTCTATACTGATAAGAAAGTTAAAGATAAAGGTAAAGGGAAAAAACAGGATGAAGAAGGCTCTACCTCTCAAGCTAATTATGCAGGGAGAGGTAGGTCATCTAGAGGAAGAGGCAGAGGAGGTAAGTCAGGTAGGGGGAGACCCTACAACTCATCACCATGCAACATTTGTGGATTGTCAAACCATACCACAGATGAATGCTACAAGAACTACAAGAATCAGAGAGGAAGAGGCTACTCAAGAGGTGGATACTCTCAAGGCAGAGGCAGATTCAACCAACATCAAAGCTACAATGGATACAACAATCAATACAACAACAACTACAATAACAACCACAATGGTAATTACCAAGGTGGATTCAGAAATAGAAGAGACTACAACAACTACACAGAGGAGCAAGATGACTCCCTATTGATCATGAATATGACCTCCAAGGCAAGTACAAATGATGATCATTTATTTTATATTGACTCAGGATGTTCTAACCATGTAGCTGGCAATGTGGCACTACTTTCTGATTTGGAAGAGCCCAAGGGCAAACATCAGGTACAAACAGGTGATGACACTAAACACTCTGTTGTTAAGATTGGAAATGTGAAGACATGTGATGGTAACCAGAACCTATTGAGCAGGGTACTCTATGTACCAACCATCACCAAGAATCTAATGAGTGTTGGTCAGATTGTGGAGAAAGGTTTGCAGGTCAGATTCACACAACATGGAGCATATGTGGAGGACCCAATACATGGATTCAGAAGGATAGCCAAAGGGGAGAAATCAGGTAGATTATTTACATTTGAGCTAGAAGATACCAAGAACATTGCTTTGTATAATTATAAGGATCAGACACTTTCAGTATTAGAAATATGGCACAAGAGATTAGGGCACATAGGTGAAAGAACCCTAAAGCAAATGTGCAGGGATCAATGTGTGCTTGGGATACCTAATGTGTCCAAGCAACACATGATATACAAGTGTGGATCATGTCAATTTGGTAAGTCTCACAGGTTACCTTATTCAAGGAAAAGTTTCATGCATGAAGACTATCTAGACTTGGTACACACAGATGTTTGGGGACCTAGCAAGGACCCTTCCATTTCAGGTTCAAGGTATTATGTGTCCTTCATTGATGATTATAGCAGGTGGACCATTTTATACTTTATGAAGCATAAAGATGAAGTGTTTAATTGTTTCAAGAGGTATCTTGCACTTGTTGAAAATCAAACAGGAAAAAGCTTGAAGAGGCTAAGGTCAGATGGTGGAGGAGAGTACTTCTCCAATGAGTTTGAAGATTTCTTGCAGGAAAGAGGCATCAAAAGGGAGATTACTACAAGGTACTCACCTGAACAAAATGGGGTAGCTGAAAGAAGGAATAGACTTATAGTAGAAACAGCTAGGTCTATGCTTAATGAGAAAAAGTTACCAAATTATCTTTGGGCAGAGAGTGTATCCACTGCCACTTATCTCATCAATAGGTTGCCATCCAAATCACTTGATGGCATGACACCATATGAAGCTTGGCATGGTAAGAGACCCTCTCTGGAGCATTGCAAAATCTTTGGTTGTGTAGCATATGTGCATATTCCCTCACAGGTAAGGGGAAAGCTAGATCCCAAGGCTGAAAAATGTATCTTCATTGGTTATGATTTGAACCAAAAGGGATACAGATTCTACAACCCAACAAACAAAGGTTTCAAGGTAAGCAGAGATGTCATCTTTGATGAGAATGACTCTTGGTATGAGAATGAATGCAGGAAAGTGAGTCTACCCTATGACATGGAAGAAGATTTTCCAAAGCTCACCAAGGAAGAACCAATTCAGCAAGAAGATTCAAGCTCAGATGATGATATACAATAAATCTTGAAGAGTTCAAGGCTTGGAAGTCCAAAGGAAAGATGAAGATGAAGCAACTAGAAGATAAACCAGAATCCTCAACTCAAGCAATGAGGAGATCTCAGAGAGAAAAGAAGAAGCCTATCAGATTTGGGTATGACACATCACTTGTAACTAAACATTCTGTATATCTTGCAAAGGACTTGTTGAATGAAGAACCAGGTACCTATGAAGAAGCAATTACCAAACCAGAATGGAGAGAAGCCATGGATGAAGAGATGGAAGCTCTCAAGGAAAGTGATACTTGGGACTTGGTACCCAAGAAAGACTCAATGAAGGTAATAGGATCCAGATGGATCTACAAACTAAAGAAGAATTCAGATGGAACAATAAACAGGTACAAAGCTAGGTTGGTAGCCAAGGGTTTTGCACAAACCCAAGGCATTGATTATGAGGAGACATTTTCTCCTGTGGCCAAGATGCCAACTATCAGAATATTGGTGAGTGTAGCTGCATCCAAGAATTGGAATATGTACCAATTAGATGTCAAGAATGCTTTCTTGAATGGATGGATATCTGAAGAAGTCTACATGTCACAACCACCTGGCTATGAAGATCCAAAAAAGGTACATTATGTTTGTAAATTGAAGAAGGCTCTGTATGGTTTGAAGCAGGCACCTAGAGCATGGAATTACAGGTTGACAACCTATCTCCAAGACCAAGGATTTGTGATGAGTAAAGCAGACACTTCTCTATTCATAAAGAGAAGTAGTACAGAGGTAATCTACTTATGTGTTTATGTTGATGACATCATCATTATAGGCAATGATGTCAATGGGATTAGACACATCAAAGGACAGATGATGAAAGAATTCAAGATTAGTGATCTTGGATTATTGAAGTACTTCTTAGGTCTTGAGTTAGTCTACACAAACTCAGGTATATATATCACTCAAAAGAAGTATGTGCAGGATATGGTCAAGAAGTTTGGTTTGCAGGATGCTAAGGTATCTACTACTCCAATGGAGGTCAACCTAAAGCTAAGTGCTCATGAAGGAGAAGAAGTCAAAGACATCACAGGATACCAAAGTATGGTAGGTAGTTTGAACTATGCTACCTTGACAAGGATTGACATAGCATATGGAGTTAGTGTGCTTAGTCAATTCATGCACAAACCAAGGGTACCTCACCTAGAGGCAGCAAAGAAGATCTTGAAGTATCTGAAGGGAACTCAAAGTCATGGTTTGTACTTTCCTTATACATCAGATATTGACATTAAAGTTTACTCAAATGCAGATTGGGCAGGATGCAAGGATGATAGGAGAAGCACTTCAGGATATATTTGTTTTGCAGGAGATAAGCCTATTTCTTGGTCAGCCAAGAAGCAACCTACAGTGGCATTGTCATCCACTGAAGCTGAGTATAGAGGGCTTGCCAATGCCACTCAAGAAGCTATCTGGTTGAAGCTTCTATATACAGAATTAGGTCTACACACAAGACCACCAATTATCTTTGGAGACAACACTAGTTCTCTTCACCTTGCAGCAAATCCAATTTATCATGCCAGAACCAAACACATAGAGGTTCATTACCACTATGTGAGAGAGAAGCTACTTAGCAAAGAGATTCAATTGACATATGTGTCTTCCAATATGCAATGTGCAGATTTACTTACAAAGGCATTGGATGGAAACAAGTTATGCAGATTCAAATCCATGATTGGATTGCAGGATGTAATTGAAGATTGAAAGAAAAGACTTAAGCCAAAGTGTTTGGCTTGAGGGGGAGCTGTTGGTGCATATCAAGCCTTCACACATTGGCTTGGAATCATGGAAGATTAGCTTGGACAAAGCTTTATCAAGGCTTCACTTGAAGCAAGGATCATATGAACATATGCTTAGATGTTCTTACTTTTTTACCCCTTTGTAAAAGTCTATATGACTTGGCATTCATATGCAATCACTTTAGTCACTCACCTACTTCATTAGTCGTGGAAAAGAGAATGATTTAGTGGAGAGAATATCTCCCTACTTTTAGTAGAAATATTCTAGGGAGCCTAAGTTTGAATTTGAAATTCAAATTAGTCTTCAACTCCTATAAAAGCTACAAGCAAAAAGTCGCGGGTGTCCATCATCAATCCCGAGGCTATCTGTACTATCTAGTGAGTGTGTAAGGTCTACTCCATAACCTACACCTCTGAGTACCATTGTGCTATGTCTATCATGCCAATGGGAATGTACATTCATATGATATAATACAAATAGTTACATTCATCATCTCTGTTTTGTCTGAGTTTCCTACTCCAAGTCTGTCAACGTCCAAGGAGCATTTCTCAGTGCTCACTGAACCAAATCAAGAGATCTATAGCTCATTGGAACCAGCTCAAGGTCTTCTACAAGCATACAAAATCTCAGAAGATTTCATTCAGCCATTTGGGAGAAATCCGCTTCGAAGTGCACACTGGTCTGTGTCTGCAGAGTTCCTAAAAAGTCGGGGGTAATCAGAATTTTGCTAAACTTATTTCTCAGTGTATGGTTTATCAATTTGAGTGATTCCACTTGTGATTGGTAGCTTGTTAAGGTACTTTAATACTCCCAAAAGGAATTGTTTCAATTTCAAGTGTGCTGGTCACACTGAGCATAACACTGAGCAGGTGTCATTACAGAAATAGCAAGTTTTCTAGAACTTGTGAAGGAACCAAGTTATCTGTTTTGGTTTGATCATTTCACAAACCATTTGCAAAGTACATATATGGTTTCTTGATATCATTTGAAAGCTCAAGGAGTCTACTAAGCATTTCTGGAGTCAAAGGAGGGCAGGTGTGAAGCAGGTTTTGCAGCATCAACTCATTTCTTGAGTGCATCCAACCATCACTCCCAACAGAAACAATACCCTCTATTAGGTTATCCTCCCTGAAATATACTTTCTACATTTATTGACATGAAACACTAGATGGACTTTGCAATCTGGGGGAAGCTCTAATTGGTTGCAACATCACTAAGCTTCTTTACTATCTTCCAAGTTCCACAAAACATCGATGAAATCTTAGTACGCTTCCCTGTGGATAGTGAAGTAGATCTAGTTGGCACTTGAGGAAAAACTCTATGAGATCTCTTCCTGTCAACATATCCTTTTGCACCCGCCCACCCTTTTCTCCAAGGTTACCTCAACGATCAATGAAGTCGGAGGTTCCCGACACTTCCCAGGAGGTCTCACATCCCAATTTATTCCCCCTCGGAACCTTCGTGACCAAAAATTTCCACTAAGATACACTCTTGTGGTGTATGAAGAAGGGGAACAACTAAGGTTAACATTACCTTGAACCTATTTTGGTCCATCAAAGATTCATTTGCTTTCAAAGCCTCTTTTGAAGCATTTTTGGGATGACTATTGGAGCCATTTTGGAGTACTTTTGTGCCTAGTTCTCTTACAAAGGTTGAAGAACATCAACAAGAGCACATACACACTATGTACACTTATGTGGATACTGCTTATGTATGTCCATGTGGTCATTGATATAGCGGTTACATGTTTTTTGTAGAAAGCCTTTGATGTCGATAAAGAGGGTCATGCTGAGGTTTTCTTAACTGGGAGACACCTAGATGTCTGGGTCTCTTCGATGATGCAGGTGGAAGACTTACCCAGCCTTGCCATAGAAGATGTATGCTAGTTGTTCATATGTGCTTGATAAGCCAAGTTGGCTTCTTTCGTTCAAGAGATTATATGCTATGGAGTCAGCGATTCTCGATGCAAGTTCACATGTTAGTACTTGTAGTTTTATAAGTAGTTCACATTGGCCATATGCTCATTTTGCAGAGGAGACTCTGAATTTTTTTTTGTAGATTTTTGTTTTGTCAACTGTACAATGGTCGATTTATTCCTTGATACACTTATTGGTGTGAGTACATATATTCTCACATAATCCTTTTGGTTGGTCATTAATGTTCATTAATCCATTTCTCTAGGGAGATTCTGTTAATTTCCCAAAATTTGAAACTTAAGCATCCTTTTTTGAGCCTTAGTGGTGTTTAGAATCTTCTAGCTCCATTATCATTCAAGTCAGTTCTCGATCATCATGGCATCAAAGATCTTAGGCACATCTAGCAGATCAGGGTCTAGTGTCAGTGTTCCTAGAAGGAGCTATAACTTGCCAGGCAAAGACCATTTTGAGATATGAAAATTTGATGGCACAAACTTTGCTCTATGGAAGAATTAGATTAAAGATATGCTGATTTAGAGGAGGCAATGGAAACTAGTAAATGGAATCTCAAAGAAGCCTACTGACATGGATGAATATGATTGGGATGAGTTGGATGAAATGGGTAGGTCTATCATTCGATTGCACTTGGTAGATAATGTTTACTTTTACAATATTGGATTTTGAAAGTGCTGAGGAGATTTCGAAGAAGTTACGCAATACATATGAAAAATAAACAACACCAAATAAAGTGTATCTAATGAGAAAGTTATATGAGCTACACATGAAGGAGACACATAGTGTTGCTACTCATTTTGATGATGCTATATTCTCTCAATCACAAGCTTAGAAAATGGACATGGATAATGAAATGAAAGCAGTCTTGTTGTTATGCACCTTGCCATCGTCATGGGCCTTGTAAGGATTCCTAATTTTTAGGGATTAAAGAGCTTAATACATGAGCTTAAGTAGGCATACAAAACCACTAGTTGTTTTGTGAATAAAAAAATATTTGATGAGGCTTTCTTTTTGAGTTCTCATGCGTCAAAATTCAGAGCCATCGGATTGTCCAGATCAATGGTGAAATTTGAATTTCGTAGAGATTTAGAGAGAGAATCGAATCTTTTTTTGTGTGAGTGGGCCTAAGTGCTCAGACTCTCTGCATGCTTTCCCACCATTGGATCCTCAAAGATCGTACGGTTGCGCGCGAATGGGGCTGAACACATTTTCGAATCGGATTTTGATCAAATCTCTGCAGAAATTGGGACGCTCCGATCATGGATGATCCGACGGTCCGCCGCGAATGGGGCTGAGTAGCTAGGCGCAGTCATTTAGAGCCATTCAATGAAGGTGTTGATCGAACGGAGCAAAGAAAAAGTCCCCATTCATTTGCTTCAATTGATCTCCACCATTAGATTCCACCCGAATCCAACGGCTCTCTCCAAAAGGCGCCTATCGTAAAGATTGCATGGATCTCATCCATTCAATCTCAAGCTAATCCAAGGGTGGGAATTCGTCCATGCCTTGACTTTTGGAATTCAACCGTGGCCCTTAGATCTTCGATGAATCGAATGGCTCTAAATGAAATTCGAGGTTCTCAAAACCATCCTCTAAGAAAAACCACCAATTCTAGACGGTTTCTAGCTCTTTGACCACACAAAAACGAGGGAAGCCTATGCCTAGTCTATGTGATTAAGGGACTAGACTGTGGCCACCACCCTCTTCTCATTGGTCCATGGCTAATCACTCCTTAATCTAAAAGGCCCATGCAGGGTTCATTTTTTCCCCTAATGATTAGCAATAGTGCACCTAGTGGTAAACTGGTTTATGATGACATATGCAGAGAACTCTTAAGTGAGGAGATTTGTAGAAAATCTATGGTTGGCACTCAAGGTGGAGATGCATATAATGTTTATGATTCTTACCAAGGAAAGAACCAACATCATGGCAGGAGCAAGACCAAGGAAAAGAATGTTCAATGAAATAAGAGTAGAAGTAAATCAAGGAAGAGGGATACCGAATGCATCATTGTCATAAGAAAGGACACATGAAGAAAGACTGATATGCATTAAAGAATGCTAAAGGTAAAAGGAAAAATGTTGATGGGCATGTTAAACAACTACCGGGACCATCTACTTTGATTGTGAAGATTGAAGAAATCAATGTTATTTTTGATAATGTTGATGTGTTGACACTTGATAGTACTATGCTTATTGAGGCTCTTATGGTTGATTCTCTTTCCCACATGTGGTTTCTAGATTCTAGTGCTTCTTTCCATGTGACACCACATAGAGAATGGTTCTCTATTTATGCACCAAAGTCTTCTGGTACTATGAGACTTGGTGACTCTTACGAGTGTGACATTGTTAGGATTGGAGATGTGGTTGTACAATTCATTGATGGTTCAAAATTTACTATGCATAATGTATGCCATGCACCGTAGTTATCTCACAGCTTGATGTCAGTTGTTCAACTTGATGACCTTGGTTTCAAGGTGGTTTTCTATGCTCAATCCTTTTGCATATCAAAGGGCAATATGGTTATTGCAAAAGGGAGCAAAATTGGCTCACTTTATCCTTTATTTGTATCACAAAAAGAACAATTGTTAGTTGTTACTGAACAGCCTATGGCTTGTATTTTTCATGACCGTTTGGGCCATATATCACATAGTGGCATGGAAAATGTTTCTCATTTTGGCTACTTATCTATGTTATCTTTCTCTGATTTTCATTTTGTGATTATGGAAAGCAAGCTAGGATTGTGCACAAGATGCACATTGACTCTTCAATTCAGCCTTTAGATCTTGTTCATACAGATGGGTGTGTTCCTATGCCCACAAGGTCATTAGGTGGTTCTCTTTACTTTTTCACTTTCATAGATGATGTTACTAGAAAAGTCTAGGTATATCCTATCAAAGCAAAGGATGAGGTATTCCTTACTTTCAAAAAATGGCTTGTTTCAATTGAGACTGAAAAAAGAATGTTAGAAGATGTATTTTTTGAAGCATTTTGGATGAAAAATAATTGTAAAATGACAAAAACTTGTAAAAATATTTATGCAACTGATGTAAAAATGAGGAAGAGTCTTCCTTATGTAGAATAGAATTTTATGTAAATTTTCTAGAATTTTTGGAAACTCCTAGGTAGCATATTTTTAGAATAATAGAGGAAAGGACCATTATTCAAGTGTGAAAAAGGACACTTGAAAATGTATGTAAGACAATTTCCTCTATTATGAGGGGGTTGGTTGATCATTTGTTTACATGCTATCCAAGTGAATAGAGAGAGTTTCCTGCTGAAAATTGTGTTTTCTCCTCTTTGTGTGGTTTCATTGATTTGTTGAGTCTATTCTTTGTGTATCCATGGAGATTTGTGAGTTTCTATTGTGTAATTCTGTTGAATGTGTATGAAGAGAGCTGAATACTGATGTGTTGAGTGAGAAATTGATGAAGAATGGTGCTGGAGATGAAAATCGTATGGTTTCACAGAATCACGATTGTCTCGTCTGTATGGTACAGGTAATATTTTTGAGTTTTGACTTCATAATTGTATTCTGCTGATGAAATAGCATGTATTAGACACCAAGATTGTGGAAAATGGTGGAGATTTGCTCAAGATAATCCAAACCCTAGAAATTCCTCTTCATTTTCACCATTCTTAGAAATCCAGCCATTATTCTCTTATTTCTTGGATTCTATCATCTAGAAGGGGTTGTGGTCTCTTGAATACTTCCAGGATTGACAAAATAAAGATGTCTTGTTAATTCTTTATGCTAAATGATTGGAGAGGACAACTCCAAAGATCAATAACAAACATTTTTTGGCGCCGTTGTCGGGGAGTATACTCAAAAGCTTCATTGAAGTTGGACCTTGCTGGATCTTCTAATGTGATGGTAATGAACACATGGAAAAGGTAATACTCTTTAATCAAGAAATGTGAACATGAAAAGGTAGATGTCTTTGTTTGTCTTTTGGGAAAAGAAAACAATAGATAATCTTTTCAGAATTTGAAGTGCTGAAATTTTTGCAAATTGATAATTGCTCATCTCATTTTTTAAGTAAAGTGTAGGTATGGAAAAAGTTGAATCAAGGTAGCTGAAGACAAGGTAACATGTGTCTATACTTGCATTTTTAGAGTGCTTTTTGACCAAGTACTAAGCAAAATTGTTGATCTTGGGAAGATGACATGATTGCAACAAGGAAAAGTTAAGTAAAGTAGCTAAATGCAGGTAGAGAAGATCCATTTGTTAACCAAGTCAAAGCATTAATCTTGAGAAAAAGCTGATTTGCATTTTGAAGAAAAAATATTTGAGTGTGTCTTTGCAAAAATTGATACTTGCATTTCATAGCACAATTTTTCTTTGGGAAGTTTTCTTATGAACTGTTTTGATAGCCAAAGCATAAGATATTATAACCAATCAAGGAACACAGGATCAATAGATCACCAAACAAAAAACCCTTTGTTTGATTGTTTTAATTCATAAAAATCATTAAAACAATCAAACAAATTTCTTTTCTCCTTGGGAAGATGGACTGAAGTTTTGTTGACAAGTGTGGAAGAGATCTGGTGGTAAGAAAGCAAAAAATTTGCAAAAAACTAGAAAATCAGAAAAACACGATTCTCTACACAGAATCACGATTTTTTGAATAAGGTTGTGACTTTGATGCAAAAGTACAGGAGTCTGTTGAATTGCAATTGTTAAAAGGTATTGAAGGGAAACAAAAAAAAGAGAATACTCAAATTTGCACAAAATAAGAAGTACAGAAAAAACACGATTTTCTGCACAAAATCACGATTTTCTGCACAAAATCACAATTTTCTATAAGAGAATTTTTCTGGAATTTTCAGCATATTTGGGTTTTTGAAGAAAGATAATTGCAAAAGATTTCATCAAGATTGAGTAAGTAAAGTTGGACAAGTGAAAGAGTGAAGAACAGTGGAAATCACACAAAATCGCGATTTTCTGGACACTATAAAATCTTGAAATTTCAAAAGAAACTCATTTTGAGTGAGTGTGAGAGAGAGAGAGAACATGCACAGAATCACGACTTTCTGCAGATTTAAGAGTTGAAGAATTTTTTGAATCAAGCAAGCAAGGTGAGGGGTTTCTATCATAAAAAATGCGATTTTGAGCACAAAATCGTGAAAAATGCGATTTTGAACACAAAATCGTGAAAAACACGATTCTGAATACAAAATCGTGAGAAACACGATTTTGAAATAAAAAATTGTGAAAAACGCGATTTTGAACAAAAAATCGTGAAAAACACGATTCTGAACACAAAATCGTGAAAAACGCGATTCTGAACACAAAATCGTGAAAAACGCGATTCTGAACACAAAATCGTGAAAAACGCGATTTTGAACAAAAAATCGTGAAAAACACGATTCTGAACACAAAATCGTGAAAAATACGATTTTGAACAGAAAATCGTGAAAAACACGATTCTGAACAGAAAATCGTGAAAAACACGATTTTAAACAGAAAATCGTGAAAAACACGATTCTGAACACAAAATCGTGAAAAATACGATTTTGAACAGAAAATCGTGAAAAACACGATTCTGAACAGAAAATCGTGAAAAACACGATTTTAAACACAAAATCGTGAAAAAACACGATTCTGAACACAAAATTGTGAAAAACACGATTTTGAACAGAAAATCGTGAAAAACACGATTTTGAGCAGAAAATCATGAAAAACACGATTCTGAACATTGAATTGGGAAAATTAATTGAATGATCCTTAGATCTGGGAACAAATTAAGCACACATACTAGGCAAGACTTAGGAAGGAAGGAAATAGAGCCAGTGGAACGACAAGTGCAAAAATGAAATCTAAGGCAAGAAAACATGGAAAAATTTAACGAGACAAATGGGCTTGAAACTGGGGATTATAGAAATATCCTCAAATACATGTATACAAATAGGTTTGGAACCTATGTATATCACGATGGAATGCATAAGTTTCTCATTAGATTGAGAAACTTAGAAGTTCCCCTGAACATAACACTAGTAGCTCAAAGGCAAGGATGTGTATATATCTTCTCCCAAGACCTAGAAAATTCAAATGACTTAGGGCAATGTGCTGACAAAGGACCTTGGGAACATAATCTAGGACAATCAGATTTACCAAGACCACATGAAAACTACACTAGTACTGAGCAACAACAAAGGAGGAGAACACATGCTTCCCCAAATCCTTTTGAAAAAGAACCAGAAGGATTTAATGAATTTTCACTAAGAAGAAGACATCATTGGCAACCTCATGGTAGAATGCTTAGACCATATCAAGTAGCCAAATGCACGAAAAATCAATATGAAGGGTATTCTGATCCTCATGCTCATGCTGCAGAGTTTAGGCAATTAATTAGAGCTGAGAAGGTGGAAGATTACAAAGTCCAATTTGAAGCATTTGGTCTAAGCCTAACAGGACCTGCATTATCTTGGTTCATCCCTTTGAGAAAGGAAATGTACCTAGTGGATCAGGAGTGGCCATCATGACTAAACAAACTTGGGAGAAATGGGGAAAAAATGAATTATTACCCACCAAAATGAGATTGCAACTTGCAGATGGACATATAGAAAAACCCCTAGGAATATGGGAAAAAGTGATTGTAGACATATGTGGAATAGAGATAGAACATACCTTTGCTATAGTGGAATTCCCACAATCCACTTCATATGAAATTATCCTAGGAAGACCATTCATGAGACAAATGCAAATTGTGCAAGATTGGGGTAATGATTGCTTATACCTGCAGAGCAAAGGGAGAATAACCAAAGTAAATCTAAGAAATGGACACTATTGTGACATATCTCCTCAAGAATGGTATAAAATACATCAGAATCAAGAGTTGAGTGAGGAATCAGAAATGGAAGACCAGGATGAAACTGAATCATCAGTATGGAAGTGCAATATGATAAGAAATCTTACCAATAGGAAAAGGAGATTGAGAAGAGAAGATTGTGTGGAAGGAAGGAAGTTACACGATGAGAGCTATGTACCACAACAATTCAAAGATGAGGAATTTGAGCCCTATGGGTGGAATTAAATTTTGGCTACCATGGATCTAGCCAGTGATGAATATGTAGGAGTGGAATTTCAAAATGAAGAAGCATATGACGTTTTTCACATTGGAATACAAATGATAAAGGTATCCAGAACAGAAGAGGACATAGAAGAAGAAATGATATTAGAAAAAGGAAAGACTCAATTTTTGGAAGAAGTAAAAGCTGAAGATGCTATTAAAGATAAAATCTAAGGCAAGTATAAGAAAAACCAACACAAGGAAATAAAAGAAAATCAGGGGGATGAGAAGAAGACGAGGGAAACCAACAAAGATCAACAGTTTGATGTACCAGCAAATTTCAAGACTTATGAAGTAGAAAACAGACTAATTCTCAAGAGGAAACCAAAGAGGGAAAAGAAGAAAGGGGAGGCTTATGATAATGAGGAACAAACTAAAAAGATCATGATCACTCGGGAAGAGGGAGAAGAAAGACATATTGTAGTTGCTGATGACATGACATCTCAAGAAGAGGAGGCATTAAGAAACTTGGCAAGAAACTATAGGGATGTGTTTGCTTATAGCTATAAGGATTTGAAAGGTATTGATCCTAAAATCTGTGAGCATAAGATTCCTATTACACCTGAGCCAAAACCTAGCAAACAGAGACATTACACATTCAATGAAAAATACTCTACTAAAATAAAGGAAGAAATTGACAAACTATTAGCTGCCAATTTCATCTATGAAATAGAATATACAGAATGGATATCTCCTATAGTTGTGGTACCAAAGAAGAATGAGAAACTTAGGGTATGCATTAACTTGAAAAAGGTAAATGCAGCAACTATAAGAGATAATTATCCACTGCCTATAACAGATCATCTTCTAGAAAGAGTTGCAAGGAAGGAGGTTTATAGTTTTTTAGATGGTTTTTCAAGATACAACCAGGTTCCTATAGCATTGGAAGACCAACATAAAATCGCCTTTTCCACAGAATGGGGAATTTATGCTTTTAGGGTTATGCCCTTTGGGTTAACCAATGCTCTAGCAACTTTTGAGAGGTTGATGTGTCATATCTTCAAAGAGTTCCTAAGGAATGTAATGGAAATTTATGTAGATGATCTTTGTACTTTTTCATTAAAAAGACAAGATCACTTGCAGGATTTAGAAAATATATTCAAGAAATGCAGAACCCACAGAGTATGTTTAAATCCAGAAAAATGTGTATTCTTTGTAAGACAAGGAAGAATGTTAGGTCACAAAGTCTCTAAAAATGGAATTTCAACTGATGAGAAGAAAATAAAGGCCATAATAGAGCTTCCAAGACCTACAAGTGTAAAGGAACTTCAAACTTTCATGGGACATTGTGGGTACTATAGGAAATTTGTACACAAATTTGCTGACATAGCCAAACCTTTATATGCCCTAATTACAAAGTTTGAGTGGACCAAGGAGTGTGACCAAGCCTTTGAAACTTTAAAAACTTGTTTGGTAACAGCCCCAATTCTGAAAACACCTCAATGGGATAAAATTTTTCATGTCCATGTGGATGCTTCAAATTATGCTTTAGGATGTGTGTTAGCACAACCAATAGAAGGAAGCAAGTTAAATTTTCCAGTGGCATATGCTAGTAGGCAATTGAATCTAGCAGAAAAAAATTACACAACCACTGAGAGAGAGGGATTGGGCATGGTATTTGGTGTAAAAAAATATAGACATTACCTTTTGGCCAACAAGTTTAAGTTCTTTGTAGACCATCAAGCTTTATTATATTTGGTAAATAAACCTTGTCACACTGGTAGAATAGTCAGATGGTTTCTTTTGCTAATGGAATTTGAGTTTGAAGTGGTGGTCAGACAAGGGAAAACACACTTGAGAGCAGATCATTTATCTCGAATTTAGTCTAAAGAACCCAGTTCACCTTTAGATGACAACCTGCCAGACACTTATTTATTTAAAGTAGAGAGTGTTCCTGAGTGGGCCATGACGTTAGTACCATTATTAACCATGGGACCTTGCAGAACAGTTGGAAAAAATGCACACTTAGTATTACAAAGCAGGAGCTTTATGTTACTAGCTGGGCATTTGTACCATCTCAACCACACAGGCATATTGGAATATTGCACTCCTGAGGAAGAGCAACAAGACTATCTGAGGAGAGCTCAGATATGCCAAATATTGCAAGATTCAGAATTCATAACTCTATATTGGTTCCAAAAAAATCCAGATTGGAGTGAAAATATCATTGAGGAATTGAAAAGGGAGAAGAAAGGAAAACAAGTGATAGCTGGTACAAATTCAAAAAATCTACAAGTAATCTCTGAAGAATATCAATTGATAGGAGAACAGTTGTATAAGAGAGGAATGGATGGATACTTAAGAATTTGTGTTCCTGAGAATAAATATCTGGAAATGTTGGAACTAGCACATTCTGGAGTAGCAGGAGGACACTTCTCAAGTGACAGAACTGCTAAACTCATTTTATATTCTGGCTTTTGGTGGCCAACCCTATTTCCTGATGCAAGAACCTATGTAAAAAGGTGTGATGTCTGTCAGAGGGTGGTCAACCAAATAAAAGAGATGATATGCCATTAGTTCCATTAATTTCAGCCAGAGCCTTTAGTAAATGGGGATTGGATTTTATTGGTCCTATACATCCTCCAGCAAAACAATCCCATGCTGAATACATCATAGTGGCTACAGACTACCTAACAAAGTGGGCTGAGGCCAAGGCCACAAGAAGGAATGATGCTCATACTACTGCCAGATTCCTATATGAAAATATTATCACCAGATTTGGACTTCCAATTGAACTAGTAAGTGATAGGGGGACCCATTTTGTAAACCAAATCTTAGAAAACATAACTGAATATTTCCTGATAAGTCATAGAAAGTCAGCCCCATATCACCCACAAGCCAGTGGGTTAGCAGAAAGTACTAATAAAGTACTTTGTATTGTACTATCAAAATTAGTAAATACAAACAGGAATGATTGGGATTTACAACTTAATCATGTCCTATGGGCTTATAGAGTGGCTTATAAAACTGCAATAGGAAACACACCATCCAATCTAGTATATGGACAAAATGCAGTTCTACCTATGGAATTCCTTATTCCAACATTAAAAGTAGGTAGTCACTACAATTGGACTGGACATGAACTATCAGAGAGAGTAATAGAATTGGAAAAGTTGGGAGCATCTAGACTCCAAGCCATTATGAGTATATATGTGGACAAGAAAAGGAAAAAAGCTTATCATGATGTTCATATAAAAGAAAAAGATCTACAGGAAGGAGATCTAGTTTTGGCTTACACAGTCAGAGAACATCAGAAAAGTTCCAGAAAAAAGGACATGGATCGTATATTATACATCAGATAAGCAACAGTGGAGCCATTCAACTAGCTAACATAGACGGAGAAATCATGCCAAACTTCATAAGCGGATGTAGAGTCAAGAGGTATGACTGTCCATTAACTGTTGATGAATGGAGAAGGTTGCAACGAGCTCAAAATAGGAAAAAAGAAGAGGAAGACATTAGAAAAGAGGCTCAACAGGAAGCTATGGAAAGGATAAGAAAAATCAAAGATCTTAGGAAAGTCTGTCTGTGTGAAACTCCTCTAAAACCAAAAGAACATGTGCCTGTGATGACAATGGATTTTCAAAATGAAAGCATTAGTGTTTTGATAGTTTCTGGAGCACAAGTGAATCTGATTAGTTCCGCTTTGGTAAGTAAATTTAACATAAAAAGAACTAAAAGCAGAACCTTAATCAAAACTTTGGAAGGTCAAATAGTACAAAGCATGTCTTCACTGTCTATTGAAGTTAAGTTCAATGAAGAATATATGAAAATAGATTGTGAAGAATGGCCAGATCATTTGATGTCTGAAAAAGTGATTTAAGGTCAACCATGGCTCCAACAAGGTAAGGTGATTTTGGATTTTGAAAAAATGAAGCTAAAATTGAACATAAATGACAAAAGGTTTTTAATATTTTTATTGAGTAATGAAGAACAGGAAATTCAATCAGATGTTCATGATATACATTGGGAAGGGTTCACTTTTGCATTTGAAGATACACAGACATTACCAATACAAATGTTAAATGATCAAGCTTCATGTAATCAAAATCAGCAAAAGATGGGAAGAACAAAGAGAGGTGGAGAGATAGGAAGAAGGTGGCAATCATGGCATTGTCCAAAGAATCAAAACATCAGAACAAGAAGCACATGGAATCAAAGTCTAAAGGAGGTCCGCTCATCAAAACAGAAATCCAGGACAAAATGGATATGGAGACCAAAAAATCCTACAAAATGCTTATCCGAAGGAAATGGTTGTTTGCCTGAAACCAGAACAATTAGAGTCAGGAAGTATTGGGTCAAAAAATCAGAGTTATTTCAATGGAAAAAAGATCATCCATGTTTGATCTGTATTTAGAAAATCATAACGTGTTGAAAACTATGACAAAAATATTCAACCTTATCCTTTTTCTAAAAAGAGAATTAGGAGGGGAAGAAAAGAAATAGAAAAAAATTATTATTAAAAAAAAAAGAGAAAGAAAAGTTGAGAAAAAATGTTTATTTTACCTTCTTTTTTACAAAAATTATATAGCACAAAGCAAGATATAGGAAGAAGGGTAGTAGAGTTCTATTTATTTTTTATTAATTTTTCTATCATTGATAAATGTTTTGTTTTTCTCTAAAAGAGTTGTTGGGAAAAGGGAGTGCACTAGATATCTTGCTACACCTGTAATGATCACTTTTATTGAGTCTTTTTGAAGAAACAAAATTTATTTTGGATTTTTATTTTCATTCTTATGTCATGACATCTCAAAATAAATATTACTCTTTGATTTCTTGTGACTCATGTGGGTGGAGTTTTTCTTTGTGTATTTTATTTTCCTCAGAATGGTAAATGCAAAGGAGTTATCAATTCGTGACTTCAAAGCAGAATCAGTCACTCTATCAAGAGGTCATTGGTTCCTAGACAGTGAAGCTGTGGAAGAACAAGTGAACCTGGAATCTGATGAGGAACTAGAGATTCCAGAGGCAGAGAAGGTGGTGAAGGAGCTCAAAGAAACCCTAAGCATTATTGGACAACATATATTCATAGTGGGAGTAGGTGGATACAAATATACTATGCTGTGTCAAGAATTTTACAGATTTCAAAGGGTTGCTATCAATCAAAAAAGATGGAAGGCAGTTGGTATACACAAGTTATTGGAGGAACCCATCTTCTTCATTGATTTTTGAGAGAGTGGCACAAGTAATGAGTAGTCTGCTGGAAATAGGAAAAGGGAATGATGCTTATTTCCGGTGCAAAGTCAAGAACAAGGATAATCAGGAAGTGGGTATCACTATAAAAGCAGAACATATCAGAGCAGCTTTACAATTCTACCCTATGGGAACCAAGCTTGATCCCAGCTTTGTAAAGAAGAATAAGGAAACCTATACAGGGTACGCAAAATTCACTAACTTCAAAGGAAGAGAGAATGAAGAATATGCCATAAGGATGTTCTTACAATATTTCTGCTTCCCAAAGTTACCAAGGTATACCATGCCACATAAATCTGTTACACTGTTGATGCTTAACAACAAGGATTGAACTAAGCCCTTTGGAGTAATGGATGTGACACCATACATCCATGAACAGCTGAAAGAAGCAGCAAAACATTGGGAACAGAACAAATTCATGAATGGAGCCCAATTTCTAACCAGGATCATTTATCATGTTTTAGGAATGGAAGATTAGTTGAAACTGGCTCTAGAGTCTTATGTCAGGAATCAAGAGTCCTCCAAGGAAAGTGGCTGTGAGAGAAATAGAAGGACAAACCCGCATGAGGGGAACATGAATGAAAAGAAAGGTAATATCTGAGGAAGTGGTTCCTGTAAAGAAAAGGAGGTTGGACCCAAGAAAGGTTGAACTAGAGATGGATGAAGCTACAAAAGAAGAACATGAAGATGCACAGAAGCAGGTCCAATCCTCTAGTGATCCTCATCCACCCCAAACAAGCAAAGAACAGTTATACACTTATCTAACTCAAGGAAATAACAAAAGAGCAATGTATGAGGCACAATATCAAAAGATGCTGGAAGATTATTCATCCAAGGCTACAGATTGGGTCCAAGAGGAGGTAGAGCATTATGAAGCACTTCATGATCAGATGATGGCAGCTGAAACAGAAGAGGTATTTGTTAAAAAGGAAGTGGACTTGCTAGCTTACTTCAAAGAATTGCAAGGACCTCCAGAAACTAGAACCACTATAGTTGTAAAAAAGAAGGTTCAAAAGAAGCCAGTGCAAAAGAAGAAGTTGACCAAGAAGGGAAAGGGAAAATCAATAGTTGAAACTGTAATCACAAAAGAGACAGAGGAGGTGACAGTGGAAGAAACACAGAAGCAATCCATGGTGATAGAAGCATCAAGACTGAAAGAAGCAAAAATAGGGGGACCTTCACATTTTTGCTCTGATTCTGAAAGTGATATTGAGAGTTTTTTATTAAAGAGTTTGAATTTATCAGTTCCAAATACTCCTAATGTGATTACACAGGCCCCTAAGAAACAAAAAACACCCGAAGATTTGAAGAAGAAGTCTCAGGAGAAGCAGATGCAGGAATAGGCAGTAAAACAGCTCAGTCCTGAAGAAGAAAGAAGGTTGATGAAAGGAAAAGCAGTTATCGTAGAAAAAGAAAGTGAAATAAGAGGAGAATTCAGTTGTGGGTTGGTGCATACATGAATAAAATCAATATGGACAAAACCCTCACAAACCTATTTCAAATTAGATGAGAGCATAGCAGAAATAGCCAAAAAAGCACAAATAAGCAATCCAGTCATAAATCAGAAAGATGCAGATCAAGGTCAAATTCAGGAAGAAGAGGAAATAGTAGTGAAAAACAATGTTCAAGAAGTCACAGGAGGAGTAGTGGAAAGGGAGATTATCCAAAGTATAAAAGATGTACTTCATGATTTGAAGAATAATGAAGAATTTACAACCAATAAAGATCAAGAACAAGAGGGAGAAATGGATCTCATGGACATTGATGAGCAGGAAGAAGGACACAAAGAACAAAAAAGTAATGATCAGGGAGAGCAAACAAGTAAAGGTCAGGTAAACTCTGTTGAGGAAATTGAATCTACTCTAGTTCAGGAAACCCTAATCCAGGAAAAGGAGGTACAAATAAAGGAAGGACACCTCTCTGAAGAGAAGCAACAGGTGATGGAGAACAAAAAGGTACAGGGAATAAAGCTGATTTCAGATGCCTTAGAGCAGAAGAATCTGGGTGCTCAGACTTTGGAACATGAAGAAGACATGGCAGATCAAGAAACACTGGAAACTCATCCAAGCAATGAAGAACACCAGGCCAAGGTTATAGAATATGAAGAAGAAGAGGAAGAGGAGAATGAGTGTAAAGAAGACAAACAAATAGAAGCTAAACAAATGGAAATGGAAGGGGGGATGGAAAGAATACCCAAGAATATAAGATCGGCTTGTCAGATTATTATGAGCAACATTGAGCAGTTCAGACCTTCAAGCAGGAATATGATCATTTCAGGAATGGTAGCAGAGTCTGAATTTGAGAAAGGCAGTATGATCATTAAGGAGCACAAAAGGGGGAAGGAACAAATGTCAGAACAATTGAGGAAAGTGCAGGAGAAAAATGAGGAATTTACAAATAGAATAATTGCTTTGGAAGAGTTAGAAGTACAGAAACAAAATAGAATTCAATATCTAGAAGAAAAGAGTGTAAAACTAACAAAGCAGAATAATAAACTGGAAATGGAGCTGAGAAAAATTGAAGGAAGATATAGAACCTTGTAGACTTCTTATCAGATTTTGACTAAAGCAAATGAGGAAATCAACAAGCTACTATTGGAGGAAGGTCAGTTAAAGGATGAAAGCCAGACAGCTCAGATGACAGAGGAAGAAAAGGAAGAATTACACAAAGAGATTAAGAGATTACAAATAGAATTGAAAGAAGCCAAGGAACTAGAGAAGCAGGCTAGTATACATGCTGCTACATCAATGAGAGGATATAACAAGTTGCACATGGATATGGAAAAAGAAAGAAGTGATTGACAGACAAGGAGGGAAAAGGAAAAAAATGAATGGATAAAAGAAAGAGAGTTATGGGCAATACAGAATGGAAGTCTGATGATGACAATAGAGGAATTATAGAAAAAGATGGACAAGCCACAAGTTCAGGAAGAAACACATGCAGAGACCACATATACAGAAGAATATGAGGTAGGAAATAATGATGGAATACAACATGGCAGTGAACCAGCAAATAAAAGACCAGAGGAAGAATATTCAGAAGAATTTGTAAAAAAATTGCTGACAAATAGAGATTCTAGAATGGATTTTATCAGAAAAATGCATGATGAATATGAAGATCAAATTATCACATTTGCATTGAATAAGGGAATTAATCCAGACCAACATCATTGGGCTGCAGATGGATTGGGTATACCATTGTGCATGATCATGGAAAGTATCAAGAACTATCAGTTGGCCAGAGTTGGGCTACCTCCAAATAAATATCTAGAGTATGAAGAGGATATCAATGTGACTAAAGAATTATTTGAAAGAGCCAATCCAAAGTGGAGGAACAAATGGTTGGATGCAAATAAAGAATGAAGGAAAATTTGGAAGGAAGCACCTCTTCAATTGAAAATTAATCCAGCTTACTGCCCAGTAGCAAGAAGAAGAGAATGGACAATTTTTTGGGAAAGAAGGAGAGAAGGTCGAATCCCACCTAAATGGTTGAATTTCCCAAAAATAGCCGGTCTAAAGGTAGGAACATGGCCTACAAAAAACTACATGGTGGATACAGCTGAGTCTGTTATAGCTACATACAAAGATGTAAACAACCCTGCATGCATTTTACTGATCAGAGTAATGAGATTGATTTTGGCCTGTATAGAAACATACACCGATACATATATTAGAACATTAAATTACATTGGCTTCAATTCTCCAACGGATGAATTATTGTTTGATCTTAGTGAAACACCCGATAGAATCTGTTTAATGGCATACTACAACAGAGTAATATTTTTGGGCAGTCATTATTTACAAATTTTTGAAGATGCATTCGATTATGGATTTTTTGAGAGAGAGTCAGAAATATTCGGAAACTTGTCAATAGTCACCAAGTCTCGCCTTACTGCATATGAAGCTGCTTACACAGAATATTTGAAAAAGGATGTAATTGATAAACCAGAAGCTGCAGTACAGTGGAGAAAAGCATTGTTTGAAATGGTAAATAACCTGAACATTACAGAAAGGAAAAGTCATGACTTACTGTCACAAGTCTTGTTGATATATTTAGGTAGTGATGTGTGTGAACACTCTAGGACCGCCGGGGCACTTTTTTCCCTCTTTAGGAGGTTTTTTTCCCCCGGCTTGTATATACGCCTATTGCCCTAATGGGCTACTTATCTTTTGTACATTCTCTAGTAATACATTCAGTATTGTGTGTTTGTGCTCCAAGCTTCTTCTTCTTCCTTGTGCTGTTCGCGTGCTTCCACAGACGTCTATCTCCAACAATTGGTATCAGAGCAGGTCGTCGCTTCTTCTAGGGCGCCGTCGACACTCCTCCGTTTTGCAGTCTCAGATTTGCATGAAATTTGGTGAGCATACTCAGGGTGTTTTCGAGATCAAAACGGCTTCGCTTTGTGGTGCCGAAATCGCGATCTGAGCTCGTTTCGGCCTCCGAACACACTATCGCAGCGCTTGTTCAGGCTATTTCGTCCTTTTGTGCCAAAGGTATATACCAGTTTCTGTTCGCCAGTTTAAGCGTCTCGAAGTCTGCTACAGGTCTAGCAGAACTCGTCTGGGCAGTTCTGTTCAATTTTTTGAGATACAGTCAATTTTCTGCATCAAGGTATTTTAGTCACCGACCATGGCTGAAAGCAGTGATGTGTTTCGTATGTTGGCTGTTGAGGATAAGTTGGATGGTACCAACTACCCATTATGGGCTTATATGATGCGACATGTACTGGTTGCAAAAGGATTGTGGAACATTGTGTAGGGTGTTGAAAAACGTCCTGTTACACCTGTAACGACAGGTACTGCAAATACAGGTGTTGGAGCTGATGAAGATGGTGTCGAAGATGATATTCTGCAGATTCCTGTTCGTGTTGCTGTTTCTGTTGCACCTACTGCAGAGCAGATTCGTTGGGATGGCAGAGATGCCCAGGCACACGCATTGATAGCTTTGTCTGTTAAACGTGCCATTATTCCTCACATTCGCTCCTGCAGAACAACAAAGGATGCTTGGGATACACTTACCACTTTGTACCAGGCTAGGAATGAGGCTCGTGTTGCTTACCTCCGAAAACAGTTGGAGAGTGAGCACATGAATGAAGGTGATTCTGTGGACAGTTTTCTTACAAAGATCAAAGACCTAAAGGAACAATTGATTTCTGCTGATGAGGTTATACCAGATAGCTCACTTGTGCAGACCGTTCTGAATGGTCTTCCTGATTCATATCAGAGTTTTGCCTCTACTCTTCGGTTGATGATGAAAGGCAATCCGAATGCCTTGTCCTTTGAGGAATTAGTCTTTGTTCTGTTGCAGGAAGATCAGTCCAGGCAGAACAGGTCCATTATGCGTGTTGCAGATCAAGCTTTCCTGGCTAGTCAGAAGGGCAAAGGAAAATGGAGCTCTTCTACTAGTAAGCAGAAATCTGCAAATGTTGCACAATCGAAGAACCAGGATAAAGATGAGAAGAAATCAGAAAAGCAGAAATTGTTCTGCAAGTACTGTAAAGGAAATGATCATATTATAAAGAACTGTCCAAAACTGGCTGCTAAAGAGGCAAAGAAGAAAGAGGCTGGAATGGTTGTTGCAGAGGCCTCTACACCAAAAACAGAGTCTGCAAATCTTGTGCAGGAAGAAGAATGGGCGTTTACTATTGTTTGTAGTTTTGACCCATCTTCTCATGATCAGTGCATATCTGCAGTAGACTCAGATGTTTGGTACTTTGACAGTGGGGTGACCAAACATATTACCTCGCAGTGTAGTTTCTTCTCTTCACTCGAGCCTGCCCCTACAGGGAATACTGTCACATGCGCCAATAACTCCTCTTATCCTGTTATGGGAATTGGTAAGATCATTCTGACTACTGCTGATGGTAGTTCTTTCACTTTGTCAGATGCTTTATTTGTGCCAGGGATAAAAAAGAACCTGTTATCAGTTTCTGCATTAGCCAAGATTGGCTTGGTTGTGAAATTCGTTGATGATAGGTGTACAGTCCATGATCTCTCAAATGGCGATGTGATTATTGCTTCTGGCATTTTATGTCGTGGGCTGTATAAGCTCATAGACTATGAAAGATCTGTGAATGATTCGGCATGTGCAGTTCATGATTCTCAGGCTATGTCAGATGCAAAGCTTTGGCATGCACGCTTTGGTCATCTGAATTTTGCTAGTTTGTTACGCCTGCAGAAATCTGAAATGGTGTCCTCTTTGCCCAAAATTGAGGCACCTGGAAAACATGTTTGTGAAGGCTGTATTTTGGGCAAAATGCAGCGTTCTTCCTTTCCAAAAGATGGTTCAGTTCGGGCTACATAGAAATTGCAGCTTGTACATAGTGATGTCTGTGGTCCTATGCAGACACCCTCTTTTGGAAATTACCTTTACTTCGTGACTTTCATTGATGATTTTTCCAGCCATGCATGGGTATATCCACTCAAAGCAAAGTCCGAAGTGTTCATGTGCTTCAAACAGTTTTTGGTTTTGGTTGAAAATCTGTCAGCATGTAAAATGGGCACCCTCCGTTCTGATTGAGGGGGAGAATATATGTCTTCAGATTTTAATGCATTTCTGGCTGAACGTGGGATAAAACACCAGTGTACAGTGCCGTATACACCTCAACAGAATGGAGTTGCTGAACGAAAGAACAGGTCACTCATGGAGATGGCGAGGTGCATGGTCAAAAGTCAGGCTTTACCACATAGTTTCTGGCTTGAGGCTGTCATGTGTGCAGCATATGTACTGAACAGGTGTCCCACTAAAGCGTTGCAGTCTATCACTCCATATGAGGCTTGGCATGACCGCAAGCCATCTGTTGCTCATCTGTGTGTTTTTGGTTGTTTGGCATATGCATTAGTGCCTGCACAAGATCGCAGAAAATTGGATGATAAGGCAGTACAATGTATTTTTGTTGGGTACAGTTCTGAAAGTAAAGGCTATCGTCTGTATCATCCACAGACTAAACGCATTCTGGTTAGCCGTGATGTTGTCTTTGTGGAAGATGCTATTCAGCCATTGCTTTCATGTACTAAGGAGACATCTGTTAGCTCCAAAGACATGTATGATACTTTGATGCCTCTTTTTACAGGTGGACAAGCTAGTGCTGGTCCTAATGAGGCAACTTCTTAGCCTTTGCAGGTTTCATATGATGATGCAGATCATTCCATTTCTGATGCAGATTTACATGATGCACTTGTTGATGAGAGAGCTGATATTGAGCAGGCAAAAACTATGCCAAAATGGCTGGTGCAGACTTTGCGTGACAGCAAATTAGATGCACCTTTGTCATATCGTACTCGTTCAGGCTCTCATAGTGCCTCCTTTGCATCAGATTGCTATGCTATGGCTGCATCTAGTCTCTGTGATGAGAATGAGCCTATTTCTTTTGATGAAGCGCAAAATTCAGAAAATTGGATGGCTGCTATGCAATCTGAATATGATGCTATAATGAAGAATGGTACATGGTCTTTATGTGACTTGCCTCCTGGCAAGAAGGCCATTGGCACTAAGTGGGTATACAAGCTGAAGCGTAAACCTGATGGTACAGTTGACAAGTATAGGGCTAGGCTTGTTGCAAAGGGTTATGCACAGGAAAGAGGCATTGATTTTGATGAGACCTTTGCACCTACATGCCGTATGACTACTGTTCGGAGCATTTGTGCACTTGCAGCCCATCATGGTTGGAATGTACATCAGTTGGACATTAAAACAACATTTCTGAATGGTGACTTGCATGAAGAAGTGTATGTTTTTCAGCCCCGTGGCTTTGTGCAGAAAGGGCATGAAAACCAGGTTTGCAGGTTAAAGAAGGCATTATATGGTTTAAAGCAAGCACCACGTGCTTGGTATGAGAAGATACATGCCTATCTGATTGCACATGGTTTTGAGAACAATCCAACTGAAAGCACCTTATATGTTAAACGTGCTAATGATGTGCTTCTGATCATTGTTATCTATGTTGATGACATGCTGCTCACTGGTCCTATTGAGACAGATATTGCTGATTTTAAGGCTGATTTGCATGCCTCATTTGAGATGTCTGATTTGGGGCATTTGCATCACTATTTGGGCATTCAGTTTATGCACGTTGATGGTGGAATGGCTTTGTGTCAAACGAAATATATTGACACATTATTGCAGCGTTTTGGCCTTGAAGACTATAAGCCTATTGCCACTCCTATGGAGACAGGTTTACGATTGAGTCTTCATGATGCTGGAGATGCATTTGATGCTGTTCTCTATCAGCGGGCTGTTGAATGCTTGATTTACTTATGCATTACTCGGCCAGATATTCAGTTTGCTGTCTCACAGATGAGCAGGTTTATGCATTGCCCAGGAGTCACGCATTGGAAAGCGGTTAAGCGCATCTTTTGCTACTTGAGTGGTACTCGGCTACTTGGGTTGTTTTATCCCAAGGGGGGATCACTACCGCCAGATTTGCATGCTTTTTCTGACTCAGATTGGGCTGGTTGCTATGACACTCGTGTGTCCACCAGTGGTTTTTGCTTCATGCTTGGTATATCATGTATATCTTGGTTGAGCAAGAAGCAGCCTACTGTGGCCACTTCCAGTTGTGAGGCTGAGTATAGGGAAACTTTCACAGCGACTATTGAGTGTGTGTGGCTCAGACGCCTTATGGCTGATTTGGGTGTTGGCCAGTCTTCAGCCACCACCATCTTCACTGACAGTCAGAGCACATTGGCAGTTGCGAGGAACCCTGTGTTCCATGCTCGCAGTAAGCACATTGAGGTGCATTATCACTATGTCAGGGAGAGGTTCTCTACTGGGGAGATCAGCTTGGCATATGTGCCCACGCAGGAGAACATTGCAGACCTTTTCACGAAGGCTCAGCCTAGGGAGAAGTTTGAAGCTTTCCGTAAAGCTTTGGGCTTACTTCCTTTTGTGGAGTGATTTCCACATAGCTTGGCACTTCCTTATACATGAGTGCCAGCTCCTTGTTCACCGCATCACTCCCAGGGGGGATTTGTTGATATATTTAGGTAGTGATGTGTGTGAACACTCTAGGACCGCCGGGGCACTTTTTTCCCTCTTTAGGAGGTATTTTTCCCCCGGCTTGTATATATGCCTATTGCCCTAATGGGCTACTTATCTTTTGTACATTCTCTAGTAATACATTCAGTATTGTGTGTTTGTGCTCCAAGCTTCTTCTTCTTCCTTGTGCTGTTCGCGTGCTTCCGCAGACGTCTATCTCCAACAAGTCTATCAAAGAAAGAAAAAGTGAAGAAAGCAATCAGGACATAAGAGCACGAAAGTCTTTTGTCAGGAGCCAAAAGGTTTAGGAGGGGAAGGATGTTAGAAGATGTATTTTTTGAAGCATTTTGGATGAAAAATAATTGTAAAATGACAAAAACTTGTAAAAATATTTATGCAACTGATGTAAAAATGAGGAAGAGTCTTCCTTATGCAGAATAGAATTTTATGTATTTTTTATAGAATTTTTGGAAACTCCTAGGTAGCATATTTTTAGAATAATAGAGGAAAGGACCAAAATTCAAGTGTGAAAAGGGACACTTGAAAATGTATATAAGACAATTTCCTCTATTATGAGGGGGTTGGTTGATCATTTGTTTACATGCTATCCAAGGGAATAGAGAGACTTTCCTGCTAAAAATCGTGTTTTCTCCTCTTTGTGTGGTTCCATTGATTTGTTGAGTCTATTCTTTGTGTATCCATGGAGATTTGTGAGCTTCTATTGTGTAATTCTGTTGAATGTGTATGAAGAGAGCTGAATATTGATGTGTTGAGTGAGAAATTGATGAAGAATGGTGCTGGAGATGAAAATTGTCTGTTTTCACAGAATTGCGATTGTCTCGTCTGTATGGTACAGGTAATATTTTTGAGTTTTGACTTCATAATTGTATTCTGCTGATGAAATAGCATGTATTAGACACCAAGATTGTGGAAAATGGTGGAGATTTGCTCAAGATAATCCAAACCCTAGAAATTCCTCTTCATTTTCACCATTCTTAGAAATCCAGCCATTATTCTCTTATTTCTTGGATTCTATCATCTAGAAGGGGCTGTGGTCTCTTGAATACTTCCAGGATTGACAAAATAAAGATGTCTTGTTAATGCTTTATGCTAAATGATTGGAGAGGACAACTCCAAAGATCAATAACAAACAAAGAACTAAGCTTAAGGCTTTATGTTCACATAATGGGGGTGAGTATACCTCATATGAATTCGCCTTTTTTGTCAATCTAGAGGAAATCGTAGAGATTTTACAACTCCTTATACCCCAGTAGACAATGGTGCAGCTAAAAGGATGAATACAAAATTTCGAAAATTGGATGGCTGCTATGCAATCTGAATATGACTCTATAATAAAGAATGGTACCTGCTCTTTATGTGACTTGCCTCCTGACAAGAAGGCCATTGGCATTGAGTGGGTATACAAGCTAAAGCATAAGCCTCATGGAACAATTGACATGTATAAGGCTAGGCGTGTTGCAAAGGGTTATGCGCAAGAAAGAGGCATTGATTTTGATGAGACCTTTGCACCTACATGCCGAATGACTACTTTGTAGCATCTATGTACTTGCAACTCATCATGGTTGGAATGTACATCAGTTGCACATTAAAAGTGCATTTTTGAATGGTGACTTGCATGAAGAAGTGTATGTTTTTCAACCCAGTGGCTTTGTGCAAAAAGAGCATGAAAACTAGGTGTGGAGGTTAAAGAAGGCATTATATGGTTTAAAGCAAGCACCATGTGCTTGCTATGAAAAGATACATGCCTATCTGATTGCACATGGTTTTGAGAACATTCCAACTGAAAGCACCGTATATGTTAAGCATTCTAATGATGTGCTTCTGATCATTGTTGTGCATGTTGATGACATGATGCTCACTGGTCCTCATGAGAAGCATATTGCTAATTTTAAGGTTGATTTGCATACCTCATTTGAGATGTCTGATTTGGGGCATTTGCATCATTATTTGGGCACTCAATTTATGAAAGTTGATGGTGGAATAGCTTTGTGTCAAACGAAGTACATTGACACGTTATTGTAGCATTTTGGCCTTGAAGACTGCAAACCTATTGCCACTCCTATGGAGACAGGTTTACAATTGAGTCTTCATGATGTTGGAGATGCACTTTATGTTGTTCTCTATCAGCAGGCTGTTGGATGCTTGATTTATTTTTGCATTACTCCACCAGCTATTCAATTTGTTGTCTCATAGATGAGCAGGTTTATGCATTGCCGAGGTGTCAAGCATTGGCAGGCAGTTAAGCACATCTTTCACTACTTGAATGCTACCCGACTACTTGGATTGTTTTATCCCAAGGGATATCACTACCGCCATAGTTGCATGCTTTTTCTAATAGTGATTTGGTTGGTTGCTATGACACTCATGTGTCCACTAGTGGCTTTTGCTTCATGCTTGGTAGCTCATGTATATCTTGGTTGAGCAAGTAGCAACCTACTGTGTCCACTTCCAGTTGTGACGCTGAGTGTAGGGCAGCTTTCTCAACGACTATTGAGTGTGTGTGGCTCAGATGCCTTGTGGCTGATTTGGGTGTTGTTCAATCTTCTGCCACCACCATCTTCATTGACTATTAGAGCGCATTGGCAATTGTGAGGAACCTTGTGTTCCATGCTCGCACTAAGCTCATTGAGGTGCATTATCATTATTCAGGGAGAGTTTCTCTGCTGGAGAGATCAGCTTCGCATATGTGCCCACACAGGAGAACATTGCAAACCTTTTCACAAAGGCTCTGCCTAGGGAGAAGTTTGAAGCTTTTCGCAAAGCTTTGGCCTTACTTCCTTTTGTGGATTGATTCCACATAGCTTGACACTTCCTTATACATGAATGCAAGCTCCTTGTTCAACGCATCACTCCCAATGCATATTTTTTGATATATTTAGGTATGATGTGTGTGAACACACTAGGACCATTGGGACACTTTTTTCCCTCTTTAGAAGGTTTTTTTTCCCCGGCTTGTATATACGCCTATAGCCCGAACGGGTTACTTATCTTTGTACATTATAGTGGTAATACATTTAGTATTGTGTGTTGTGCTCCAAGCTTCTTCTTCTTCCTTGTGTTGTTTGTGTGCTTCCGCAGATGTCTAACTCCAACACATCAAATATAACCATCAAGATATTATTGATGCAAGAAGTGGAGAACGACTGGTATAGGCCGATATACTATGCTAGTAGAGTATTAAATTAAGTTGTATGTAATTATACAGTCATCAAACGAGAATGCTTAGGACTTATATATAGGCCTAAAAAATTTCATCACCATTTGCTAGTAAACAAGGAGATCATCCATTTGGATCACAAAACACTTATATACATGGTGAAAACACTCAAATATTAGGAAGAATAATGTATGAGTTCAACCATATGGTTGTGCATCATCTAGGGAAACAACATGCGAGTGCAGATTACCTCTACATAGGATACAATTGAATAGGCAAGGGAGCAAACGACTTTCAGACTACATTCTGTTTGACATGGAGCTAGATGCAATTGACGAAAATTGGTATACATGAATGTTTTATATTTTATCTATTTGTTTGTTCTTGGAGCAGGTGTTGAAAAGGAAAAGGAAGAGAATTTCCACTTAAAACTAGGGATTATCAAATTATAATGGGCTAGCTATATAAAAAGGGTGTGGACCACATATTACAAAGGTGCGTATTGAAGGAAGATCAACAATGAATTCTCTCATAAGCACATGAAGGGCTAGCTAGGGGGCATGTCATATGTTGCTGCAAATGTTCAAGCCTACACAATTGGCTTAGCATGGAAGACATTGTGTGGAACTAGCACTTGATGATTCATGTGAACTATAGCTTGTAACTACTTGATCATTTACCATTGTAAAACATTAATTCTTTGGAGAATCTTGTAAAATCTTATAGCTCGTGGATTTAGGAATAATATTAGTTATGACTTCAAGTTGAGGGAATATCCCCTAAATTAATGGAGTCACTTTTTGATTGGAGCCAAAGTTTTGATTCAAAATTCAAACTTAGAAGTGACGCATATAAAAGACTTTGTAAAATCTCGTAGTATGTGCCTTATTCAAAGTTCACTCTTTGATCACTTGTAGAACTTGAGTAGCTCACTCAATTCATCAATATTGAGCATCATTACAATGCCAATGACTCTATACAATTATGTTCTATAATACATATAGCTCATTGAACATCTCTCTCTCTATACTTCTCTATTATGACTACTCAGAACAGTCAACTTCTTCTGGTCATATCTCAGTGAATACTCAATGATTTTACACAACCTTTGTCTTATTAGAACTAGCTTGAGGTCTACCTTGTTCTTTAAAGATTTCAAGGCATTTGGTTCAGGCATCAGGGAGAAATCACCTTCAAAGTGTTCACTGGTCATCTACTGGTTGTTCCCTAAAATATCAGGGTGCATCAGGGCTGTTACAAACCAGGTTTTAGCAGTAGCACCTCAATTCCTTGAGGTATCCATCCATCTCTTCCAACAATGGTATCAAAGCAAGTTGAGGTAAAATGGGAGATGGTTCCCTTCTTTCATTGACAAATTGGACAGGAATAATTATCTAGTATGGTCTTTGAGGATGAAGACCTATGTACAAGGAAGAAGTCTCTATGGATACATATCAGGAGATGAGGAGATGCCCACATTTAGAAGCAAAGATCAACCTACAAGAGAGGAGCAAGAAAAACTCAACTCATGGTGTGCCAAAGATGCTTTAGCTAGGTCATATCTACTTAACTCTATCTCTGACTTCCTTCTTCCTCATATTAGGATTTGCAAAACTTCCCAAGAGACTTGGGATACTCTATCTTCATACTTTTCTTCCAATACATGATCTAGGAAAAATTAATTGTGGATGGAGTTTACTAATCAAAAGAAGCAACCTAAGTAGAATGTTTCAGTATGTGACCAAGGTGAAGGATGTGGCTGATTAGTTGGCAAGCATAGGAGAGAAGATTGAAGAGGAGCAAATAGTGAGACAGATAATCAATGGCATCAAGACAGATAATAAGTGGGAATCCTTCACAACTACAATGGATCTTTATATGGATATGCAAATCCCTCATCTAACCACTCTAATGGGGCAACTCTTCACCCATGAGGCCAAGCTCAACAAAAATGGTGAACCATCAAGAGGTAAAAATTTTTCTCACTTCTATACAGATAAAGGAAAGTCCAAGGATAAAGGAAAGAGAAAGAAATTTGAAGATGAAGGTGCTACTTCTCAAGCTAACTATGCAGGGAGAGGTAGGAATTCAAGAGGAAGGGGCAGAGGAGGTAAGCAAGGTAGGAGGAGACCTTTCAACTCTTCCCCATGCAATATATGTGGACTGTCTAATCGCACAACAGATGAGTGTTATAGGAACTTCAAGGACCAGAGAGGAAGAGGATTCCAAAGAGGTGGCTACTCACAATCAAGAGGAAGATTCAATCATAATCAAGTTTACAACCATGGCCACAACAACAATTATCAAGGAGGATACAAATCAAGAAAAGACTTTAATAATTATACAAAGGATCAAGAGGATTCTCTTCTCATTATAAACATGGCCTCAAAACAAGGTATGAATGATGAGCACCTCTTCTATGTTGTCTCAGGTTGTTCAAACCATGTAGCATGCAATATAGCTCTCCTTTGTGATCTTGAAGAGCCCAAGGGAAAGCACCAAGTGCAAACAGGTGATGATACCAAGCACTCAGTTGCCAAGGTAGGAAATGTCAAAACTTATGATGGGAATAGGAATATTTTGAGAAGAGTTCTTTATGTACCTACTACCACAAAGAATTTGATGAGTGTTGGACAGATAGTGGAAAAGGGTTTGTAGGTTAGGTTCAATAAATTTGGAGCCTTTGTGGAGGACCCCCAACATGGATTCAGGAGAATTGCAAAGGGAGAGAAAACAGGTAGATTGTTTACATTTGAGCTTGAGGACACTAGAAACATTGCACTTTATAATTATAAGGATCAAACCTTGTCTGAGTTAGAGATATGGCACAAAAGACTAGGACACATTGGTGAGAGAACATTGAAGCAGATATGTAGAGATCAATGTGTACTTGGGATACCTAATGTATCCAAGCAACATATGATCTATAAATGTGGTGCATGTTAGTTTGGTAAATCACATAGGTTACCCTTTACACAGAAAGGCTATATGCATGAGGATTATTTGGAACTTGTCCACAGAGATGTGTGGGGACCAAGCAAGGACCCTTCAATTTTAGGCTCAAGGTACTGTGTCATTTATTGATGATTTCAGTACGTGGACTATCTTGTGTTTCATGAAACATAAGGATGAAGTGTTTAGTTGTTTCAAAAAGTATCTTGCACTTGTGGAAAATCAAACAGGAAAGAGTTTAAAGAGGATAAGGTCAGATGGAGGTGAGTATTTCTCCAATGAGTTTGATGCATTTTTGCAGGACAGAGGTATCAAGAGAGATCACAACTAGATATACTCCTGAGCAAAACGGAGTAGCAGAGAGGAGGAACAGACTAATTGTGGAAGCAACTAGATCTATGCTAAATGAAAAGAAGTTGCATAATTACTTGTGGGTAGAGGCTGGTTCTGTTGGAGAAACAATCACTAATTGGACATATATTTGAGGGTCAAAGCTTTAGAAGAAAACCACATGCCTATGTGAAGGGACAAATTCACAAATGTATTATACTTTTAAAGTTAGTTCACTTTAGTTCTAGAAGTTTTTTAAAAGTCACGGGAATGAGAAAATCTATATAAGTTAGTTAGTATCAACTGACGCGGGGAGAAGAAGAAGGAGGAAGACAATGAGAAAGTGAGAAGAACTCATTTTTGTATGACTGAGTATAGTCGGGCTTCTCTGAGCGAGAAAGCACTTGTAAGCTTTTGAGTTTTCATAGTTATGACAAGAACTAGTTAAAGTTTTGTGTATAAGTCTTCTTCTTCCATCTCCAGTGTTTGTCTTCTGTGTAATGATTTGAAAGGTTGAAGTTTTCCAAGCAAGTCGATGCGCGGCATCGAATCTCACTTGATAAGTCCTTATCTTCATATCTGATTTTTATCTACTGCCAAATCTTCTTGAAAAGATGATGTTGTTGGAGCAACTCGATGTCTGGCATCGAATTCCAGTTGATAAGTCATATTGTAAGTATGCATGAAATCACTTATAGTTTTGGTGTCCAGAAGATCAAGACTTTATGCGGGAGTCGATGCCCGACATCGAATCCCTGCTGAAAAGTGGCCAAAAACATCCCAAGTCGATGCCCGGCATCGAATTCTCGTTGCAAGTCGATGCTAGGCATCGAATTCTAATTTTAAACATGCGCTCTTACTAAAACAAGTAATATTTCCAGTTTTGGAAGGTCATACAGGGTCATCTTGTGAGAGCCATAACTTGAGTTCTAGAGATCCGTTTGATGCATATGATAGCTTGTTGGAAAGCTCTACTCTTCTAGTTTCAGCCTATAAAGTTTCATGAAGAAATAATACTTGAGCTAGGAGAAATTAGCAAAATACTGAAGGTATGTCATTTCAGTGACTAGGAATTTTTGTAGAAGCAAAGTTCTCACTTTAGGCTATCATTTCTCAAAGTTTGGAGTGGCAATGAGTTAATGGTGACCATAGAGGTGTTCTAGTGTCACCTTAATTCATTTCTTGTGGTGTTTCATACATCAACAAGTGGTATCAGAGCAGAAAGGTCTTGAAGAGCAGAAGGCGGCAAAGGTACGAGAAGTTTTGGAAAGTTTTCCATTAAAGGTTCAAAGGTGAAGCATTTGAAGACACAAGGCATCAAAAGGTTACTTCAAAAGTATCCTCATACAAAAAGAACTTCAAAAGGTATTATCTTTTATCCTTTAAGCTCAAAGGTTGCAGCAGAAGGGAAGGAGTATGGCAGATCATATCTCCATTGACAAACTGGACAGAGATAATTACCCCGCATGGGTAATGAGAATGGAAGCCTTACTTATGGGTAAGGATCTCATGATATATGTTACAGGTGAAGAAGAGAAGCCAGTATTTGAAGATGAAAGCCGACCAAAGAAAGAAGAACTTGATGCTTTAAAGCATTGGCAAAAGAAGGATGCAAGTGCAAAAGCATACATCTACAATACAATCTCTGATCATTTGCTACCACACATCAGAGGATTGGAATCATCTGAAGATATATGGAATGCATTGGAGTATCATTTTCAAAGTACTACTAAAGCACGGAAAGCAAGTCTATGGTCAGAGTTTACAACATTAAAAAAGAAGCCAAGTCAAAGTATTAGTGATTATGTCACTAAGATGAAGGATCTAGCAGATAGTCTTGGATCCATAGATGAAGATGTTGAAGATCACAGATTGATTGCTCAGCTACTTGCAGGTTTGAGAGGGGATGAAAGGTGAAAACCTTTTGTCTTATCAACAGAACTTTCATTAAATCATTATGTTCCAGATTTGAACCAGTTGCTTGGTTTGATGCTCGCATATGAGCAAGACTTGAAGGGAGATGGAGATAAAGGACAAAGTTCTGCAATGTATATGAAGAACAAGAAGAAAGGAGATAAAGGTAAAGCAAAGGATGAAGAGGAGTCTAGTTCTCAAGCTTATTATGCAAGAGGTAAAGGCACTGGCAGAGGAAGAGCAAGAGGTTTTGGAAGAGGAAGAGGTAATCAAAATAACAACAAAAAGGCTTGCTGGATCTGTGGATTGAGTAATCATTTGGCTCATGACTGTTGGCACAACCAACAAGGATCAAGCCAGAATCAAAACAACAATAGCAGAGGCCGAGGTGGAAGATATCAAAGTAATTTTCAAAGAGGTAGACAAAGTCAAAGAGGAGGCTATGGTAGAGGTGGAGGAAGAAGTTGGGGACAAAATCAATCCTACAACACCACCTACTACAACTATGCAAATGACACACAGAATGAAAGTCATACATCATTGATGATGAATTCAATCAGCACATCAGATAAAGAAGATCTAAAGGTATTTTACATTGACTCTGGATGTTCTAATCATTTGTCAGGAAACATAGAATTGATGTCAGAATTGGAAAAAGGCATTTCTAGTCATACAGTTCAAACAGGTGATAATACAAGACATAGTGTACATTCAATTGGAAAAGTGAAATGCAAGAGTGGAGCAGATTTGCTAACCAATGTTTTGTATGTTCCTACAATACCTAAAAACTTGATTAGTGTGGGACAGATAGTTGAAAAAGGTTTTCAAGTCAGGTTTACAAATGAAGGAGTATTTGTGGAAGATCCAGAGAATGGATATAATCAGATTGTCTCTGGTAAGAAAGAAGGTAGACTCTTTACTTTAAGAGTGCAAGGGAACATTGGTCAAGCTTTGCTCACACATGGTGAAGCAGTGATTACAGAACTTGATCTCTGGCATAAGAGATTAGGTCATTTCAATGAAAGAGGAATTAAAGCTATGGTTGCTAATCAGTCTGTACTAGGATTACCAAATGTGCAAAGTCAACATATGGTTTATAAATGTGAAGCATGTCAAATGGGTAAAGCACACAGGTTACCATTTCAGAAGAAAGGATTCAAACATGATGGATTACTAGAGCTCATTCATACTGATGTATGGGGACCAACAAAAGAAGGATCTATCAGTGGCTCAAGGTATTATGTTCTTTTCATTGATGATGCTACAAGATGGATAACTTTATATGTCTTGAAGGAAAGATCAGAAGTGTTTGGAGCTTTCAAGCATTTTCATGCATATGCAGAGAGAGTCACAGGTCAAAAGCTTAAAAGACTGAGGTCTGATGGAGGGGGAGAATACTTCTCCCAAGGGTTCAATGACTATCTTTGGAATGCAGGTATTAAGAGAGAAATAACTTGCAGGTATACACCACAACAAAATGGTGTAGCAGAAAGAAGGAACAGGACTTTGGTTGAGTTTGCTAGAGTTATGTTGAAGGAGAAGAATTGTCCAAATTATCTTTGGGCTGAGGCTGTAAATACAGCTACATATCTTGTGAATAGATTACCATGTGCAGCTCTGAATGGAATGACTCCATATGAAGCTTGGTGGGGTAAGAAACCAACACTAGATCATTGTAGAGTGTTTGGATCAATTGCATATGCTTATGTGCCATCACAACTTAGGCATAAACTTGAACCAAAGGCAGAAAAATATGTGTTCATTTGGTTATGATGAAAAGCAGATGGGTTACAGGTTGTGGAATCATCTAACAAAACAATTTATTGTTTCTAGAGATGTTACATTTGATGAACAGAAAAGTTGGTATGCAGATCAAAGTCATACAGCTGAAGAATTTGAAGAAGAGGTAAGAAGATGTGAGAAAGGAAAATCAATTGTGCAGGTAAATAGAGATGAAGACTATATGCAAGCAAGTACATCCACAAGTGGATTAATAAGAAGGAATGAAGAAGCTCCTATATTATTGTTATAATCAGATTTTGATCAATCAAAGGGCACTCCATCACCTCCTACCCATGCAACGACTCCACATGTGCCCTCCGATAGGAATTATGATGAATTTTACTATCAAAAACATATTATAGGCTGGTGTAAGTTTTGCTATGGCACACATCAAAGACCAAGATTGGAATGTATTGAACATGAGGTAGAGTATGGTAATTTTTAGTGTGCACCATCACCTGGTCAAAGTGATAACGTTTGGGTATGTATTCTTTCTATAAATTAATGTCATTATTTTATTTTAAAACCATATACAAAATCAAATTAATGTTGATATATAGGAATATCTACTCGATGATGGTGGTGATGATGATGACGATGATGATAATTCTCATACTCATAATGCTAATATACCTCATACATGTCATGGACTTTCTATTCATCAATTACAAGCAGAGGTTTCTAGAAATCCTTTACCTCTTAGTTTAGAGACTGAAACGGCTGGAAATTATCCATTGCCAGCTCGTGATCGTTCTCTAGTACAAACATATGATAGAACAAGATATGGAGGATGGAATAAAGAATCACTTCCTTGGATGGAGAGGTTTTACCTTTTGGGGTAATTGCTATATAATTGCCCCATCCACTATTACTAGTGTTGGTCGTGGTCTCTTTATTGTAGAGGATTTGTATGTGCCTCCAAACTCTAAAGTCACTCTGATGTCATTTTGTGGTCCTATATATGGATGGGGAGATTGACATCGACTTGCATGTTATGTTCAAAGCATGACTACTTATGGAATATGCTTGAACGAAGCATCCCTTACTAATAGAGGGATTCCGCATGCAGAAAATGAAAGATTATATATTGATGGAAGACCTTACATGCATGGAAATATAGTAGGTTTAATAAATAGTAGTCGAGGGTTACATAATAGTTCAAGGACTAATTGCATTTAGAAGCGTGAAAATAGTCATGAATCACCATACATGAGTAGAGATGTAGCAAGATATATAGTTGGCAAAGCTATTACTTCATTACATGGTGGTGATGAGTTATTAGTGAATTATGGATGGCATAGACCTCCAAGAGCACCTTTTAGCTAGAGAAAAAATGAAAACTTTCTATCCACCTATATTGTGTTGCATTGAAAAATGCTAATTTTAATCTCTTTTCAAAATAACTTACATATTTAATTTTTATGTTTAAAGTTTACTTTTCATTCATTTATGGAATACTAATGATTTTTACTCATGTGTGGAGATTCCAATGTATGACGTTGATGATATTCCACCACACCATTTAGAGTTGCCAGTAAGACCTTGTTTATCAGAAGCTTCTATGAGGAGTCTATGCAAAAGTGATCCTGTGGAATATGCAAGGTTGAAAGACCTATATTCAAAAGAAGATAAAGTACAAAATTTGTGCAACAATGACGAAGATGATGGCATGACAGATTTTATTGAGAATTGGTATCAAAATGACAATGAGAGCATTAATATTTCTAAAAATGAGAAATGTCTTCGAGAGAATGTCTAAAGCATGTATATGAAGGAAGTCGCTTGAGATGACTAAGTGCAAGCTTACTTATTCTCTCTTCAAAATCATTTTGGATGGATTAATGTATCTCTTTTGGTAATATTAAGGTATACTTTTAAATTTTCTATCTATTTATATATATACATCAATACACATACACATATAAATACATACATACATAGATATACACATATACATGAATGCAAACACACATAAACATACACACACATATACATACATACACATGTTATGAAAGTAAGGCTAAATTATACATACTTGCATCGAATGAAGATATTCTATCCACCTAGCCTTTGGAATTGTTTGCCCAGCCTTTAGAATCTTCCTGACACATCTACTTCTCTTATTCTAGTTGACCTAATGCCTGTGCTACTAACTTCTTTATGAACTTTGTATATGAATATTAAGTATCAGTTAGCTATGGAGGTATTAGGTCATTTGGGAAATAGGAGAAGCAAATTTATCTAGAAGATTTTGAGGGATGGAAGAACAATTTTAAAGGATGGGTAGAAAGAAAGTGTCCATTCAATGTAGATTCTTGTTCTAACCTTAGCTAATGTAAGAACAAGAACTTGCATTGAATGGATGCTTTCTGTCTGCCCATCCTTTAAAACTATTCGTCCATATTTTAGAATCTTCCAAATAAATTTGCTTCTCCTATTTTCCAAACTACCTAATACTTCCATAGCTAAATGATACTTTATATTTGTAAACAAATATGTAAGTCTTAGTTAGCAAGGCACGTATTTTTTTTTTAAATAAAAGGAAGTTCGGCCTTAGCCTAATCTCCCGGACTTTAATTAAAATAAAGAAGAAAAGTTACAGGTGGATGGGACTAGTGCCCATGGGACCCCCCAAATCCCACAATGCAGGGGATGAGTATGGTAGCCTAGAGGGCATTACAAATGAGGCGGATAAATTCATCATCACCCTCATGTGGGACCCATTTGGGTTTCAACTTGTTGTTTTCGAGTAGATAAATACAGTGATGTCTAAACAGCGGAGATCTCTTATCTCGGGTGATTCTTTTACCTAGAAGAAACAAGGATTTTTTGATCGACCATTCCTTAGGAGTTTGGCCAAAATTGACAGCACATCGCTCCCTCCAAATCTTCCAAAGAGTCTCACCCCTGATGGCATTCCATAGCCTCGACGAGCAGCCGACCACCTCACCCAACATCACCTATCGCGAATTGATTTGGTTCGTGAGTCTCAATACACAGGTCACGTGATGCTAGATAACACGAGACTCGGTGCAGTCGAAGAACAGGTGAGCTAAATCTTCGATGCATCAATGACAACACTTGCAAGCAAGGCAGGTAATTGATTGACTATAAAATGGGAGACAACCAAACAATTCAGTGGTATAGATATCTATGTGAAAGTTTGCATACCACAATAAACAAAAAGAAAATTAGAAATGAAATCAAATATACACACATACACACATACATATATGCATATACATAAACATACACATACACATAAGCATACACATGCATATATATATATATATATATATATATATATATATATATATATATATATATATATATATATATATATATATATATATATATATATATATATATATATATATATATATATTAATATGACTTTTTTTCATGAACTTACAGGTTATTACCTGAAGAGTTTTTACCAAGTCAGAATATTCTTCCTACCTCACATGATGAAATGAAGAAGATAATCAATAATCTTGGTATAGATTATCAGTGTATACATGCATGTATTAATGATTGTATTTTATATAGAGATGAATATGCAAACTCTTTGACATATCCAAAATGTCAATCTTCTCAATATAAGGACAAAGAAGATAAAATCCCAAAAACCGTATTGAGGCATTTTCCATTGGCCCCACAGATTAGACATATGTTTGAAAGCCTTGAATTATCAAAGCTTTTGACATGGGGATATGATCATAAAAGTACTGAAAGAATAATCAGAATTCCAATAGATAGTGTAGCTTTTCAGCATATTGATTCTACATGGCCTGATTTTGCACAAAAACCACATAATCTAAAGTTAGGAGTTGCATTAGATGGGGTTAATCCGTTTTCCATGAAATCTAGTAAAATGGTCAACATGGCAGTGGTAGTCATAAACTACAATCTTCCACCATATCTTAGTATTAAAAAGGAACATTTAATGCTTTCACTTTTAATCCCATGAAAAAGACAAGTGAAAGATATGAATATATATCTTGCTCCTCTCATTAACAATCTCCAAGCTATGGCAGTGGTAGTCATAAACTACAATCTTCCACCATATCTTAGTATTAAAAAGGAACATTTAATGCTTTCACTTTTAATCCCATGAAAAAGACAAGTGAAAGATATGATATATATCTTGCTCCTCTCATTAATGTCATTGATGTATCAAAAAGCATCAACGAAAGATATATTATGTTTCGTGGTATTTGTCTTGGACTATTCACGATTTTCCAGGATATGGTGTTTGATGAGCTATTGATGTAATTTTTTATTTAATATGCATACAAATATATGTGAGTCAATCGATTTATATTTTTATTGTTTTCATGATGCAAGAATATCCATTAAGGGTTATAAATCTTTTCCATATTGTGGTGATTGGTTAAGATCAATTTATAGTAAGAATCTCAACAAAAATATTTATCTTCGACATTGACGATTCTTGCCTGACGATCATCCATTAAGATGTAAAAGAGAAGAGATACATTTTAATGGAAATCTTAAAACAAGTCAGTGTCCAAAACCAATGATGCCTATGGATTGGTATCGAAAATGGACGGATAGGCCTCTTATAGATCTAGAATTAGAAATCTTTAGTGATGATGAAGATAATGAGAATGTGAAGAGAGGTAAAGGAAAATTGTCAATCGCGGAGAATATATCACAGAGAATCTATCAAAACCAAAGTTATGGACATTTTTTTATAATCATCGATAGGAAACGACTTATGCACCTTCTCTTTGGGTACTTATGACAAAAGAGATGCAGAGTATCAACAATAGGATTTGGTTGATTCGGACTCCCACAAGACATGAAGCATCTTTCCAGAACATGTTTACTATGGAAGATAAGAGCTTATCTGTGTTAAAGACCCCATGATTGGCATAACTTTTTGAAGCACATTTTACCTTTGGTTATCGATGGATGTACAACAAAAGGAGTACGAGATGTGATCTATCATCTTGGATTGCTTATAAGGTAATTATGATACTTTTATATTTAATATATATGACTATTTGATATCTTTTATTTTTGAACTAATTTCTTTATAATTTTTTTATGATGTGTATAGGTGGATTACATCAAAAGAGATTGACAAAGACTCGATCCCACAAAAGAAATACAAACGCAAGGAGCTACTATCTTTGATGGAGAAAGAGATTCCTATTTCATTTTTTGATAGTTAGGTGCATTTATTAGTCCATCTTGTGGATGAAATAGAGTTGCAAGTGTTTTCAACACTCGATGGATGTTTTGGGTGGAGCGATTTATGGGAATATTAAAAGTCTATGTGCATCAAAGAGCCAAACCAAAAGGATCCATGTCAAAGGGTTGGATGCTTGAGGAGTGCATGTACTATGTTACTGAGTACCTTGAAAGAGTTCACGAAGAAGCTCCACTTGCATGGACCAGCGAGTCTTCTTAAAAAATAATAGACGAGGTATTATTAAGTAACAGAGTTCCATTTTTATTTACATTACAAGAAGAAATGATGTTTCTACTTTTGTAGTATATAATAGCAAATGCATGCAAGCATTCGTTAACAAGTACGAACAAGAGCTTCAAAATCTTTGAAATAAAAGATGGAGAAACAAAAGATATAGACGTAATCTTGATAATAATGATATTACAAATATATCTTCTTTCACAGATTGGCTATATAATCATTTGCAACGAGCCAATGCAAATAATAAAGAAATCCTAGATGAGCAGAGAGAGTTAATGATAGGTTGTGAACAAAAGGTAATTTTATTTTAATAATATTCTATTTTTTACATATATGTATATTAGTTTCTCTTTACTAATTTAATTTCTTTTGCAAGCTTGAATGTTCACTAATATGTGGGCTTTTGGACAACATACTAGAATCAAAGCTACTAATTCTTTACGTAAAACAGAGGATTCTATTGTTGCTTCTTTCAAGCACTATCACGTGCTAGCTCAAAAGACACGAACCTTATAGATGGCGAACTTGGTTACATGTGAACTATTGTTGGTATCTACGAAATATCATTTCATACATTCAAACATGTAAAAAAAGTTTATATTTTTTATGATAGAGTTTATTATTTTTTTAAGCACCTAATAGTGGTTTTCTATTTTTATATATTTTGATAGGTCATTTTGAAGGTTGATTGGTTTTGAGCTGAGTATAAAGGTAGTAATTCCACATTGAGAAAGGAATTATCTGGGTTTTGGGCAATTGATTCTTCCTAGGTAATGCGATCCACTAGAGAACCATATATTCTTCCTAGGCATATTGAGCAATAATTTTTTATAAAACCCTGATGCTCATCCTTGGTGGCAAGTCATTCATGCTCAACATAGAGGAAGGTCATTGTTTGAACAGTTTATTGTTACAGAGACAGAAGAAAGTCATCTTGATGATTCACCATCAGATACTAATACATCGGCATCTCAAAGACAAATTAGAATTGTTGTATATGTCAACGATACTAATCTTCTTGATGAAGAGGATAATACTAGAAATCGATATTAGTCCATCAATAGATGATGTCATTCATGAGAACACTAATTTAACAATAGAAAAATAAATGAAATCAATAAAGATAATGAAGATGAGAATATTGTGATGTCTTACCAAAATGATGGCAATAATGAAAACATATGAGTAGATTAGATACTAAATCCTGCTCTAGTTATCGATCGATAACTTGAATCATCAGACAATAGATTCTCCTCTATTCAACTAGAATATCACTGAATCCCACCAGAAAGATGAAATCCTGTTCTATTAAGTTAGAACATGAAGCTCGCGGGTATGCCTAAAATTTTATATATAGCTTTATTTTCGAGGACAAAAATTTTGTCATGTATGTATGCATATGTGTGTGTATTCATGTGTATTATATGTATACATGCGTTAGTATGCACATATGTGTGTTTCATGTATATGTATGTGTGTGCATGTGTGTGATATATGTATACATGTTTTAGTATGCATACATGTATGTATGCACATGCATTTTTGTAACATATGCAAGTGTGTTTATAACTTTGTATGCATGTATAAGTATACATGTGTGCACGTAGGCATGTATATGTGATGTATGTATGTATATATATATATATATATATATATATATATATATATATATATATATATATATATATATATATATATATATATATATATATATATATATATATATATATATATATATATGTGTGTGTGTGTGTGTGTGTGTGTATGTGTAAATGTGTACATGTAAATATCTATGCATGTATATGTATACATGTGTGCATGTAGGCATGTATATGTGATGTGTATGTATCTACTCCATCATTATATATATATATATATATATATATATATATATATATATATATATATATATATATGTATGTATGTATGTATGTATGTATGTATGTATGTATGTATGTATGTATGTATGTATGTGTATCTACATGATGTGTATGTATCTTTATATATATTATGGTTCTCGTTGATTCAAGTAGCTATATATAGAGGCATAAGGTTGGGAGGAGAGACATCTCTCTAGTAGGTGGTGGGAGGAATAAATGCAATGTGTACATATAGTTCAACCATATGGCAAAAAGGCTAAATTAGGGTTTTTAAATTAGGATATATATATATATATATATATATATATATATATATATATATATATATATATATATATATATATATATATATATATATATATATATATATATATATATATCGTTGATCGGTGTCACCTTTGAAGCATTAACTGGGTTCTTAGGACAATCTTTGATTATGTGTGTTAGTCGCCGGATTGGCAATTGTAAAGTTTGACTCTTTTCATATTCCTCGTGAATCGAAAGGTCATTGCGTAGACGTTGTAACCTTTTATATAAATCAATGAAAAAGACACTTTCGGTGATGACCAGAGATCACCAGACTGTCCGTTTGGGTGATTTGTCTATGTAGTTGCTGTAGTGTTGTGTTTTCATAACTCTGAGTCATATTGTGTCTGTCTTTTGTGTTGATGATCTGTCTTTGTACGGTAAAAATTAAGTTACAATAATGTTTATCTTAAGTTGAGTATTGAATCACTGTTCCGCTAAGTTTAGTATTGTGAGTTTGTGTTACGGTAGTCTTTACATTGTGCGCTGGTCATTGATGAAGTCTGAATCTGTGTATGAATCGGCATTCTGTGAGTAGATGAATCAGAATAGTAATACCGTAAAAGTAACGAAGTCCAAGTGTTCGGTTAGTAAGTTGGATTAGTGGAGTTGTTGAACAGTGAAGTGATTATTTGGGAAAATCAAGTATAGGGCCTTTGTTTTATAGACCCCTTCCACTCCCAAGAACCGGAATAGATGTTTAAACGCGTCTCTAATGGCAAGACCCGCGTTTAACACTGGCGCCGTCTGTGGGAAAGTGGCAACAGAGTGTTGTGAAGTGATTGTGGAAAGTGGCAACAAGTGTTACAACGTGATTGAAAGAACGTCATCGATTGTGAATCGTCAGTAAGGTAGAGTAATACGCAAGTGCTGCTAAAGTGATATATGCCGGTTACTCGGTCTGGTGAGTCGTATCCAAAATACAGAGGAGATAAACAACCGTGGGTGGTACCAAATTTATTAAGATCACCCCCAGGAGGCAGAGGTACAGATTGGGTAAACCTAGTCATCGAAGAAGCTAAGCACATTAGCAGTTCTGGTAGTATTCCGGTGGAACGTACTACATCTCTGTTACATTCCGGTGCCATTTGCAGAGGATACTGTAAGTTCAGAGTCTACAAGGACGCAGTGTCTAGTCGTCCCGACACCATCTGGCCAAGATTTAGATTCGTCGGAGGACAAAAGTGAAAGTGACGGAGTACCCTGTTTTCGGGAAAATTCCACAAATGCCAGTGATATTTCGGTCCCAGTCGCCAAAAACTTACAGTTTTCCGGTGACCGAGTAATACTTCCTGGTGAATCCTCAGTCCGAACACCACTATTCGAAGTACATTTTCCTACGTTAGATACCCAAGAAGAGGGTAGACTATTTGAATTAGAAATATGTAAAAGGCTGAACGCTCTTTTCGAGCAGGAAGTTGAATAGTTTGATCACACAGACTCTGAAGGATCAAGAACGCATCCTCAGAATTCAAAAGATAGTAACAGTATTGCGACGAGCACCATGAGTCAACAACAACAACAACAACAATAACAGCAGTAGCAGCAACAGCCGCTTCCGCTCCGACCAGTTCCAACCAGAGTGACCTATACAAAATTCGGTGGATTTCCAGGTGACGATCCTGATGCTCATGTGCGTACTTTTGAAATAAGTTATGATGTATTAAATCATCCACCCAATTTGGCATACAAAGCAATTGTTTTTCAGTCCACATTAGTTAATGAAGCAGCAAGATGGCTCACCGAATACGATTTTAATCATTTTGTTACTTATGAAGCGGTTAGAGATGCATTTCTGCAGCGATTCCGTATGAAGAAAAATCCTGCAGAAATTTTTGATTATTTACAGAACAATAAGCAAAAGCAGAACCAGAGTGTGCAGGAATATGCTACCCTGTTTAGAACACATTTGAGACAACTACCACCGGCCCATGCTAACTTGCCGGATGATGTTATCACTCAATGGTTTATTAATGGTTTGACTCCTCAGCTCAGGCAGATTATGATCATACGCTGTGTAGGAGCCATGACACTAGATGCGGTTATTGCAATGGCCTTGCAACTCGAACATAAGGTTGGTGGATTCATAGAAGATTTGGATTGGTTGAAATCTAATAAAAATGTTGCAGAAGATCTAGCTAGACAGATGTACTGCACCACGTGCAAGAATCCAGGGCATACCAATGCCACCTTTGCCCTCAACCTGATGTATTGCGCTATCTGTAATACTACCGGACACTCCACCAAAAATTGTGCATATAATGCCAAGGTGCAAGGACCAGCAACTGTAAATGCCATTATCCAAGAGCCAGGATAGCCCGCCACTCATTATGTACCACCTCAGATGAGAAATAATCAGTAGCAAGGATACCGAAATTACAGAGGACAGCGGAATACAAATTACAATGCAAATCATTGGCAGAGAGGAACATCACAGGAAGGTAATGCTTTGCCACCCCCCCGCTGTCATTTCTGTGGTGAGTTTGGTCATATTCGAAGATTTTGTAAAGACGCAGCTGAATATGATCAGAGAAAAAAAGAACGTCAGAACCCAATGACTAACATGGTCCATATCACACCAATAGAAACACAAGCTGCCGTGATTCAGACCAGATCCGGTAAGAAACTGCAACCAGTAGTTGAGGTATTCGAACCAGGCATCCGTGAACAACAGAGAATGTATGATAAGGCTAGTCAATGGACCACTACAGAGCCTACAGTGTTCCCAGATCCTATTCCAGTGACACAGGTTCCAATACCTCAGGAAAGAATATAGGAACAAGAACCTACCCCGATAATAGGTGAATCATCATCAGAAATAGTGCAAACTACAACTTCACCAGATCAGGTATGGGACATTCTTTCTAAAGCATCAATTACACTACCTTTAGGGCAGTTACTTGCCTTAGTGCCGGGAGTTCGACAGCAATTCCAGCAACAGCTCAGTCCTGGGTCTTCCTGCGTTCCAGCGACTGCAACGGTACAAACAGAAACTGATTCAACAGTGGACCATGTTGTCCCCTTAATTACGGTATGGCACAAAAATCACAAAATAACTCAAGTATTAATTGATGGAGGTTCGGGTATAAATATCGCCACTGTGGCACTTTGCAAAAAGTTAGGATGGACGCAAGTAGATCCTATTCAAATTTTTGTTAGGATGGCAGATCAATCTAGGGTTCATCCAGTAGGACTTGTAAGAAATATTCCAATCACTTTACAGGGAACTACGTTTTACATGACTTTTGTATTCTTAGAGTTACCGGAATCTAGTCTCGATTATAATCTACTATTTGGTAGACCGTGGCTGGCCAAAGTCATCCAAGATTGGTTTGCACAAGAATTAACTTTTAAAGATAACCACCGGAAATATGTGGTTAAATTAGATGCCATTCAGCCCTGTGATCTCCATGCCAGACCATACGTAGCAGAGCTAGTCTACATGATGGATGGCCTATCTGATGATGAGGAAGAAGTATTTATGAAGAATAATGAAGATTTGATTTCTTTAGGTACTGTAGATTTGCAATCTGTTGCAGACCACTGGAGTCCGACAACCTGTATTGTTATTCCACCGAAAAAATAGAGGCAGATGATACTGATGATTGGGATAAAGTAACATTGCAACAACTTTTAAAGTCAACAGATGATCATGAAAAACCTCGCCAATTTTATGTTCCAGAAGATCAGTTAATAACTTATGATTTAGGTGATGAAAGCCACCGCCTCCAGTAAAAATCAAGGCCGGACTATCTGAGGATTTCCAAAAAGATTTGATTCAGCTCCTCAGAGAATTTGCTGATGTTTTTGCATGGGATTACCGCGATATGAAGGGTCTAGATCCTCGAATTTATCAACATCGGGTCGTTCTGAAACCAGAAGCAAGACCAATTAAGCAACCCAGCTACCAGATGAATCCTAACTATGCTGCATAGGTTAAGGTAGAGCTTGATAGATTACTAAAAGTCGGATTCATCGTACTAGTAGAACACGCTGAATGGATATCACCAATTGTTATTGTTCCTAAGAAAAATAAAAAACTCCGAATATGTGTAGATTATCGGAAATTGAATGCGGCAACAGTACCTGATCCGTTTCCTCTTCCTTTTCTGGACACAATGTTAGACAGAGTAGCTGGACATGAAATGTATTTATTTCTTGATGGTTATAGTGGATATAACCAGGTCAGAATGGCGGAGCAAGATATACCAAAAATCGTGTTCATTACAAATTGGGGTGTATATGCCTGTACAGTTATGTGGTTTGGGTTAAGAAATGCTCGTAGTACCTTTCAGCGTTGTATGCAAGAAATTTTTTCACCCTACCTCACTTCATTTATGCAAGTTTACTTAGATGATTTCTCTTTATTCGGCAAAATGATAGCACACTTGTATCATTTACGGTGTTGTTTTGAAAAATGTCGTGAGTACAGACTCTGCTTAAACCTGACGAAATCTATTTTTGCAGTTTCTTGTGGTAAGCTTCTTGGGCATATTATTTCTGAACAAGGCATACAGGTTGACCCAGACAAAGTTGCAGCAGTATTAGAAGCACCTGTACCTACTACGCCAAAGGAAGTAATGCGATTTATGGGTCAAGTCAGGTGGCATGGTCGACATCTACGGTGGCTCGCTCATTTGGCCATTCCCCTCAATCGTCTAATAACTAGTACTCCATGATAGTTTGAATGGACCCCAGAATGTCAAACTGCTTTTGAACGTTTAAAAGGATTATTGACCCAGGCCCCAATTCTACAACCTCCGAATTGGGATTGCCCCTTCCATGTCTTTGTAGATGCTTCTGACATTGCCATTGGAAGTGTTCTAATGCAGCATATAGATAAATGGTTTTGGCCTGTCTATTATGCAAGTCGACGGCTTGCTCCTGTTGAAAAGAATTATTCAGTAACTGAAAGAGAATGCTTAGGTTTGGTGTATTCTATAAAGAAATTCCGACATTATTTACTTGGCCAAAAATTTACTTTTCATGTGGATCACGTTGCACTTGTATATCTCGTTCGACAGCAGCATTTAGGTGGCCGCTTGGCACGTTGGGTTCTCTTGTTACAGGAATTCGATTATGAAGTAATTCATCGACCTGGAACTGCACATGCATTAGCAGATTTCCTATCTCGGTTGGATTCCGGTGAAGCTCCGGTCGGTGTAGATAACACCACACCAGCGATTTATGTTACTGAACCAACTAATGATGAATCTGTAGAAACCCCTATGCCATCTACATATTATGATCAGATATTAACTTTTCTTACTGATGGATGTCTTCCTGCTCAGACCTCTCCTGCAATGCGTAGGAAAATTACAGTTTACAGTCGCAAATTTCGGTTGATTGCTGGAGAGTTGTATTATGTGGATCATACTGGAATCTTACTTCGTTGTATTCCTCCACATGAAGTAAACTCAGTTATAGCTTTGGCACATTCAATACCTTCCGGTGGGCATTTTGCAGCATATTTAACGCACCAAAAAATTTTGCAAAGCAGACTTTGGTGGCCTACTATGTACAGGGATGTCTCTCAGTTTGTCAAACAGTGTGATAATTGTCAGCGGTCTGGACAGCCATTACAATGCCATTTTTTCCCTCTACAACGTGTCCTACCTTTAGAACCTTTCCAGAAGTGGGGTCTTGATTTTATTGGACCTATTACACCTCCAACAATACTTAGCAATAACCGTTATATTCTGTGTGATAGATCAAGGCACGCATTTTGTTAACAATTTAATGAAAGTAATCACACACTCTTTTCAGATTATGCATAAATTTAGTTCTCCTTATTATCCTCGTGCTAATGGCTTGGCTGAAAGTACAAACAAGACCTTGTTGAATAAGCTTCGAAAACTGATTCTAGAATCACCGGAAAGATGGGATCAGTTATTACTTGCAGTATTATGGGCATATCGGACTACCTATAAAGTGGCCACCGGACTGACTCCCTTCAAGCTTGCTTATGGTTTGGAAGCAATTGCTCCAATGGAAGTTGTTATTCCTAGTTTACGTGTGGCCATCACTCAGAATTTGTTACCGGAAGAGTCCTTGCCATTTCGGTTGGACACACTCAGAGAATTAGATGAACACCACTCGGAAAGTTTTCTAACTCTTCAAGAAGTGCAGTTGCGACAAGCTCGTACACATGATCGATATCTTAAAACTCCAATTTTTAAGATCGGACAACTTGTGTTATTTATAATGCAAAATCAAATCGCTCGGCTAGAAAATTCAAGTTATGATGGTTTGGTCTCTACCGGATTACTGAACAAGTGGGCCTAGCTACTTTTCGGTTGACTACTTTGACCGGAATTCCTCTTCCTAAGGTGATAAATGGTTCAAAGTTGTGGCTGTATCATCAAACATCTGATCAACACTGAATGTTCTACGGTTGCCCGCATATTTTTCTTTTTTCTCTTTTCTTTTCTTTTCTTTTCTTTTTAGTTTTGTGTGTTTATTCAATAAAATCCTTAAAATCCTCGTTTTGCTACATAATCATAAACTCCTCGTTTGGATACATAAACATAATCGCCACCTTTTCTTATTGATTTCACTCATGCATGCACACCGTAGTTATGAGGTTCTCATCTCAACTTCGCGCGATGATTAACGGATTCAATTGCTTCCCGCTACCGACTATCTACTTAATCTTCTTTTTTATCGATGTTAATCTCTATTGTGTCTGTGTGATTTGTGTACTTGTGCTCTCTGTATCCATTGTTGATATATTTAGGTAGTGATGTGTGTGAACACTCTAGGACTATCGGGGCACTTTTTTCCCTCTTTAGGAGGTTTTTTTCCCCCGGCTTGTATATACGCCTATTGCCCTAATGGGCTACTTATCTTTGTACATTCTCTAGTAATACATTCAGTATTGTGTGTTTGTGCTCCAAGCTTCTTCTTCTTCCTTGTGCTATTCGCGTGCTTCCGCAGACGTCTATCTCCAACAATTGGTATTAGAGCAGGTCGTCGCTTCTTCTAGGGCGCCATTGACACTCCTCCGTTTGCAGTCTCAGATTCACACGAAATTTGGTGAGCATGCTCAGGGTGTTTCCGAGATCAAAACATCTTCGCTCTGTGGTGCCGAAATCGCGATCTAAGCTCGTTTCGGCCTCCGCACTATCGCAGCGCTTGTGCAGGCTATTTCGTCCTTTTGTGCCAAAGGTATATACCAGTTTCTGTTCGTCAGTTTAAGCGTCTCGAAGTCTGCTACAGGTCTAGCAGAACTCGTCTGGGCAGTTCTGTTCAACTTTTTGAGATACAGTCAATTTTCTGCATCAAGGTATTTTAGTTACCGGCCATGGCTACCCATTATGGGCTTATATGATGCGACATGTACTGGTTGCAAAAGGAATGTGGAACATTGTGCAAGGTGTTGAAAGACGTCCTGTTACACCTGCGACTACAGGTACTACAAATACAGGTGCTGGAGGTGTTGGAGCTGATGAAGATGGTGTCGAAGATGATATTCCACAGATTCCTGTTCATGCTGCTGTTTCTGTTGCACCTACTACAGAGCAGATTCGTTGGGATGGCAGAGATGCCCAGGCACATGCATTGATAGCTTTGTCTGTCAAACGTGCCATTATTCCTCACATTCGCTCTTGCAGAACAACAAAGGATGCTTGGGATACACTTACCACTTTGTACCAGGCTAGGAATGAGGCTCGTGTTGCTTACCTCCGAAAACAGTTGGAGAGTGAGCACATGAATGAAGGTGATTCTATGGATAGTTTTCTCACAAAGATCAAAGACCTGAAGGAACAATTGATTTCTGCTGATGAGGTTATACCAGATAGCTCACTTGTGCAGACCGTTCTGAATGGTCTTCCTGATTCATATCAGAGTTTTGCCTCTACTCTTCGGTTGATGATGAAAGGCAATCCGAATGCCTTGTCATTTGAGGAATTAGTCTCTGTTCTGTTGCAGGAAGATCAGTCCAGGCAGAACAGGTCCATTATGCATGTTGCAGATCAAGCTTTCCTGGCTAGTCAGAAGGGCAAAGGAAAATTGAGCTCTTCTACTAGTAAGCAGAAATCTGCAAATGCTGCACAATCGAAGAACCAGGATAAAGATGAGAAGAAATCAGAAAAGCAGAAATTGTTCTGCAAGTACTGTAAAGGAAATGATCATATCATAAAGAACTGTCCAAAACTGGCTGCTAAAGAGCCAAAGAAGAAAGAGGCTGGAATGGTTGTTGCAGAGGCCTCTACACCAAAAACAGAGTCTGCAAATCTTGTGCAGGAAGAAGAATGGGCGTTTACTACTGTCTGCAGTTTTGACCCATCTTCTCATGATCAGTGCATGTCTGCAGTCGACTCAGATGTTTGGTACTTTGACAGTGGGGCGACCAAACATATTACCTCGCAGCGCAGTTTCTTCTCTTCACTCGAGCCTGCCCCTACAGGGAATACTGTCACATGCGCCAATAACTCCTCTTATCCTGTTATGGGAGTTGGTAAGATCATTCTGACTACTGCTGATGGTAGTTCTTTCACTTTGTCAGATGCTTTATTTGTGCCAGGGATAAAAAAGAACCTGCTATCAGTTTCTGCATTAGCCAAGATTGGCTTGGTTGTGAAATTCGTTGATGTCAGGTGTACATTCCATGATCTCTCAAATGGCGATGTGATTATTGCTTCTGGCATTTTATGTCGTGGGCTGTATAAGCTCATAGACTATGAAAGATCTGTGAATGATTCGGCATGTGCAGTTCATGATTCTCAGGCTATGTCAGATGCAAAGCTTTGGCATGCACGCTTTGGTCATCTGAATTTTGCTAGTTTGTTACGCCTGCAGAAATCTGAAATGGTGTCCTCTTTGCCCAAACTTGAGGCACCTAGAAAACACGTTTGTGAAGGCTGTATTTTGGGCAAAATGCAGTGTTCTTCCTTTCCAAAAGATGGTTCAGTTCGGGCTACGCAGAAATTGCAGCTTGTACATAGTGATGTCTGTGGTCCTATGCAGACACCCTCTTTTGGAAATTACCTTTACTTCGTGACTTTCATTGATGATTTTTCCAGGCATGCATGGGTATATCCACTCAAAGCAAAGTCCGAAGTGTTCATGTGCTTCAAACAGTTTTTGGTTTTGGCCGAAAATCTGTCAGCATGTAAAATGGGCACCCTCCGTTCTGATCGAGGGGGGGAATATATGTCTTCAGATTTTAATGCATTTCTAGCTGAACATGGATAAAACACCAGTGTACAGTGCCGTATACACCTCAACAGAATGGGGTTGCTGAAAGAAAGAACAGGTCACTCATGGAGATGGCGAGGTGCATGGTCAAAAGTCAGGCTTTACCACATAGTTTCTGGCTTGAGGCTGTCATGTGTGCAGCATATGTACTGAACAGGTGTCCCACTAAAGCGTTGCAATCTATCACTCCATATGAGGCTTGGCATGACCGCAAGCCAGCTATTGCTCATCTGCGTGTTTTTGGTTGGCAGAGCCTTCGTGAAAAGGTCTGCAATGTTCTCCTACATGGGCACATATGCCAAGCTGATCTCCCCAGCAGAGAACCTCTCCCTGACATAGTGATAATGCACCTCAATGTGCTTAGTGCGAGCATGGAACACAGGGTTCCTCGCAACTGCCAATGCCATCTGACTGTCAGTGAAGATGGTGGTGGCAGAAGACTGACCAACACCCAAATCAGCCATAAGGCGTCTGAGCCACACACACTCAACAGTCGCTATGAAAGCTGCCCTATACTCAGCCTCACAACTGGAAGTGGCCACAGTAGGCTGCTTCTTGCTCAACCAAGATATACATGAGCTACCAAGCATGAAGCAAAAGCCACTGGTGGACACACGAGTGTCATAGCAACCAGCCCAATCTGAGTCAGAAAAAGCATGCAAATCTGGCGGTAGTGATCCCCCCTTGGGATAAAACAACCCAAGTAGCCGAGTACCACTCAAGTAGCGAAACATGCGCTTAACCGCTTTCCAATGCGTGACTCCTGGGCAATGCATAAACCTGCTCATCTGTGAGACAGCAAACTGAATATCTGGCCGAGTAATGCATAAGTAAATCAAGCATCCAACAGCCTGCTGATAGAGAACAGCATCAAATGCATCTCCAGCATCATGAAGACTCAATCGTAAACCTGTCTCCATAGGAGTGGCAATAGGCTTATAGTCTTCAAGGCCAAAACGCTACAATAATGTGTCAATATATTTCGTTTGACACAAAGCCATTCCACCATCAACATGCATAAATTGAATGCCCAAATAGTGATGCAAATGCCCCAAATAAGACATCTCAAATGAGGCATGCAAATCAGCCTTAAAATCAGCAATATGTGTCTCAATAGGACCAGTGAGCAGCATGTCGTCAACATAGACAACAATGATCAGAAGCACATCATTAGCACGCTTAAAATATAAGGTGCTTTCAGTTGGACTGTTCTCAAAACCATGTGCAATCAGATAGGCATGTATCTTCTCATACCAAGCATGTGGTGCTTGCTTTAAACCATATAATGCCTTCTTTAACCTGCACACCTGGTTTTCATGCCCTTTCTGCACAAAGCCACGGGGCTGAAAAACATATACTTCTTCATGCAAGTCACCATTCAGAAATGTTGTTTTAATGTCCAACTGATGTACATTCCAACCATGATGGGCTGCAAGTGCACAAATGCTCCGAACAGTAGTCATACGACATGTAGGTGCAAAGGTCTCATCAAAATCAATGCCTCTTTCCTGTGCATAACCCTTTGCAACAAGCCTAGCCTTATACCTGTCAACTGTACCATCAGGTTTACGCTTCAGCTTGTATACCCACTTAGTGCCAATGGCCTTCTTGCCAGGAGGCAAGTCACATAAAGACCATGTACCATTCTTCATTATAGCATCATATTCAGATTGCATAGCAACCATCCAATTTTTTGAATTTTGTGCTTCATCAAAAGAAACAGGCTCATTCTCATCACAGAGACTAGATGCAGCCATAGCATAGCAATCTGATGCAAAGGAGGCACTATGAGAGCCTGAACGAGTACGATATGACAAAGGTGCATCTAATTTGCTGTCACGCAAAGTCTGCACCAGCCATTTTGGCATAGTTTTTGCCTGCTCAATATCAGCTCTCTCATCAACAAGTGCGTCATGTAAATCTGCATCAGAAATGGAATGATCTGCATCATCATATGAAACCTGCAAAGGTTGAGAAGTTGCCTCATTAGGACCAGCACTAGACTGTCCACTTGTAAAAAGAGGCATCAAGGTATCATACATGTCTTTGGAGCTAACAGATGTCTCCTTAGTACATGAAAGCAATGGCTAAATAGCATCTTCCACAAAGACAACATCACGGCTAACCAGAATGTGTTTAGTCTGTGGATGATACAGACGATAGCCTTTACTTTCAGAACTGTACCCAACAAAAATACATTTTACTGCCTTATCATCCAATTTTTTGCGATGTTGTTCAGGCACTAATGTATAGGCCTTACTCTACTTGGTAAACAAACCATGCCATACAGGTAGGATAGTCAGATGGTTCCTAGTATTGATGGAATTTGAGTTCAAGGTAGTGGTCAGACAAGGGAAAACTCATTTAAGAGCATATCATTTGTCCAAGATACAAACAAAAAGCCAAACTCACCCTTGGATGATGAACTACCAGATGCATATCTATTCAAAATAGAAAGTATCCCTGATTGGGCAACGACTTTGGTACCTTTGTTAACCATGGGACCTTGTAGAACACATGAAAACAACACACATTTGGTATTACAAAGTAGGAACTTTGTATTACTAACTGGACGCTTGTATCATCTAAATCATATTGGTATAGTGGAATATTGCACTCCAAAAGATGAGCAGCAGGAATATTTAAGAAAAGCTCATTGTTGGAATCCTTGTAATCATGCTTCCATGATAGTCACCTTAAACAATCTCAATAGAATGGGTGTACATTGGCCTACAAAACTTCAAGATGTGGAGAAATATGTTTCTAATTGTTTGAAATGTCAATCTTGGCACAATTCAAAAATTACAACTTTGTACTGGTTCCAGAAAAATCCAGATTGGAGTGCAACCATAGTTGAGGAGTTAAGAAGTAACAAACCATTAGAGCCAATAAAAGTTAGTGCAAACTCTAGAAATTTACAGACAATCTCTGAGGAGTATCAATTGATAGGAGACCAATTGTACAAGAAAATAATGGATGGATATCTAAGAATATGTGTTCCTAAAGATAAGTATATGGAAATGTTAGAGATGGCACATTCTGGAGTAGCAGGAGGACATTTTTCAAGTGATAGGACTGCTAAACTCATTTTATATTCTGGTTTTTGGTGGCCAACTCTCTTTCTTGATGTAAGAACATATGTGAAAATATGTGAGAGTTGTCAAAGAGTAAAACAACCAAGTAAAAGAGATGATATGCCATTAGTACCACTTATTTCAGCAAGAGCATTCAACAAATGGGGATTTGATTTCATTGGACCTATCCATCCTCCTGCAAAACAATCTCATGTTGAAGATATACTTGTAGCTACATATTATCTGACCAAATGGGCCGCGGATAAGGCTACAAAAAGAAATGATGCTCAAACTACTGCACGATTTCTGTATGAGAATATTATTATTAGATTTGGTTTACCAATTTAATTGGTAAGTGATAGGGGGACTCATTTTTTAAATCAAGTAATTGAAAACATAACTGAGTAATTCATGATTAATCATAGGAAGTCCGCCCCTTATCATCCACAAGCCAATGGATTAGCAAAAAGTATTAATAAGGTACTTTATATTGTTTTGTCAAAGTTGGTAAATACAAACAAGAATGATTGGGATTTACAACTTAATCATGTCTTATGGGCTTACAGAGTGGCATACAAAACTGCTATTGGTATAACACCATTTAATTTGGTATATGGACAAAATGCAGTCTTGCCATTAGAATTTCTTATACCAACATTAAAGGTGGGGAATCAATTCAAGTGGATGGAACATGAGTTATCTGAAAGAGTGGTGGAATTGGAAAAACTTGGAGCTTCCAGACTTCAAGCAATTATGAGCATATATGCAAATAAAAGGAGGAAAAAAGCATATCATGATGTTCATATTAAAGAAAAAGAATTGCAAATGGGGGATCTAGTTTTGGCATATACCTTGAAAGAACATCAGAAAAAATTTCAGAAGAAGGAACATGGACCTTATATTATTAACCAAATCAGTAATAGTAGAGCGGTCCAATTGGCTAATATAGATGGAGAAATCATGCCCAATTTCATAAGTGGATGTAGGATAAAAAGGTATGATCTTCCATTAATTATTCCTGAATGGAGAAGAATATGTCAAGCTCAAAACAGGAAAAAGGAAGAGGAAAAAATCATGTATGAAGCGCAACAAGAAACAAAGGAAAGAATAAGAAAGGCTAAGGAGCTTAGAGAAGTTTTCTTATGTGAAACACCTTCAAGGGTGAGGGAGCATTTGCCTGTAATAACAATGAATTTTCATAATGAGCAAATCAAGGTTCTTATAGATTCAGGTGCACAAGTTAATTTGATCAGTTTAGTATTGTTGGATAAATTTAAATTTAAAAGGAATAAGAGCAAAACATTTATCAAAACACTAGAGGGCCAGATAATACAAAGTTTGTCTTCACCATCTATTGAAGTAAAGTTCAATGAAGAAAATATGAAAATAGATTGTGAAGAATGGCCTGATCATATGATGACTGAGAAATTGATTTTAGGACAACCATGGCTAAGGCAAGGTAAAGTAATTTTGGATTTTGAAAGTATGAAGCTTAAATTGACAATAAATGACAAAAGGTTTTTTATGTTTTTATTGAGTAATGAAGAACAGGAAATTCAACAGGACATCTATGACTGAGATTTGGAAAGATTTACTTTTCCAATAGAAGATACAAAGGAATCACAAACAAAACTTCTCCACGACCAAAAACAAGAGGAAATTGAATGAACCAAATTTGTTGAAAAAACATTTGGAAGATGGAAAGTATGAAATAATCAGAAAAATCTCGACATCAAGACAAAATGGGTATGGAAACCAAAGACATCCAAGTATTGTTTATCAAAGGAAGACCCTTTTATTCCAAAGACAAAATCATCAGGAATCAAGTATTTCTGGGTGAAAAAAATCAGATTTGCTTCAATGGATAGAAAATAAAGACAAATATACTAAAACCTTTCAAGAGCATGAAGAGCCACAGATGAAGGAAAGGGCAATATTGTCATCAGATACACACTTTGGATTCTTATTTAAGAACTCAGAATTTCATCAGAATGGATTTATGACACTCTTGAAATTATTTCCATCTACTTTACCTCATTCTTTTTTCTAGGGAAAGGAATGGGAGGGGAAGAGATATAAGAGAAAAATATTTGTATTATTATAATTAAAAAAAAGAAGAAGAAAAAAAAAGAGGGCTATCAATTATTCTTTATATAATTTTCTTTTTTTAATAAGTTGTAAAGCACCAACAAGATATAGGTTATAATACGGGCAGGACTAGGTAGTCACTATTTAATTATTTTTTCTTTGGCATTTTTTCTTCTATCTATTTGATTCTCTAAATTCCATTCATTATTGTCTTATTTTTTTTTTAAAAAGCACTAGATATCTTGCTACACGTGGTGATCACTTTAATTGTGTTGTAACCTGTGATGCAATAAGAAAATCATTGTTAATTTTTAATTTTCTCAAATGTCATTCTGTCTCAAGACAAATGTGTTCTCTTTTATGTTTCCAGTGACTTATGTGGTGGGAGTTTTTTGTGTGATGTGTTATATTTTCTTCAGGATGATGAATGCAAAAGAATTACCTATTCATGACTTCAAAGTTGATTCTGTGACATTGTCAAGAGGACATTGGTTTTTGGACAGTGAAGCAGTAACGGAAGATGTGGAGTTAGAATTTGATGAAGAATAGGATATCCCAGAAGCTGAGAAGATAGCCAAAGAGCTGCGGGAAACACTCAATATCATTGGTCAACATATCTTTACAGTAGGGGTTGGAGGTTAAAAATATACCATGTTATGTCAAGAATTCTACAAATTCCAAACATTGGCTGCTAATCATAAAAGATGGAAGGCAGTGGGGCTACATAGATTATTGGATGAACCTATCTTCTTTATAGACTTTGAGAGAGTATCACAGGTCATGTCTAGTCTGTTGGAATTGGGCAAAGGCAATGATGCATATTTCATATGCTCAGTTAAGGATAAGGAGAATAAAGAGGTACAGATAACCATCAAAGCAGAACACATCGGGGCAACTCTTCAATTCTATACCATGGGAACCAAATTGGATGGTAGTTTTGTCAAGAAGAATGCAACATATGTTGGATATTCAAAATTTGTGGACTTCAAAGGAAAAGAGAATGAAGAATTTGCCACCAGGATGTTTCTTCAATATTTGTGTTTTCCAAAATTGCCAAGATATACAATGCCGCATAAACCAATTACTTTGATTATGTTCAATAGTAAAGACAGAACTAAACCATTTGGAGTAATGGATGTAGCTCCCTACATTCATGATCAACTAAACGAGGCAACAAAACACTGACAGTAGAAGAAGTTTATGAATGGAGCACAGTTCTTAACAAGAATCATGTACCATGTTTTAGAAATGGAGGATCAGTTGAAGTTGGCTCCAGAAGCTCAGTATTTTAGAAGTTTGATGGTAGGAATTAAAAGTCCTTCAAAATTGATGTCAATAAGAGAAACAAAAGTCCAAAAAAGCATGAGGGGAGCAGGAAGGAAAAGAAAAGTTGTATCAGAGGAAGTAGTCCCAGTCAAGAAGAGAAGATTGGATCCCAGGAATGTAGTTTTGGGGCAGGAAGAAGTAACAAAAGAAGAATATGAAGCAAGTCAGAAAGAAGTTCAAGTCTCAAAAGAACCCCATCCACCTCAAACAAGCAAGGAACAAATTTATTCCTATTTGACTCAAGGTAATGCTAACAGGGCAATCTATGAAGCTCAATATCAGAAAATGTTGGAAAATTATTCATGTAAAGCAACTGATTGGATACAAGAAGAGGTGGAACATTATGAATAATTACATGATCAGATGATGGCTGCAGAAATTGAAGAAGTGTTTGTCAAAAAAGAAGTGGAATTATTGGCTTATTTTAAGGAATTACAGGGACCTCGGGAAACTAGAACTACAGTGGTGGTGAAAAAGAAAGTCCAGAAAAAGCTTGCCCAGAAAAAGAAGCTAACCAAAAAGGATAAGGGTAAGGCAATTGAACATGTACAGGTGGAAGAGTCAGTAAAAATATCATCAGAATAAAAGAATAAGAAAAAATCAATTGAAATGGAAGAGCACAAAATGGACAAACAAGGAGCAACTACTTCTTCACACTTTTCATCAGATTCAAAGAGTGAAATTGAGAATTTCCTGTTGAAAAGTTTAAACCTCTCAGTACCCACCACACCAGTAAAAACAACACAGGCTTCTATAAAAAATGAAACACCAGCAGAGTTGAGTCAAAAGCCAAAAGGGATACAAGTCTATGAAGAGTCAATAACACAAATTAGTGCTGAAGAAGAAAAAAGAAGATTGAAAGGTAAAGGAGTGGTGCTGGAAGAAGTGGTTGAAGCAAGAAAAGAACTTGGTAGTGGACTGGTGGACACAAGATTCAAAGCTATATGGACAAAACCCTCACAAAAACCTCATTATCAACCATATGAGGAAAAGCAAGGATTGGAAAGAAAATCACAATTATATAGCCCAGTTGCAGAGTCAAGAGGATGGAAGCAAGGAGGAATAAAAGGTTGCAATGACAGAAAAGACAGATTTCAAAGAGTGCAAAGATGGAAATATAGAAACAGAAGTAAATCAGAAAATAGAGGAGGTAGTCTTTGATTTAGGACATAATGAAGATTCCACACATATAGACGAGCAGGGAAGGGAAGAAGAAACATATTTTATGGACATAGATGAACAGGAGATGGAACAAAAAGAGAAGCAATTGAATGAGCAAATAATGAATTCAGTGGAGAATGACTCAACCTTAATTTAGGAAAACAAAGTTCAGGAAGAGGAAATACAAGTTATTCAAGAAAAACAAAAGGAAATTGAGGGGGAAGAGGCAGAAAGAATGGAAGAAGAAAAAGACTATGAGAAGGAAAAGAACCAGGTGACAGAGTATGAGGAAAAGGATGAAGAAAAAACTGAATGTAAAGAGGAAAAGCAAATAGAAGTAAAGCAAATAGAATTGGAAACTGGTCTTAAAAGGATACCTAAGGACATTAGATCTGCATGTAAAACCATCATGAGTAACATAGATCAATTCAGACCTTCCAATAGAAATATGATTATATCAGCGATGGTGGCTGAATCAAAATTCGTAAAAGGTAGCAGAATCATCAAAGATCAAAAGAAAGAAAAGGAGCAGCTGGAAGATCAGATCAGGGCAATCAGAAGTAAATCAGAAAATAGAGGAGGTACTCTTTGATTTAGGACATAATGAAGATTCCACACATACAGACGATCAAGGAAGGGAACAAGAAACATATTTTATGGACATAGATGAACAAGAGATGGAACAAAAAGAGCAGCAATTGAATGAGCAAATAAGGAATTCAGTGGAGAATGACTCAACCTTAATTCAGGAAAACAAAGTTTAGGAAGAGGAAATATAAGTTATTCAAGAAAAACAAAAGGAAATTGAGGTAGAAGAGGCAGAAAGAATGGAAGAAGAAAAAGTCTATGAGAAGGAAAAGAACCAAGTGATAGAGTATGAGGAAAAGGATGAAGAAAAAATTGAATGTAAAGAGGAAAAGCAAATAGAAGTAAAGCAAATAGAATTGGAAACTGGTCTTGAAAGGATACCTGAGGACATTAGATCTGCATGTAAAATCATCATGAGTAACATAGAGAAATTCAGACCTTCCAACAGAAATATGATTATATCAGGGATGGTGGCTGAATCAGAATTTGTAAAAGGTAGCAGAATCATCAAAGAGCAAAAGAAAGAAAAGGAGCAGTTGGAAGATCAGATCAGGGCAATCTAGGAAAAAAAATGAAATTTTTTCCAAAAGAATAATTTCACTAGAAGAACAAGAGGTTCAAAGCCAGAACAAAATCCAATTTCTTGAGAACAAATGTGCCAAGCAATTGGAGCATAGTAATAAAATGGAAATGGAATTGAAGAAAATGGAAGGAAGGTTTAGAACACTCCAGAGCTCATATTAGATAATGGTCAAAGCTAATGAGGACATAAACATGTTATTGATGGAGGAAGGTCAACAAAAGGGAGAGAGTCAGACTGAACAATTAACTCAGGACGAGAGAGAAAAGTTGAATAAGGAAATTCAAGGATTACAGGAAGAATTGAAAGAAGTTAAGGAATTGGAAAAACAAGCTAGTGTGCATACTGCTAATGCAATAAGAGGATATAAGAAATTGCCTCTAGATGTAGAAAAAGAGAGGAGTGAATGGAGATCAGAACAAGAATTGATAACATCTCAAAATCAAGAATTGATGATGGTAGTCAAAAATTTACAGACAGACTTGGAATATCAACAAGGGAAAGCTGAAGAACAAGCAATAACTACACAAGCAGAGGAACAGGAAGAAGGAGAAGATAATAGATTTCAAAATTTTAGTGAGCAAGAAGACAAAGCTACTGAAGAATATTCAGCTGAATTTGTTCAAAAACTTCTAACAAGTAGAGAATCAAGAATGGAATTCATAAGGAAAATGCATAATGAGTATGAGGAGCAAATTGTAAATTTTGCTTTAAATAAGGGAGTAAATCCAGATCAACATCATTGGGCAGCTGATGGTTTAGGAATACCATTCTGTATGATTTTGGAAAGTGTCAAGAATTATCAGATTGCAAGGGTAGGACTACCACCAAACAAATATTTGGAATATGAAGAAGATATTAGTGTCACTAAGGAGTTGTTTGAAAAAGCTAATCCTAAATGGAGGAACAGATGGTTGGATGCCAACAAGGAATGCAAGAAGATCTGGAACGAGGCACCTTTGCAATTAAAGATAAATCTAGCCTACTGTCCAGTAGCTAGAAGAAGAGAATGGTCAGTATTTTGGGAAAGAAGGAATGCAGGACAACTTCCAACAAAATGGCTGAATTTTCCAAAGATAACAGGACCAAAAGCAGGATCTTGGCCAACCAAGAAGTATATTATTGATACAACAGAATCTGTTATATCCATGTACAAAGATGTAAATGATCCAGCTTGTATTTTATTAGTGAGAATAATGCGACTTATAATGGCATGCATAGAAACATTCACAGATACAGAAGTAAGGACTCTTAATTACATTGGATTCAACTCACCTACATATGCTCTACTTTTTTATCTAAGTGAAACTCCACATAGAATTTGTTTAATGGCATAGTATTACAGCAAAATTGTATGTTTGGGAAGCCATTACCTTCAAATCTTTGAAGATGCTTTTGACTATGGGTTCTTTGAAAGGGAGTCAGAAAATTTTGGGAATCTATCAGTAGTCACTAAATCAAGACTCACTGCATATGAAACTGCTTATACAGAATATTTGAAGAAAGATGTGATAGGCAGACCAGAGGCAGCACTTCAATGGAGAAAAGCTTTGTTTGAAATGGTGAACAATTTGAATATTACAAAGAGAAAGAGCCATGATTTGTTATCCCAGGTGTATCAAAGGAAGAAGAAATGAATGAAGCTCTCATTACTCTTCTGTCAGAATATTTTCTTTTTCTCAGGAGCCAAAAAGTCTAGGATGAGAAGAATGTTTGAGGAAGCATATTTTGAGGGAAATTAATTGTAATTTTGATAATTTTTGTAGATATATTTAGGCAAAGGATGTAAAAATTGGGAAGAGTCTTCCTCATGTAAAGTAGGATCATATGTATTTTTCTTAGAATTTTTGGAAGCTCTTTGATAGCATATTTCTAGAATAAAAGGTGAAAAGGACCAAAATTCAAGTGTGAAAAAGGACACTTGAAAAAGTATAAAAGATAATTTCTTCTATTCTGAAGAGGTTGGTTGTATCATTTTGATGCTATCTAAGTAATGAGAAGAGCTTTCCTGCAGAAAATCATGTTTCTCCTTCCATGAACAATTTCTTAATTTATTGAGTCTTATCATTGTGTGATCCATGGAATTATTGAGCTTTCCTTGTGTATTTCTGAGTGAGATGAATGAAGGTAGGTGAATCTTATTGTATTGTGCAAGATAGTGCATAAGAACAAAGTTCGAATTAGAAATACTCAGTTTTTACACAATCACGATTGTCTCATCTGTGTGATACAGGTATTGTTTTCAAAATTTGACCTCATATTTGTATTCTACTATGAAAATGGCACACTTTAGGCACAAAAATCATTGAAAATGCTGTTGTAGAACTCAAGATAATCAAAACCCTAGTTATTTCCTTTCTTCTTCATATATCTCTCAGAAAACAGTCATTTCAACTCTTATTCTTGGAGTCCATTAACTAGAAGGGGATGTGGTCTTTGCATACTTCCCGGATTGACAATTTAAAGATGTGTAGTTGATCTTTTGTGCTATAATAATTGGAGAGGACAACTCCAAAGGTTAACAACAAACATGCACCAAGCCCAACATCACAAGGAGCAAGAGTGAGCATCCTTCCAAACATGCACAGACACACACACACACATGCAAGTCCATACACCAGGACCAACACCATTGCAAATAAGCACTTGGATGAGGCCAAATGACACCTTCTTCCACAAAATGGAGGCCAAGGCCATGGCCATGGCCAAGGGGCATCTTAAATACAACAAGATCTCCTGCTTATATAGAAAAGCAGAAGAGGGATTCTCTAAAAATATAGGTGGTCAAAAAGAAAAGGAAGACACCATGGGGTTAATTCAAAAGATATCCTAATGTTATGAATCAAATGAAAAAGTAATCATGAAGATTCAAAATGAGGATACATGCTCTTTTGAGAGAGACTAATATCTAGAATATCAAAAGGAAGGATTTTCCTAAAACGAAGTGTCTTTTATTCTAAGGGAGGGGTTTTTTTGTTTACTTCTAAAAGGAAATAAAGGAGGATTCCTATGAAGGAACTTATATACAAGAGAGAAAATAGGGAAAATGGGAGACTACCAAACAAGCCCTTGAGCCTTTAAGTATCCATAGCTCTAAGGGAGGCCTCCAAGTATTTCGTAGCCTTCATAGCTCTAACGGTCCAACAAGGACATGATCATACTAATCCTCAAACTCATCAATGCCAATCTTGAGAGCTCAAGGAGTCAAATTATCCAAGTAAGTAATTTCCAAGCTCCATTTCCTATTTTCTAGTTCCTTGTTACATTCTTGCCTAGTCTGGTTTCTAGACATCTAATTATAACTTATATCTAGTTCGTTTCCATGCAGGTATTTCTTGTAATTCTTATATCTTATTCCATACCTATGATCATGGATTTTGGGACCTCTTGTATCTATCTACTTTGGTTATTCATATCTATTAGTCCTAGGTTGTCAAACTTCTCTTAGAAATTGTATATTGTTGTATTTTTCCCCCTACATGGGTAATCTTTAGAAATCTTGTCCGGTAGTCACAAAGCACAATCATTTCATATGATTTCACCATATCTCATGATTAGATTATAATTTGGATAATCTAATATGAACAATGCATCCGGATCATATGAAAACCATAAGAATGATTATCTACGTGCTTGATTCTTATATTCAGAGGTCTTGTTTTGATTTGACAATATTGTCGATGACATCATCAATTTGTAACCTCCCTTGACAAATCTCCTTTCAACACCTATATAAGGAAGGCCTAAAAACATATATCCTCATTCTTGAAGATCCATGTGTGGCCACCATGCAAGCAATTGTGGAGACCATAGATCATGTTGTACCTCTTATTATAGTATGGTACAAGAACCATTGTATTAATCGAGTGTTGATCGATAGCAGATCCGGGGTGAATCTAGTCTCCTTGGAACTTTGTAAGAAATTCGGATGGCCTTATTTTGAGCCAATGCAATGTTTTATATGCATAGTGGATCAACCACATGTTCACCCCATTAGACTAGTGAGAGATGTCCCTATTATGTTGCAGGGAGCAATCTTCTCTATGACTTTTGTAGTCTTAGACATCCCGGATACACATATGATTACAATCTCCTATTTGGTCAACAGTGGCCCAAAAAAGCCAAAGTATTGCAAGATTGGTCCAAAAAGGAACTTGTCAATAAATATAAACATCACGAGTATAGAGTACCTTTAGATACCGTTAAATTGGCCAAGATGCATGCACTCTTGCATATTGCAAAACCCATCCATATGATGGATGGATTGACTGATGATGAAGAAGGTGAATTCTTATGAGAAAACTCTAACTTATTGTCCTTAGGAGTAGTGGATCTACAACCACTATTGGACCAATGGTCTCCTTCGGCCTACATGATGACCTGTGTTGTCACTGTTATTGATCCACCAGAATAAACAATTGCTTGACCGAATCCCATTGATGATACTGTTCCTATTTGGCTAGAATCTAAAGATAAACAATCTCAGCATTACATTAGTGAAGACCAATTAATAACATATAAGTTGAGTATTGAAGACAAGCCAAAAATAGTCAAAATTAGCACCAAAATCGCCGAAAAAGAACAAATTAATGTGCAACTTCACAAGGAATTCTAGGATGTCTTTGCCTGAGATTACCAGAACATGACGGGTATCGATCCTCACATTTATCAACACCAAATAGTGCTACAACTTGATGCTAAACCAATTTGGTAGCCTACTTATCGTATGAACCCACACTATGCATAGTTAGTTAAAGAAGAAATTGATCGTCTCTTGAAGGTTGGATTTATCATCCCAATCAAACATGCCAAGTGGATCTCATCCATCATTCTCATTTCTAAAAAGGACAAGTAGCTCCATATTTGTATCGATTACCGAAAACTCAATAAGGCCACCATCTACGATGTTTTCCCCTTCCTATCCTTGAATGTATGCTCAATGATGTTGATGGACATGAGGTCTATTCATTTCTCAATGGATACAGTGGTTACAACCAGGTTCACATGGCTTCTACAGTCATACCAAAGACAACCTTCATTACTTCATGAGGATTCTTTGCATGTACGGTAATGTGGTTTGGTCTATGTAATGCCTCGAGTACGTTTCAATAAATTGCATGCAAGATATCTTCTCCACCTACCTCACCATCTTTGTTGGGAAAGATGGATGGATGCACCAAGAGACTGAGTAGGTACTACTAAACCTGCTTTGTACCAGCCCTCTTTTGCTTCAGACTTGATTAGTAGACCTCCTTAGCTTTCCAATGACACCATAAAATGTTCTATGTACTTTGGAAATGATTTGAGCAATGATTGAGTCAAAACAGATAACTCTAAAATTCACAAACTCAAGAAAACCTTCTATTTATGTCTTGATACCTACTGGGTATTTTGTTCAGTATGACCAATACAGTAGAAATTGGGAACATTCCTTTTAGGGGTATCTAATTAGCTTAGTAAGCTAACTAATCCAAGTGGAATGATGTAAAAAGATAAACTATGCTAAGAGAAATCAATTTAGCAAGTTAAGCTATACCTCGACTTTTTAGGACTGTAGCAAAAATAGACCAGTGATCACCTCAACGCAGTTTTCTCTGAAATGGCTGAATAGAATCTCTTCAAACTTTGGCAGCCTGTAGATACTTCAAGCTGAATCCAACAAGCTTTGAATCATTGAATTTGGTGAATAATTGACTGAGATATGCACTTCACAAGTTGAGAGACTTTTGAGTAGACTAACAGAGAACTCAGAGATGAATGATGTAAATGTATCTATTAACGAACACTTGTATACAATCCCATTGGCATGAATAGCATTGCCTAATGGTGTAGAGAGGTGTGGGCTATAGTGTCGACCTCACACACACTCAAAATCAGTAATGAGAAGCTCGGGAGTGATGAGTTCTGCCCGTGACTTTTCCATGTCCATTTTTATAGGAAATGAGTTAAAGTTTGAATTCAAATTCAAACTTTGGGCTCCCTATGATCAAGCTCCTACATACTAGGAGATATTCCTTCAATCAAACAGCTAACTTTTCCACGAATCCTTTTGGTAGGTGATTACAAAAGGTTCTAAGTCCATTTGACTTTTACAATGAGATAAAGTGGTAATTAACCACTAGCATATGTTCCTATGCTTCTTCATGTATGTATGGTCTTCAATGCATCCTTCAAGCCAAATGTGTAGGCTTGTGATTTACACCAACAGCTCCCCCTCAAGCCAAACATTTTGGCTTGGTCTTCATCTTCAAACTTCATGTATATCCTGCAATCCAATCATTGCTTTGAACCTGCAAAGTTTGGTTCCATCCAAAGCTTTAGTCAACAAATCTGCACATTGCATGTTGGTTGATACATAGGTTAGTTGAATGTCTTTGCTTATCAACTTCTCTCTCACATAATGGTAATGGACCTCTATATGTTTGGTCCTAGCATGATAGATAGGATTAGCTGCAAGGTGAAGAGAACTTGTATTATCTCCAAAAATTATTGGAGACCTAGTGTATAACCCTAATTTTGTATACAAAAGCTTAATCCAAATTGCTTCTTGTGTGGCATTAGCTAGCCCTCTATACTCTGCTTCTGTAGAAGACAATACAACAGTTGGTTGCTTCTTTCCAGACCATGAAATTGGTTTGTCACCTGCAAAAGAAATGTATCCAGAAGTGCTTCTCCTATCATCCTTGCATCCTGCCCAATCTGCATCTGAATAGATTTTTATGTCAATATCTGAAGTGTAAGGGAAATACAAACCATGGTTCTGTGTACCCTTGAGATACTTCAAGATTCTCTTGGCAACCTCTAAGTGAGGTATCCTTGGCTTGTGCATAAATTGACTTAGCACACTAACTCCATATGCAATATCAATTCTTGTTAAAGTAGCATAGTTCAAGCTACCCACCATACTTTGAGAACCTGTAACATCATTGACTTCATCACCTTCATGAGCACTTAGTTTTAGGTTTACCTCCATTGGAGTGCTTGCTACTTTGGCATCCTGCAAGTGAAACTTCTTCAACATATCCTGTATGTATTTTTACTGAGTAATGTATATCCCTGAATTAGTGTAAACTAATTCAAGCCCTAGAAAGTACTTCAATAGGCCAAGATCATTGATCTTGAACTCCTTCATCATCTGGCTTTTGATATATCTGATTCCATTGATATCATTACCTATAATGATGATGTCATCAACATAAACACAAAGGTATACTACCTCTGAATTACTTCTCTTGATGAATACAGAAGTATCTTCCTTGCTCATAACAAATCCTTGGTCTTGGAGGTATGTAGTTAACCTGTAATTCCATGCCCTAGGTGCCTGCTTCAATCCATATAAAGCCTTTTTTAATTTGCAAACATGTGTTACCTTCTTAGGGTCTTCATATCCAGGAGGTTGTGACATATATACTTCCTCTGAAATCCATCCATTCAAGAAAGCATTCTTGACATTCAATTGGTACATGTTCCAATTCTTTGATGCAGCCACACTTACCAACACTCTGATTGTTGGCATCTTGGCCACAGGAGAAAATGTCTCTTCATAGTCAATGCCTTGTGTTTGTGCAAAACCCTTGGCTACCAATCTGGCTTTGTACCTATTAATTGTGCCATCAGAATTTCTTTTAAGTTTATAGATCCATCTGGATCCTATTACCTTCATGGATTCCTTCTTAGGTACTAACTCCCATGTGTCACTCTCCTTGAGTGCTTCAATCTCCTCATCCATAGCTTCTTTCCATTCTGATTTGGTTATTGCTTCTTCATATGATCCTGGTTCTTCATTTGACAAATCCTTGGCAAGATAAACCGAATGTTTAGTAACAAGACATGTATCATACCCATATCTGATAGGTTTTTTGCTTTCTCTTTGTGATCTTCTGATTGCTTGAGTTGAAGATTCAGGTATGTCTTCAAGCCTCTTCATTTTCATCTTGCTCTTGGACTTCCATGCCTTGAACTCTTCAAGGTTGATAGTGTCTTCATCATCTGAACTTGAGTCTTCACTCTGAGTAGGTTCCTCCTTTGCAAGTTTTGGAAATTCCTCTTCCAAATCATAGGGTAGTTTAACTTTCCTGCATTCATTCTCATACCAAGAATCATTTTCATCAAAGACAACATCTCTGCTTACCATGAATCCCTCATTGGTAGGGTTATAAAACCTGTAACCTTTTTTATTTAAATCATACCCAATAAAGATACATTTTTCAGCCTTTGGGTCTAGCTTACCTCTTATCTGAGAAGGAATGTGCACATAAGCTACACATCCAAAAATTTTGCAATGGTCAAGTGAGCGTCTCTTCCCATGCCATGCTTCATAGGGTGTCATACCATCAAGAGACTTAGATGGTAACCTGTTTATGAGGTAAGTGGCAGTAGAAACACTTTCTTCCCATAGATAGTTAGGTAAATTTTTTTCATTCAACATAGACCTAGCTGTCTCCAAAATTAACCTATTTCTTCTCTCAGCTACCCCATTCTGTTCAGGAGAATACCTTGTGGTTATTTCTCTTTTGATGCCTCTGTCCTGCAAGAAGTTTTCAAATTCATTGGAGAAGTACTCACCTCCTCCATCTGACCTTAGCCTCTTCGAATTCCTTCATGTTTGATTTTCAACTAATGCAAGATATTTTTTAAAGCAATTAAATACCTCATCCTTGTGCTTCATAAAGTACAATACAATCCATCTGCTATAGTCATCAATAAAAGACACATAGTACCTTGAACCTAAGACTGAGGGGTCTTTGCTTGGTCCCCATGCATCTGTGTGGACAAGCTCTAGGTAGTCTTCATGCATATATCCTTTCCTTGAGAAAGGTAATCTGTGTGACTTCCCAAATTGACAAGCACCACACTTGTAAATCATATGTTGCTTGGATATATTAGGTATCCCAAGTACACATTGGTCCCCGCACATTTTCTTTAAGGTTCTTTCTCCTATATGTCCTAATCTTTTGTGCCAAATCTCTAGCTCTGAAAGTGTTTGATCCTTATAACTGTATAGTGCAATATTCTTTGTGTCTTCTAACTCAAAAGTAAAAAGTCTACCTGATCTTTCTCCTTTAGCAATCCTCTTGAATCCATGTCTTGGATCCTCCACAAATGCTCCATATTGGTTGAATCTCACCTGTAAACCTTTCTCCACAATTTGTCCAACACTCATTAAGTTTTTGGTAATGGTTGGTACATAGAGTACCCCGCTCAACAAATTCTGATTTCCATCACACGTCTTAACATTTCCAACCTTAACTACTGAGTGCTTTGTATCATCACTTGTTTGGACTTGATGCTTACCTTTTGGTTCCTCAAGATCAGAGAGTAGTGCTACATTTCCAGCCACATGATTTGAGCACCCTGAGTCAATGTAGAATAGGTGGTCATCATTTGTACCTGATTTTGAAGTCATATTCATGATCAGAAGAGAGTCATCCTGCTCCTCTGTGTAGTTGTTGTAGTCCTTTCTGGATTTGAATCCTCCTTGGTAGTTGCCATTGTAATTATTGTTGTAATTGTTGTTGTAGCCTTGGTGATTGTTGAATCTACCTCTAGACTGTGAATATCCACCTCTTTGGTATCCTCTTCCTCTCTGATTCTTGTAATTCCTGAAACACTCATCTATAGTATGATTTGATAAACCACAAATGTTACATGGTGAGGAGTTATAGGATCTCCCCCTACCTTGCTTACCTCCTCTGCCCCTTCCTCTTGATGATCTACCTCTCCCTGCATAGTTGGCTTGGGAGGTAGAGCCTTCATCTCCATCTTCTTGCTTTTTCCTTTGTCCTTAGACTTCTTATCAATGTATAGGGCAGAAGAGTTATTACCTTTGGATGTATCTCCATTCTTATTGAGCTTTGCTTCATGTGTAAATAGTTGTCCCATGAGAGTTGTTAAATCTGGTATTTGCATGTCCATGTAGAGATGCATGGCAGTGGTGAAGCTTTCCCATTTGTCATCAGCCTTGATCCCATTGATCACTTGCCTTACAATCTGCTCTTCTTCAATCTCTTCTCCTATTCTTACTAACTAATTTGCTACATCTTTAATCTTGGTCACAAATTCTGAAACAACTTGCTTAGGTTGTTTCCTTAATGTTGTGAATTCAATCCACAACTCAATTTTCCTTGCCCTAGTGTTGGAGGAAAAATAAGATGACAAGGTTTCCCAAGTCTCTTGGGATGTCTTACAATTTCTGATATGTGACAAAAGAAAGTCAGAGATAGAGTTGAGTAAATAAGACCTTGCCAATGCATCCTTAGCACACCATGTGTTGAGCTTTTCATGTTCTTCCTTGGTTGGCAATCCTCTTGTTTTGAATGAGGGCAATTCCTCATCTCCTGAGATGTATCCATAGAGACTCCTTCCTTGTAAGTAGGTCTTCATCCTTAGAGACCATGCTTGATAGTTGTTCCTGTCCAATTTATCAATAAATGAAGGAAAACCATCTCCCATTTTACCTTGTTTGCTCTGATACCACTGTTGGGAAAGATGGATGGATGCACCAAGAGACTGAGTAAGTACTGCTAAACCTGCTTTGTACCAGCCCTCTTTTGCTTCAGACTTGATTAGTAGACCTCCTTAGCTTTCCAATGACACCATAAAATGTTCTATGTACTTTGGAAATGATAGCAATGATTGAGTCAAAACAGATAAGTCTGAAATTCCCAAACTCAAGAAAACCTTCTATTTATGTCTTGACACCTACTGGGTATTTTTCTCCGTATGACGAGTACACTAGGAATTGGAAAAATTCCTTTTAGGGGTATCTAATTACTTAGTAAGCTAACTAATCCAAGTGGAATGATGTAAAAAGATAAACTATGCTAAGAGAAATCAATTCAGCAAGTTAAGCTATACCCCCGACTTTTTAGGACTGTAGCAGAAATAGACCAGTGATCACCTCGACGTAGATTTCTCTGAAATGGCTGAATAGAATTTCGTAAAACTTTGGCAGCATGTAGATAACTTCAAGCTGAATCTAACAAGCTTTGAATCACGGAATTTGGTGAAGAATTGACTGAGATATGCACTTCACAAGTTGACAGACTTTTGAGTAGACTAACAGAGAACTCAGAGATGAATGATGTAAATGTATACAATCCCATTGGCATGAATAGCATTGCCTAATGCTGTAGAGAGGTGTGGGGTATTGTGTAGACCTCACACACACTCAAAATCAGTAATGAGAAGCTCAGGAGTGATGAGTTCTACCCGCGACTTTTCCATGTCCATTTTTATAGGAAATGAGTTAAAGATTGAATTCAAATTCAAACTTTTGGCTCCCTATGATCAAGCTCCTACATACTAGGAGATATTCCTTCAATCAAATAGCTAACTTTTCCATGAATCCTTTTGGTAGGTGATTACAAAAGATTCTAAGTCAATTTGACTTTTATCCAGAACCATCGCTTAGGTGCTCGTATCTATGAGGATGGTCTGAGAAGATCGGTTGTTTGAATTAAAAACTTGGATCAGCCCATTGGACTAGAACACCCTGTTGTCAGGTTCGAAAATGGCTCCTACATTGATAAAGAAGGAACAATGTATGTGGTCACTAGCCAACCAGAAAGAACAAAGAATTGGGCAACATAATCTCAGAGGCCGAAATAGGTGACATAGAGCAAGGGAACTTAGGAAAGGAACCAAAAACCCCTCGAGGCAAGTCAGTTCTAACGAGAATAATCACACCAGAGTGGGTTCCCCAGGGCAATCAAAGCATAGATTTGCTCGTGAATCGAGAGACGGATGAGCCTTTTTGGAGGTATAAGCCTGAGAAGCCTAATGAAGTGGGAGCACTCACCATCTATGAATTCAAAGATCCCGATAGACCAGGCAAAGTGACCTACTTAGGTGATACTTCGGAGAGGATCTTTGTGGTCTCAAGGCATGGAAGACACGCATACACTTGGAAGGGTGAATTTGTTTTCCCCCAACCTCAATCTACTATGTCTTATGGTCACCAAGGAGCTGGAACCTCTCAGGCTGATGGAACACAAAGAGAGAGGAGTAGAGATAGACCCGAGGCGCGCTTTGTTAATCCACTTGGAAGAGAGAGAACAAGGACAAAGACTAATAGAATGGATACGGAGAGACATAGGGACCCAAGGAATCTTAGAAATGTAGACAACTTCCCTCTACCAAGGCCTAGGGAACATGTTAGAACCTTATAGCCTACACAATTGGTTAAGTCCATGAAGAATTGCTTCGATGGCACAGGAGACCCATATGATAATGTAGTAGAGTTTAGGCAAGTTTTGAGAGCTGAACAACTTGAAGACTTGTTCACTCAATAAAATGCTTTTGGCCTAACTCTCAAGAACACTGCACTGACTTGGTTTCAACCACTTCATCAGAATCAGTACAAAAACATAGACCAACTTCTTGAAGCATTCATCACTGAATTTTCCAAAAGTGGCATTAGGCATAACACACCCTCCCTGATATATAACTTCAAGCAAACATCTCAAGAGACAATAAAGCTCACAGGAAGAAGGTTTAGGCAATACTTAGAGAGATGCCCTACTCCAGAGTTACCCATTCAAGCCAAGCAAGTGGCCTCATTTCTAGATGGATTGTTAAGTACCAAACGGAGATCATACGTGTACTTAAAGGACCCTAGATCCATTGAGGAGTGTGTACGCATGTGCATAGACATTGAGGATGATCTAGGGGAGGAATTGGAGTTGTCAAAGATCGATAAAGATTTAGATAGTTCTATTAGCCTCACTTCCTCACAATCCACATCAATTGAGGATCTCGTAGAAAAGGTAGCTCAGAAATTAGGCATCTCTAGCAAGTAGATTCCTAGATTTGCCCCAAGAAAATGATGTTACACCTGTGGAGGAGACCATATGGCTAATGTGTGCCCCATCATGGCTCAACCCCAAGTGAACCCTAACAACCAACACTGCACCATAGGAAGGACATACACCAATCACACTGCTCAAGACTGCCCTTATAACAAACAAGCTACTAGACAAAATTATCCCCATACTTACCCACAGCAAGGAAAATACCAGAATCAGTACCCACAACAGCAGTATAGTAGACCCCAACAACCCTACCAACCATCCTATGAAGGGCAGCGAAGACCTCAACCAGTCCTAGTGCAGCAACCCCCTCCTCCAGCCAATGTGATTCCAGTGAAGTATGCTGTTGCAGAAGAAAATCCAAATAGAGCTTTAGTGCCAGTGACACCATTGCTTTCAAAAAGTGATCCAAGTGACCATAGTTTTGACTCTACCCATATTGATAGTTCTCAGGCTTACTACATGCAGTCACCCGAGCATAATGAGTCATACTATTATGAGGAACCAAGTGAATCTAGTTGGGAGCCAGAGTACGCGAATGTCATGTATGTAAATCCTAATTCTAGGCCTCAACCTAGGCAGATAAGACCTCCTTTTCCTATAGGGCCATGCTATCAATGTCAGGGAGATCACCTCATTCGTGATTGCCCTCTACTTGCACCCACTCAAACCCAATCTGTGATAATTCAAGGCTTTTGTCCAGATTGTGGAAAGGAGCATTTGTTACGAGAGTGTCCCAAGAACCCCGCCAGTATGCCAAAAATCACTCCTATCAATGTTATTGGGTTGGTGGTAGACTCCATAGGAAGTGTGACTTCCACAACCCCAGTGCAAGTCATCACAAGAGCTCAGGCACTTAAACAAAACCAAGACTTAGGCCAGAAAAAGAATGTGGAGGTTCGCGAGACTGAGTGCCCAAATAAGAAGAGAATAAAAGCTTGGACAGATAGTTGTGAACGTATGAAAAGGCAATGGACAAAGAAGATGAGCGAACTCGAGGAAAGTTTGAGGGAAACAAAAGCCAAGATAATAGAAATCACGTCTCAAACGAACTCTCACACCTCACCTCCACTACCATCCCCATCACCTTCTATTCCTCAACCTTCTAATCCACCACACGTAACCCACCCACCACCCCGAGTAGGATCAGTCTTCACGGATCCCACTCCCGAGGACATAGACATGATGCTTAGAGCATATCAGGCCAGAATCAAGGAAGGGCCAAATGTAACAAATCATGAAAAGTGTTACCCTAGAGCTGAACTAGAGATGGAATGAACCAAGCTCTGTGCTAAGATGGTAGAGTTGGCTCAAACCATGTTTGAGGCCAGTCGCCTCTTCAATTGCTCTAGTTCAACTAGGGCCCAATTGCATTTTGATGGATTGTTAGACAAATTGGAGAGCTTAATTGCAAAATCAGGAAAAGAATCCACCTCCGAGAGTAAGGACAAGATGAGCGAAGGAATGAGCATTCCACCTAAGGATGCTTATGTGCCCAATTCCATAGAACCAGACACATCCTCGTCCATGAATAGATATTCTGTAGAATTTCTAAGAGAGATTCAAGAAGAGAAATGGGCTAAAGAAAGTGAGAATCCTCCTCCCATGGAAGTGGTGGATGACACGCACGATCAATTCCCACAAGACATTCCTTCCATTTATGGAGAAGAGGAGAGTACCCAATCTCATGAGAGATTAGACTTCGAGTCTGATTCCTTACAGGAACTACCACATTTCACAGGCCCATGAGAAGCATAGTCCACATGCATGAGAGCACCCACGGTCATGATAAGAAAGGAAGACTTAGTCATACCTAGGAACATAGAGGCAGTAAGGAACACTAAAGTGCAGTGCAATCTCACTTTAGAAGAACTACTTAAAGTTAAACACGAAGTGTGGAAACATATAGCAAGTCAAGTGCATGAAGTAGCTAAACCTCATTCCTAGGTAGGATCTCATAGAACGGTGCCAGAAATACCCTTGGACAAGATAGGGGACATGAGTGAAGGAGAAGAAGGGAACACTAATCTTCCCATTACTCATCAAGGGTACACCACCAAAGCAATTTTGGACTCAGGTGCAGGAGTTGCAATTGCTACCACTTCCCTATGGAAGCGTTGAGGCAAGCCAGCACTCAGGCCAACGAGAATGAAATTGCAGATGGCTGATGATCACATAGAAAGACCCTTAGGGCTACTAGAAGGGATAACTCTCACTACTTGTGGTGTATAGTTTGAGCACACATTTGCTATCTATGACTCTAGCAAAAATCAAGCCTATGAGATGATTCTGGGAAGACCTTTCTTGAGGCAGTTGCAAGTGGTGCAAGATTGGGGGACCAATTCTTTGTATTTGCAACACTTGGGTGTCACTACCATTGTGAATCTCAAAGATTTCTCTCATAGAGATGTGCCCCTTATTCAATGGAATCCCATCCATAGAGCTAAGGATGATACAGAGTCAGTGCATATCTTCATGCATTCCTCATGGATGCATGAAGATACTCACTTATGGATGTGTAAAGTGGCCGAAGAGGAAGAGAAAAGGGAAAGGGCTAGAGAGGTAGGTGCGAAGGAAACTCATAGACCAATACAAGACCTAGCCTATGCACCTGTAGTATTTCTCGATGAAGAGTTTGAACCTCATGGTTGGGCAGAGATTTTAGCGACCATGGATGTAGCCATCAATGAAGAACAATGGACACCTCACTCTGATGAGGATGGCTATCACATTTTCAATCTTCACAATAGAGGCAATCATGTGTGATCCAATTATTGAAGAATGTGAACCTAGCACTAATGCATTCGAGGATGCAAGTGACTAAGATCTAGAGTCAATCATTATGGACCCACCCATTGCATCAGATGAGGAATATTTTTACGAAGTAGAAGCTCACCCTCATAGATACGAAGAAACTACCAATGAGGTGAGATTAACCACACAAGTGACCACTATAAACGAAGGCAAGAAAAGGAAGAAGAAATAAGTTACACTAGAGGAAGAAGAATCTTTGTTTGAGGTCCGTGAAAATTTCAAAAAATATGAAATAGAAGATAGGAGAGTCATGGTAAGAATGCCTAAACGTGAAACCGCCATAGGAGAAGCCTATGATAACAAAGAAACTACAAAGAAAATCATAGTAACCATAGAGGTAGGTGAAGAGCGATGCACATACATAGGACACGATCTGAGTGAGGATGAGGAGAAGGAGTTGATAGCCTTACTACGAGAATATAGAGATGTCTTTGAGTGGAGTTACAAGGACTTGAAAGGTGTAGACCCTGACATATGCTCACATACAATCCCCATGACCTCAGATGCCAAACCCTCTAAACAAAAGCCATACACATACAATGACAATTATGCTGCCAAGATCAAAGAAGAGATAGACCGCTTGGTGGAAGCCGGATTTATCTATGAAATTGAGCACATTGAATGGGTATCCCCCATTGTAGTGGTGCCCAAAAAGAATGGCAAATTACGTGTATGCATTAACTTGAAGAAGGTCAATGCAGCCACTATTAGAGATAGTTATTCGCTTCCTATCACTGAGCATCTATTAGAAAGGGTAGCAGGAAAGGAAATATATAGCTTCCTAGATGGGTTCTCTGGTTATAATCAAGTAGCCATTGCACCGGAAGATCAACATAAGACGGCTTTTACCACCGAGTGGGGTATATTTGCTTTTAGGGTAATGCCATTTGACTTATCAATGCTCCTGCAACCTTCCAGAGACTGATGTACCATGTATTCAAAGAATTCCTGAGGAAGAATTTGGAAGTCTACGTTGATGATCTCTGTGCTCATTCCAACATTAAACAGAAACATATGCTGAACTCAGGCAAATGTTTGACAAATGTAGAGAATATTAAGTCTATTTGAACCCAAAAAAGTGTGTTTTCATGGTAAGGCAAGGCAAGATTCTAGGACAGATAGTGTCAAAGAACGGCATATCCACTGATGAAGAGAAGGTGAGAGCTATCGTAGAACTATCTAGGCCTAAGAATGTCAAGGAAGTGCAAGCTTTCATGGGGTATTGTGGTTATTACTGACATTTCATACACATGTATGCCATCATTGCAAAGCCTATGTACGGACTCTTGACCAATTTTGAGTGGACTGATGAGTGTGAGAAATCCTTCAATGAGCTTAAGCAGCGATTATGTTCAGCACGAATCTTGACTACACCCGATTGGAACAAGCCATTCCATGTCCATGTGGATGCATCCAATTATGCTATTGGGTGTGTGCTTGCACAACCTACGGGTGAAGGTAATATGGATCTTCCAATTGCCTATGCTAGTAGACAGCTAAATGCAGCTAAATGGAATTATACCACTTCTGAGAGAGAAGGATTAGGCATGGTATATGCCGTCAAAAAGTTTAGACACTATTTGCTTGCAAATAAGTTTAAATTTTTTACTGATCATCAAGCTCTACTATACTTGGTAAACAAGTCATGCACTACAGGCAGATTAGTAAGATGGTTCCTCTTACTAATGGAATATGACTTCGAGATAGTGGTGAGAAAAGGAAAGACTCACTTGAGAGCAGATCATCTCTCAAGGCTCACGTCTGGAGAGGCCCCACAAGGAGTATCAGATGACCTTCCTGATGCTTACTTGTTTAATCTAGAAGTTGTACCACAGTGGGCCAAGACCTTAGTGCCAATATTGACATATGGGCCTAAACATCTAGTAGCAAACACCCAAGATAAGGAGATAGTAAAAGCCCAGAAGTACCATATCATGGCAAGAAGTATGTACATACATACCGATCAAGGGATATTAGCGTGTGGTGTGGAAGAGGATGAGCATGCGAGATGGTTGCAGTTAGCACATGTAGGTGCATTAGAGCAGCACTACTCGAGGCAAAGAACTTTACAGACACTGAGGAGACTCAGAGTGCACTTGCCAATGATGGAAGCAGATGTCCATAGGATGTGCAAGGAATGCCCAATCTGTCATACTAAACCACCAGTGGAACATGACACTCTTTATCAGATGTCTTTGGTGCTAGATTGGGGTGAACCATTAGTAGCCCTTTTGAGGACCAGAACCTTTCCCCAAGATATGAAACTGGCTAGACAAAGGAGCTTATAACAAGAAGCGTTAGACTATACTCTCATTGGAGAAAAACTATACAAACGAGGAAAGGATGGGTATCTTCGATTATGTGTCCACGAGAGCGAATATCTAAATACCTTGGAATCTGCTCACCAAGGTGTGGCAGGAGGACACTTTGGACTAGATAGAGTGATCAAGGCAATACTTTTTGCAGGTCTTTGGTGGCCCAACACTTCACATGGATGCACATACCTATGTGAAGAGGTGTGATGTTTGCCAACGAACTCAGTATCCTATGCAAAAAGATGAGATGCCATTGAAACCTATGATGGGTGGACGTGCATTTGCTAAGTGGGGAATAGACTTTGTTGGTCCTATTAACCCCCTAGCTAAGGGTTCCCATGCTGAATACATTATTGTGGCCACTGATTATCTAACCAAATGGGTAGATGTAAAAGCAACGACAAAGAATGATGCTCAGACCACTGCTAAATTCTTATTTGAGAATGCCTTCACCAGATATGGACTGCCAATAGAGCTAGTAAGTGATAGAGGCACACACTTCTTGAATGAAGTCATAGAAAACCTTCTCCAAGAATTCTTGGTGATACATAAGAAGTCTGCCCCCTATCATCCACAAGCTAATGGACAGGCTGATGAATTAGATTCTATGCAATGTATTGACGAAATTGGTTAATAATAAACGCTCTGATTGGGACAAACAGCTACATCATGTTGTTTGGGCATACAGAGTTTCCTATAATACGGTACTCCAGGCCACACCCTTTTAGATGGTGTTCGGCCAAAATGCAGTGCTACCATTGGATTTTCTGATACCCACATTGAAGGTAGCACAAGAGCATGATTGGACATGCCATAAGCTCTCCTCTAGAATCTTCGATCTTGAAGGATTAGGTGAAACACGATTGAGAGCTGTAGTAGGAATCTATGCAGCCAAGAAGAGGCAAAAAGCATATTTCGATGCACACGTGAAGGATAAAGGCTTAAAAGCAGGAGACCTAGTCCTAGTCTACACTTTGAAGCAACATGCACGGAAATTAGAGAAGAGAGGCTATGGATCAATGATTATCAATAGGATCTCCACAAGTGGATCAGTTCAACTAGCCACTCTAGAAGGCGACATCTTACCAAGTTACATCAGTGGATGCAGAGTCAAGTTATATCAAGAACCCCTCATAGAGGAGATGTTAATCGACTCAATACTGCAAAGAAACGTAAAGAAGAGGAAAAGCGAGTTCAAGAAGAAGCACATGCATAAGCTTTAGAACGCATACGGTGAATGAAATAGAGAAAACAAGGTAGAGATCAGCCTATGCCTGATACTCAAGAGGATTGAAGTTATCACATGGCCATGTGTGAGGCTTCAGGTGAACGTTCCCATAGGATAGTCGATCGGCGACCTTTTATGACCCTAGAGGTAGGACGAGGAGAGAGTGCAAGGACCGTGAGAGCTTTAATTGACTCAGGAGCAGCCGCTAGTGCAGTTCAACTTTCTTACTGCCGAGAATTGCAATTAAAGGTCAATCCTATTGAGGCATATCTCATAGGATTGGGCGGTGTGGAAACCCCTTGCATGGGAGAGGTGGAACTTCCCCTCTACATTCAAGAGGTTCTAATGGTAGTCAAAGTGCTAGTATGTGAAGATCAAGATCTCACTGAACTTCTTGTCTTGGGCCAAGACTAGATCTATGATCATGCAATCAACCTCAACCTAAGAAGTGGACTTCTTCAGGCTTGGGTTGGTGACAACCGCATCACGATTGAACTAGAAAAGCAGGCAGTCAGGCCACTAGGAAAGGCACCAAATCTTGGTCCCTCCAGGAGCCCACATGAAGATAATGATGCTATTCTTGTCCAAAGCTCTAGGGTGTAGAAGATTGTCACTCTTGACGAAGGTGTAGAAGTCAATGAGGAGTTCCCTTTCTTTTCCAAAGAGATTCCCAGGAAAGCAAGCAGGGCAACATACATCACAAATGAGACCGATGATCAAGAAGCATAAGCAATGACCAGTGCAATATAAAGTACCTCAGGGCATGAAGCAGATCTGAGTACGCAAGGGTGAACAACCCTCAGCTTTGGAGATAGGATCCCAAAGGAGCACCAAACAAGCTACGATGTTGAGGATTACAACGAAAGAGTATCCTAGGCATCAATCTAGACAAAAAATTTCTATTTGGGTTCTAAAGCGGTCAATGAAGGCTATCCCAAATTCTAGACAGATATGGGTGCCCAAGAACTGCTTACGAGCTCAAATAACCTCACCCCCATTCAGAAGATTGAATCATCACCCACAATCATCCTTGGCACAAATCCTAGGGCGAACATCTACACTCCACACTACATCTTCGGTCACACCTAGGAATGTCTGGAAATGGGTACCCAAAAGGTCCCAAATCCAACACAATCCAGTCCACAAACCTTTACATGTCATTACCACTAAAAGCTATGATTCCACCATCCATGTCTGGAGACTTAAACCCCGTATCAAACCACCTGACCCAATTTTGTAAATCCGCCCCCTCTGATGTAGGTGCATTCTGAGTACATTGCACATCCAAAGTATGCATCTAGGATGAACACTAACCTACTAACCAACATTCTCACACATCACAAACACTCCACCCACTAACCCCTAACCACTTGAAATGTCATGTTAGTATTGTGGAGGGAACACCATAACATCCTGTTTCCTATGCAATGCTAATGTGCCTCTCTTCTTCTAGCAGATAAGCATCAACAACTACAAGCAGTCTCATGGCAGAAGCAGTAGGTTCGAGCTCTCCGGCAGGAGTAAGTACTACAGGGATTGATGTGGATAGTCTACCTATTGATGTGCCTCCAATTGAACGACCTGTAGAGCTGCAACACCTCCAGCAAATACCTATACCTGACCCTCCAACAGGAATAATAAAGAGGGTCCATGCCAATTCTCATTGGTTTCGTGGCATGCCAAGATCCTTAGGAGAGGCCAAATATATATGGGAGTCCAAGTGTGAGTATGACAAGTCATGGGTCCAATTCTAGTTCTTTTCCAAGGAGTTTGAGACTCTCCAAAATACACAAGAACTTTGTTGGAGATAGACGTCTGCAGAAGCACTTGAACAACACAAGGAAGAAGAAGAAGCTTGGAGCACAACACACAAGACTGAATGTATTACTAGAGAATGTACAAAGATAAGTAGCACATTAGGGAAATAGGCGTATATACAAGCCGAGGGAAAAAAACCTCCTAAAGAGGGAAAAAAGTGCCCCGGCGGTCCTAGAGTGTTCACACACATCACTACCTAAATATATCAACAAATCCCCCCTGGGAGTGAGCGGTGAACAAGGAGCTGGCACTCATGTATAAGGAAGTGCCAAGCTATGTGGAAATCACTCCACAAAAGGAAGTAAGCCCAAAGCTTTGCGGAAAGCTTCAAACTTCTCCCTAGGCAGAGCCTTCGTGAAAAGGTATGCAATGTTCTCCTGCGTGGGCACATATGCCAAGCTAATCTCCCCAGCAGAGAACCTCTCCCTTACATAGTGATAATGCACCTCAATGTGCTTAGTGCGAGCATGGAACACAGGGTTCCTCGCAACTGCCAATGCGCTCTGACTGTCAGTGAAGATGGTCGTGGCAGAAGACTGGCCAACACCCAAATCAGCCATAAGGCGTCTGAGCCACACACACTCAACAGTCGCTGTGAAAGCTGCCCTACACTCAACCTCACAACTAGAAGTGGCCACAGTAGGCTGCTTCTTGCTCAACCAAGATATACATGAGCTACCAAGCATGAAGCCAAAACCACTGGTGGACACACGAGTGTCATAGCAACCAGCCCAATCTGAGTCAGAAAAAGCATGCAAATCTGGCGGTAGTGATCCCCCCTTGGGATAAAACAACCCAAGTAGCCGAGTACCACTCAAGTAGCGAAAGATGCGCTTAACCGCTTTCCAATGCGTGACTCCTGGGCAATGCATAAACCTGCTCATCTGTGAGACAGCAAACTGAATATCTGGCCGAGTAATGCATAAGTAAATCAAGCATCCAACAGCCTGCTGATAGAGAACAACATCAAATGCATCTCCAGCATCATGAAGACTCAATCGTAAACCTGTCTCCATAGAAGTGGCAATAGGCTTATAGTCTTCAAGGCCAAAATGCTGCAATAATGTATCAATATATTTCGTTTGACACAAAGCCATTCCACCATCAACGTGCATAAACTGAATGCCCAAATAGTGATGCAAATGCCCCAAATCAGACATCTCAAATGAGGCATGCAAATCAGCCTTAAAATCAGCAATATGTGTCTCAATAGGACCAGTGAGCAGCATGTCATCAACATAGACAACAATGATCAGAAGCACATCATTAGCACGCTTAACATATAAGGTGCTTTTAGTTGGACTATTCTCAAAACCATGTGCAATCAGATAGGCATGTATCTTCTCATACCAAGCACGTGGTGCTTGCTTTAAACCATATAATGCCTTCTTTAACCTGCAAACCTGGTTTTCATGCCCTTTCTGCACAAAGCCACGGGGCTGAAAAACATACAGTTCTTCATGCAAGTCACCATTCAGAAATGTTGTTTTAATGTCCAACTCATGTACATTCCAACCATGATGGGCTGCAAGTGCACAAATGCTACGAACAGTAGTCATACGGCATGTAGGTGCAAAGGTCTCATCAAAATCAATGCCTCTTTGCTATGCATAACCCTTTGCAACAAGCCTAGCCTTATACCTGTCAACTGTACCATCAGGTTTACGCTTCAGCTTGTATACCCACTTAGTGCCAATGGCCTTCTTGCCAGGAGGCAAGTCACATAAAGACCATGTACCATTCTTCATTATAGCATCATATTCAGATTGCATAGCAGCCATCCAGTTTTCTGAATTTTGTGCTTCATCAAAAGAAACAGGCTCATTCTCATCACAGAGACTAGATGCAGCCATAGCATAGCAATCTGATGCAAAGGAGGCACTATGAGAGCCTGAACGAGTACGATATGACAAAGGTGCATCTAATTTGCTATCACGCAAAGTCTGCACCAGCCATTTTGGCATAGTTTTTGCCTGCTCAATATCAGCTCTCTCATCAACAAGTGCATCATGTAAATCTGCATCAGAAATGGAATGATCTGCATCATCATATGAAACCTGCAAAGGTTGAGAAGTTGCCTCATTCGGACCAGCACTAGCCTGTCCACCTGTAAAAAGAGGCATCAAAGTATCATACATGTCTTTGGAGCTAACAGATGTCTCCTTAGTACATGAAAGCAATGGCTGAATAGCATCTTCCACAAAGACAACATCACAGCTAACCAGAATGCGTTTAGTCTGTGGATGATACAGACGATAGCCTTTACTTTTAGAACTGTACCCAACAAAAATACATTTTACTGCCTTATCATCCAATTTTCTGCGATGTTGTTCAGGCACTAATGCATATGCCAAACAACCAAAAACACGCAGATGAGCAACAGATGGCTTGCGGTCATGCCAAGCCTCATATGGAGTGATAGACTGCAACGCTTTAGTGGGACACCTGTTCAGTACATATGCTGCACACATGACAGCCTCAAGCCAGAAACTATGTGGTAAAGCCTGACTTTTGACCATGCACCTCGCCATCTCCATGAGTGACCTGTTCTTTCGTTCAACAACTCCATTCTGTTGAGGTGTATACGCCACTGTACACTGGTGTTTTATCCCACGTTCAGCCAGAAATGCATTAAAATATGAAGACATATATTCCCCCCCTCGATCAGAATGGAGGGTGCCCATTTTACATGCTGACAGATTTTCCGCCAAAACCAAAAACTGTTTGAAGCACATGAACACTTCGGACTTTGCTTTGAGTGGATATACCCATGCATGCCTGGAAAAATCATCAATGAAAGTCACGACGTAAAGGTAATTTCCAAAAGAGGGTGTCTGCATAGGACCACAGACATCACTATGTACAAGCTGCAATTTCTGCGTAGCCCGAACTGAACCATCTTTTGGAAAGGAAGAACGCTGCATTTTTCCCAAAATACAGCCTTCACAAACATGTTTTCCAGGTGCCTCAAGTTTGGGCAAAGAGGACACCATTTCAGATTTTTGCAGGCGTAACAAACTAGCAAAATTCAGATGACCAAAGCGTGCATGCCAAAGCTTTGCATCTGACATAGCCTGAGAATCATGAACTGCACATGCCAAATCATTCACAGATCTTTCATAGTCTATGAGCTTATACAGCCCACGACATAAAATGCCAGAAGGAATAATCACATCGCCATTTGAGAGATCATGGACTGTACACCTGTCATCAACAAATTTCACAACCAAGCCAATCTTGGCTAATGCAGAAACTGATAACAGATTTTTTTTTATCCCTGGCACAAATAAAGCATCTGACAAAGTGAAAGAACTACCATCAGCAGTAGTCAGAATGATCTTACCAACTCCCATAACAGGATAAGAGGAGTTATTGGCGCATGTGACAGTATTCCCTGTAGGGGCAGGCTCGAGTGAAGAGAAGAAACTGTGCTGCGAGGTAATATGTTTGGTCGCCCCACTATCAAAGTACTGGAACATCTGAGTCTACTGCAGACATGCACTGATCATGAGAAGATGGGTTAAAACTGCAGACAGTAGTAAACGCCCATTCTTCTTCTTGCACAAGATTTGCAGACTCTGTTTTTGGTGTAGAGGCCTCTGCAACAACCATTCCAGCCTCTTTCTTCTTTGCCTCTTTAGCAGCCAGCTTTGGACAGTTCTTTATAATATGATCATTTCCTTTACAGTACTTGCAGAACAATTTCTGCTTTTCTAATTTCTTCTCATCTTTATCCTGGTTCTTTGATTGTGCAGCATTTGCAGATTTCTGCTTACTAGTAGAAGAGCTCCATTTTCCTTTGCCCTTCTGACTAGCCAGGAAAGCTTGATCTGCAACACGCATAATGGACCTGTTCTGCCTGGACTGATCTTCCTGTAATAGAACAGAGACTAATTCCTCAAATGACAAGGCATTCGGATTGCCTTTCATCATCAACCGAAGAGTAGAGGCGAAACTCTGATATGAATCAGGAAGACCGTTCAGAACGGTCTGCACAAGTGAGCTATCTGGTATAACCTCATCAGTAGAAATCAATTGTTCCTTCAGGTCTTTGATCTTTGTAAGAAAACTGTCCATAGAAGCACCTTCATTCATGTGCTCACTCTCCAACTGTTTTCAGAGGTAAGCAACACGAGCCTCATTCCTAGCCTGGTACAAAGTGGTAAGTGTATCCCAAGCATCCTTTGCTGTTCTGCAAGAGCGAATGTGAGGAATAATGGCACGTTTGATAGACAAGGCTATCAATGCATGTGCCTGGGCATCTCTGCCATCCCAACGAATCTGCTCTGTAGTAGGTGCAACAGAAATAGCAGCATGAATAGGAATCTGCGGAATATCATCTTCGACACCATCTTCATCAGCTCCAACACCTGTATTTACAGTACCTGTCGTTACAGGTGTAACAGGACGTCTTTCAACACCCTGCACAATGTTCCACAATCCTTTTGCAACCAATACATGTCGCATCATATAAGCCCATAATGGGTAGTTGGTACCATCCAACTTATCCTCAACAGCCAACATACGGAATACATCACTGCTTTCAGCCATGGCCGGTGACTAAAATACCTTGATGCAGAAAATTGACTGTATCTCAAAAAGTTGAACAGAACTGCCCAAACGAGTTCTGGTAGACCTGTAGCAGACTTCGAGACACTTAAACTGGCGAACAGAAACTGGTATATACCTTTGGCACAAAAGGACGAAATAGCCTGCACAAGCACTGCGATAGTGCGTTCGGAGGCCGAAACGAGCTCAGATCGCGATTTCGGCACCACGGAGCGAAGCCGTTTTGATCTCGGAAACACCTTGAGTATGCTCACCAAATTTCGTGCGAATCTGAGAATGCAAACGGAGGAGTGTCGACGGCGCCCTAGAAGAAGCGACGACCTGCTCTGATACCAATTGTTGGAGATAGACGTCTGCGGAAGCACGCGAACAGCACAAGGAAGAAGAAGAAGCTTGGAGCACAACACACAAGACTGAATGTTTTACTAGAGAATGTACAAAGATAAGTAGCCCATTAGGGCAATAGGCGTATATACAAGCCGGGGGAAAAAAACCTCCTAAAGAGGGAAAAAAGTGCCCCGGCGGTCCTAGAGTGTTCACACACATCACTACCTAAATATATCAACAAACTTCAAACCATATGGCAACGTGCAGGGCTAGCATAGTACTTTGCAGCACCCTTACCCAAACCAGATCTCTTACGATGTTACTATTTGGTCTCAACATTACAGGCTAATGAAGAAAAAGACAAACTTGGCACATTCGTTCTTCCATCTTTGTTGGGAAACAATGAGTTGAAAAGGTTCAAACTCACATTGGAATTGGTGAGCTCTACATTGAACATGCACGGCACGCATGTGCCCTCTGAGAAGGATCCTCTTATTCCCACTAATATGAAGAACCAGAAGCTACAAAAGTTGAAAGATATGGCGGCACTCACACCGAATGTGTCCATTCCTCTTCGTATGTGCATGCAACATTTTGTGTTTCCTGGTCAAGATCGGTACACTCAACCCCACAAGCGGATTTGGTTTGCTCTTTACTTGGCAGAAACAGGTGCATTACCGATTAAGCTTCCTGTATGGATTATAGAGTAGTTGTATGAAGCAAATAAAAGGGCACATAGGAAGCTAGTGGTGAATGGTTGTTGTGCAATCACGCACATCATCTACAAGTGCTTAGCATACGATGTACCTATTGAACGCGCTTTAACATGGGCACAACTACAAATGTTCAAGAGACTCAAATCCACCACACATCAATCCAAGAGCATGAGGTGCTCTATTCCTTGTGTCCAAACACGCGAAGTTCTGACGACCCCGGAAGTCTTGCCACGAGGGGATGCCACTGTGCCTCCCTTTACCATTTGCATACCTAGATCTAGATCTAAAGGCACATCACAAGCTGCCCCCTCGGCTAGTCATGTCCCTCCTGAATTCGAATTTCCTACGACTGGAGACATTGAAGGGATGAGTACCTTCGACTTTGAATCATTCTTGCAGAATACACAACTCTTTGATGTGGAGTTCTTTTCAGACACGGAAGAGCAGGGCACCTCTTCCCAAAGACAGAGGAAATCCACAGAAGGCCGCCATGTGCATTGGGATGATGATTAGTAGAGAACTCTATCTCAACAACTAGAACGCTCAGAGGGAGAAGAAGAAGAAGGAACAGAAGTAGAAGAAAACACCGGAAGCCCAGCATATACAATAGAACTCCGAAGGCTGTATCAAATCATGGAATGAGTGCGGTCACAACAATTGCTCAACGAACAAAATAGTAGAATGCTCATGGCTCAACTCTTAGCAGAAGCTAGAGTCAACTCAGAATATAGTGAGGGTCTCTTATTGATAGCAAAAACCTATGGTGTAGTAGAAGCAGTTCGAACAGCGATTGAGAGGCCTCCGGTTCAATATGATCCACGACGATTCCAAACACGACCACGGTCTGGTAAAAACATCCAGATTCCCATTACTACGATGGAAGAACCTATTATTACATCCGAACCCATTGAAACAACCTCCCAAGCAGCAGTAACCACTAGCCAAGAGCTCCCAGCCACCTAGGATGAATCAACAAAATCACTACCACCAACCCCCCCACCCTCACCTCCTCAAACAGAACCTGTAAATATCACCTCGACTTCCCAATCCATAGAGCAAACCTTCATTTTCCATAGTCCCACCTCCACTTACACTTTGTTTTCTTCTTTTGAAAACCCTATGTATAATACCACCACCGTCATAATAGAGTCCTTCATGGAGCCTGCCATAGGACAACCCGCCCCCACACCCTCTTCCATCGGCCATCTTGACTCTAGATCCATTTTCTTCGGATTCCCTGTCACCACATCCCCTTTCATGGCTTTCTCGCCTCCAAGTTCTCATTTTCCACCTCCCATACCACCATTCCTTCAACCCGCCCATGACTACTTTTGTAGAATGTATCAAGCCACCACCCCATCCTCCTCATCAATCTCATCCCCACCATCCACACAACACTTATTCACCACTCTCACACACACACCACCTACCATTCCAATATACATGGTAGACACCACACTCGCATCCACTCCTGAAAGTAGGGAAATTTCGCCACCCACAGCACCTCCCCCTCCCCCCACACTCCCACCTTCTCCCATTCCCCCTCCACCAATTTCACCCACACACACATCTCCAATAGACACATCTTTCACTCTTCCCATTCCCCAATCCCCTCCCCTTGCATTTTCCATTGTACAAAATACACCTTCATCTATAGGGAATGCATTTGACACCATGTTCGCATGTGTTTCACAATTAAGGATAGAATACAATCAACTCCAACAACATAATGAATGACTGCAAGAGAACTCAGAAGTGCTACAACATTATCTTGCTACACTAGAAGAGGAGAATGATCACCTCCAGAAACAATTTCAAACTTTGCAAGAGGCTCATAGCATATTGGAACTGAATTTACAGAACGTCGAACAGGAAGCGATACAAAGTGGTGGAAGGCCATCCACAGACACAGCTAGAATGCAACTCAACGCTTCAGCGAAATATGGCCCTACGCAAGCGACACCTTGCAGCTGCTCATGAAAAGAATCGACGCCTGCAACTACAAAATCAGGAAAATTTAGAGGCGGCCATCGAAAGCACACCCGGGGCAACGATCAATCCCTCAAAATTCCAAGCAGTGACCTTGGAAAACATAAAGATAATCCTCGAAGATTATGCTATACTACTTGAGGCACATGACCAGTTATCAGAGGAATTGGATGAACTGAAGTAGAAACAACAGAAAAACACGGTGACTGCCCCTCAAACCACCTCCTCCGCTGCTTCACTTCTCACGGATTCAGAGACCCTAAAAGATCTCCAGAAGCATGTCACAAAATTGCAAGCACAACTACTACAATATGAAAGACCACCTTCCCCACCCGAGGCTCCCACCGATGAAGAAACAGTACAAATTCTTGTGGAACAGACTTTTGAAGAGGACTACGAGCCGTAGCCCATCCCAGGGGGATGAAAAATAGAAGAAGGCCAAGACACTTTCGAAGCGCCACGAGCTTCGTGGTTAAAACAGGTGGAAGAGATTGGGAGTTCTCATGAAGAGCGCACGGTGGTACAAAATCAGGCCATGAGAGTCATAGAGGAAACAGTATTACAATCTAGTTACTTCAAGAACTTGTCATCTAGACGTCTCATCCTATCATCAGAACTCTAATACAGGCCTTACTATATCATTCTGGCAGATTATAACGCAGAAATACAAAGAGTCACAGGAAAGATTCCTTCCTTCGCAACCCAATTTCAACCAGAAGACCTTCCTCCCAAAGCACAGAAAGGCAGGATCTATCAACCGACATGGTAGCAAAAGCTCCTAGAGACATATCCTGAAATGCTCCGCACATGCAACCATGCTCCTTTAAATCTATTGTACAATCCATGCTACGGCCCAGTTCCACGACGCAGTTCACGAAAAGCATCCAACATTAAAGTGCAAAACAATGCCCAATGTAAGGAGTGGCTAAACTATCCTTACATCGTGCCACCATAGGGACCACCATCAACAACGTACATGATGGCAGCAATTTGACATTGGATGCCTTGATTGAAGCCCATGCCGGATGTTGCAGCCCAAATGATGCTTAAAATTTTGGACATGATGCAAGTTGTGCCCAAAACTTTTAGAAACACAGAGGCACCACAGGTACGTCTACCGGGATTTACCAATGGAAATTACGATTTGGTGTATGACATGAGCACCACCCCCAACATTCGTGTGGCTTACGCCTGGCATGCACGCATCAAATACCTCCCTGCATGCTATAAGCAGACATTGGAGGGCATGTTCAGATCAGGTTTCTGGGAGTATCACTCGGAGGTCTTTGCACCGAAGCCTACACACTTGCTTCATCTCTTTGCATGTGAACAAGCTATGTACTTCGAGTACTACACGATGTCGCAACCTGATGTCCCAGGTGCAGTCAATTGGGATGCACTACAAGCTGATCTAGCATAGTCTTTATACTAGTCCTCATGTCTCCACGGATTGACATTTATGAGGTGGATCTCCTCACATTGGTACTCACCATTGTGCTAGAGTGACAACTACTAAGGAAACCAATTAGATGGGATCACAAATATGTGTTTCATGAGATAGCATCAATGGGTGCTTATGCATTCAAGTGATGGTTAGGAAGGCCACAGGTATGGCACTTAGACCTTGTCTTGGTACCTAAGAACAAGCTAGTTTGGAATAAGAAAGGGATATCCATTGTCACATATTGTCACATGTTGACTAGAACCAAACTAATTAGTTTGAGGACATGGGACTCATTTGAGTCCAGATATGGGATTCATTAGAGTCCACCTACATATTCCATTACATATATATGGAATATATCTTTGGTTTAGAGTAGGTATGACACCATGAATTGGAAGGAGGTTCCACAGGTATGGGATGGTGGAAACAGCTTCCCCTTAAGCGCTCTTCTTCTATGGCTAGGAAGATAAGGACTCATCATTCATAACATATCTCACTAGATCATAGGAGAGCTCTTAGTAGATATCTCCTTAGGTCTAGGAACTGTCTTTTATAGTTTAAGGAAGATTTATTCTTCTTCTCGAGAATGTGATAGGTGATTTTATCACCATTGGTATCACATACTCATTTTGACATTTTCACGAAGGATAGTTCCATTAGTTTGATTGGATCGTACAAATCCATGTATAGAGAATGGTTGGTAGAGATCATTTCTTTAGTATGGATACACATGTGTTAATGGTATCATGTTATATAACTACTGACCATTTTAGCACAGGGCTTTGACCCTTACAAGGAATTTATTTTCTCCACCCTTCACTACATACATATTAATTAGGTAGGGGATATTTTTTCTCCATCTTCATAGGAATGTATGTAATTAGGGATTATGCATTAGTTATGGAAGAGAGGAGCAAATGAATTCATAAGTTTCTCTTTAAGAAAAGGAGAAAGAGGGAATGAGCTTAGAGATTGGGGAGTGATCTCACTCTAGCTTAGAGATCTCACTTTACCTCCTCTTCCTTGAAGGGGAAAAGGAAAGGAAAATATGAATTCTTCTTTGGAGCAGAATAGAGTATGTTTTCCTTTAGAGAACAGAGATGTTTAGAAAACATCTTTTAGTTTATTTTAGAAGGAATTCATTTCCTCTACTTTTCAATGTAATTTTCCTTCACATGGGACTTTCATTCTCCATTATTTTGGAAGGAAAAATATGGAGAACTTATGTTCATGTTCTCAATTATGGATGAGTAAAGCAATTGGATTCAATAGAATCTCTTTCAAAGGGAAAGGGAAAGTGGAATAGATTCCACTACCAAAACTCTTTTCCTTAGATGACATTAGAGAGAGAGAGAGAGAGTTTCACTTTCTCATTTTGGCTCTCTAGGTAGAGGAGGCATTCCTCTATCAAAGAGAAGAGGGAGATCATTTAATCATGGTGGTTAGGTTGAGTCTCACCTATAGACTCTAGAGAGAAGCAATTATACTATTTTCAGTGATGGCGCTTGAGTGGATGAGATAATCTAGTTATTCACATTAGTTAGACGTGGAGTAGGTTGATGCTACCTCTCTTTAGAGTTTCGAGGAGATGGAGATATATCTAACCTATTGGGGTACCAATCTCTTAGTTGTTGCTACATTATGAGCATGATGTGTAAATGTCAGTTAAGAGGATGGGTACTTAGGGATTATCTAAATCTCAAAGCGAATGATTTTGCATTCATATCGCAAAGTAAAGGGAAGAGAAAATTTTCATAGTGCCAATAGATGCTCTTCCAATAGAACTTAGTCCAATGGCAATGCATGAAAAACCAAAGACTTCTTGGTTAGTGGAATGTAGAGATTTCATTTTACTACGAAGAAATTCTCATATATGAGATAGATGATGTGGATCAAAAGAGAGTTATGCAATACACTGAGATTACTGACAAAGCTGTTTAGTGGGAAATTGAGTTGGAAATTACAAAGTAGGAACTCTTCACCAAGGCTCAAGCACTAACCATAGAAATAGGTGTTACAATTCAATTGGAAAAAGAATTGGATGCAACACACAAGGAAAGGCAAGCATATTTCAAAATTTTTTAAGTTAAAGCACATCAAATCCACTGAATGTGAAACTTATCAAGTAGTGAAAATGAAAAAGAAGAAGGTTAAAGAAGATGCAAAACAGAGTTCAGTTTGATGTAGAGAAGCATTAAAGAATGATTATTATCTTCAGGAATCATTTTTGGTGGAGCAGAGCAAAATTTTTCTTGATCAGGCAGTTGCAACTAGTTCATCTAATCCAAAAGCACAATCACTTGATGGAGATATGGACTAGAAGTTGTCAAAAGCACTACATAAGAAAATAAAGTGTAGTTTTGAAGAAGCACATACTATCTATATTCAGAGTTTAGTTGATGATGATTTTTTTGCTTAGGGTTTGAATCCACTGTGCATGCTAGTGTTACGCTGGCACTGTGATTATTTGTAAAAATATATATAATTTTGTTGAACCATTGCGGTAAGCCCTATAATCTTCCAAAGCATTGTAATGTTTCCCAAAGATTTTAATACAACAAAATGTTGCATGTTAGAGATACTGGTCTGATGAGTCCATAGGGGCCCGGTCAATGCAAGAGGATCAAAGTGCTGACAGATTCCACAATTCTTGTTTGGTATTTTGTGTTGTGGTCAATTATTAGCATTGTCATTATCAATTGTTAATTGTGTTGTTAAGTTTGATTATTGTTAAGTGATTAAGCATTGTGGTAGTTTGACAAAGTGCAAAGTTATTTTGGAAGTTGATATTGATAACATTGTTAATTGTTATAATTGAATACGGTAGAGCACTACAAATTATAATCATTAAAGGCAAAGTGGTGATAAGAGTTAAATAATAATTAGCACACAAATAAGTGGATGTATCGGAATAGTGAAAATGTTGTAGGAATCTATGTTTGTATGTGTGGTATAAGATTCTGGTTGAAGGTTTGGGGAAGATTGTGTCGCAATAATTCTGTCTCAAGACCAAAGTGGAAAATTTAAGTGTACAAGGTGAATTCTATGAACCACCACCCAAGAACTCCTTAGTTTAGTCATTTTGGATAACAGAAGGCTAACAGTGGGTGATCTTCTAATCAAAAGTATATTTCTAATATCTTGTCTAGTCTAGTTAGAGAGCACAATCTAGTGCTACCTTGATAGGAACCATGGAGTATACTATTTGAAAAATTGTGTCATCACTTCAGAATCTTTAGTAACAATTTAGTAACCTAACTCAACAACAGACACAAGTCAAGATTGAATATCCTCTGCATCTAGGTACAATTATGCATAAGCTACAAAAACGAATAAAAAATCTTCAAAAAAATCAAGGACGCAATCAAGGACATCAACATCCCACTCCTCTTTCATGAAGGAACCAAATATTTGCATGCCATAAAATTTGACAATGATCACACAAAATTTCAAGAATTCCTACAAGTGAAATGCATGAAACCTGATAGATGTCCAAATGACGCATCTAAAGTTGATTTTATTGGAACCCTCGTGTGGTGAAGCATTTTCATGGTTCACTTCGATCTTAGAAAAGAACCTAGTGGTTCTTCATGACTATGAAGTGTTCATGTCAGAGATTACTACCACATTTAAAGATGCAAACACTAGTTGAGTGGAAGAAATAAAACTTTCAAAGCTACATCACGATACTTGCTCTGATGCTACTCATGCATTACAATTTACATAGTAATCTCACATAGCCTAAATATTATTTCATATGCCAATTTAGATAGGATTTGAGAGATGATGTGAAGGGTCTTCTACTTATGATTCTAGAGGTCAAGATAACAAACACATAAATCACCCAAGCCATTCAATATGATAACGGCCTCTTTGAAAGAAACCATGAAAAGTAAGTAGAGAGAAGATATTGCCAATGGAAACCCTTCAACCCCACTTTGAAAGAAGAAGATAAGCTTGAGACAATGAAAATACACATAACAACTTTCCAATATCTAACCCCATAAGAAAACATGTATTATGGAAACCTTGGGCATATTGCAGTAAAATACCCAAATAAAACAACATACTCTAGAGTTGCACCCACCCTTGTTGAGCAAGGAAACGAGAAAGTCCATTTGTAAGTCGGACCATGATATAAGGTCTAATAATTCTAGTAGCAATACCCATAGAAACTCACCTTGCCCTTGTCAAGTTAATCATGCCTAAGATTATCCTTTCCTTGAATGCCTTCATTGATTCCAAATCCTCCTCATGTTTCATCGATGAACTATTGGTGAAGCAACATAAGATCTCAGTACTTCAAAGAATTAAACTACTAATGCGATTAATAGTAAATAGAATGCCTCTAGCATCTAGGGACATTACCAAGGAAATCGGACCATTAAGAGTAAGCCATCTTGATCATGATTTTCGCACAAGTTTCAACATAATATCAAGTCCAAAAAATCTTGTTATCATTTTAATGTCCTGGATCAAGAAACTAATCCAAAGATTGATCGAGAAAAGAATAACATCATCCAATGAGATCTAAATCAAATCCTTTATGCACATAGTAAAGATGGACCATATATATGGTATATGCCAAGCCAACATAATAGTCCAAAGAAGATGTCCCAGTAGAACTACCTCACCAATACCAAAATTATCAAAATGTTTTTGCAAAGAAGAATGTACATATCCTACCAAAATACAAGCCTTATGATTGTGCCATAGAACTCCAAGAGGAAGCACAACCATTTTTTGGACCAATTTATGGACTATCTCCAAAGGAACTTGAAAATTTTCACAAAGATATTGATTAGAATCTAGCCCCAAGGGGTATGTTAGACATTCAAAGTCCTCTACATGAGTCTCTGTTCTATTTATAAAGAAAGATGATGGAACCATTAGAATGTGTGCAGATTATTGTGGAATTCTCATAGTTATTTCTTGATTTATAGGTACTCACCATCAAATTCATCAATTGAATCACTTAGATAAGATTGTTATGACCCGCATACAAAATTTCATCATCATTGGATGCTTAGATTTCAACATATGAGTGATTTTGTATGACTGTGTCTATGTATCGCACAAGCTTTGAGCAATGAACAAATTTCTGAGAGCTTCTCTTCCAAAAATAGGAAGGTTATGTGGGAATCTGAACTTGCAACTCATATGTTTTGAAATAGAATCTTGAGATTGATGCTCCAAAGTACTTAGATGCTCTAAGTGCATATAGTAGAAGTGCAGGTAGTATACTAAGTGTCTCTGAAGTTTCAACAATTAGTGTTGAGTAGGATTTTGCCAAAAAATCTAATCTTTACAACTTCATCCATCACCTTTTAACGTTGGTATCAAAGCAAAGTTAAAGACTAGGCATTATGGGTGATAGATTCCCCTCATCCATTGCCATGCTCGATCAAAGTAACCACTCACCATGGTCTCTAAGAATGGAGGCTTATCTACAAGGAAGGAACTTATATGGATACATCTCAAGAGATAAGATGATGCCAATACTCAGAAGCAAAGGCCAACCAACACAAGAGGAGTAGGAAAGGTTGATCGCATGGTGTTCAAAGGATGCTTTGACAAGACATACATTCTCAACTCTATCTCTAATTTTTTTCTCTCTCATATTAGGAACTATAAGATCTCTCAAGAGACATGGAAAGCTTTAGAATCATTCTTCTTGTCAAGCTCCAAATCCAAGAAGAATCAACTATGGATGGAGTTTATAGTCCTCAAGAAGATGTCCAAGCAAAGTGTGATGGACTTTGTGTTCATTCGATGGGATGTCTCAAGTTTCGATCTGATTCTAGTATTCTTCGGTTCGGTGTCGATTGTCTTCGATGCTTCCGCCTATCCAATGGCCAAGCAGACCAGAGCACATGATAAAATCCACTGCAAAAATTCTGGATTTTCAGTTCCTCGGAGCAACAATATGTCTAGTCCAGTGTCCACTCAAGTATTTGTTATGTTTTTATGAATACACAATTTAATTGTAAATCATTCCCCCACCTTTGCATTGTCCGTCGCTAATGCCCACCATCCTTCATGCTGCTAACCTTACATCCCCATCTACAATGACTTCTTTGGTGCATGAACCCAAGATTTTCATATGATTACCCCATGCGAAATGGATAGTTTGAACAACTCGTCATGGCAATCATGGTGCATGAACCCAATTTTTTTGTATGATTACCCCATGTGAAATGGATAGTTTGAACAACTCGTCATGGCAATCATGATACAACAAGGTGGTGTAACAAAGGAGAATATGAGAAGTATTGTGGCTCGCAAAGGAAATTGACAGTATATAAGGAACTCTTTTGCAACCAGGAATATAGTGCCATATATCATCAACGCATAGGGAATTATACCATCAAAAAGAGATTCATCATGCACTAGGCATATAGAGATACATGCAGAGACAAAAGTGTGCATATGCACAGATACTCGAGAGCATCTAGGGAATAACAGCATCTGAGAGTGGCTAGCTCATGCAAGACTCAGGATGCAAAAGACACAATAGAAGTGCATAACTGCATCCCATGCAAGCAAGCGCTAGTGTGGTAAACTTAGATGTGTTTAGAGTAGAGATTACACAATAGCGCAGTAGAGAAGGTGAAGAATGCTCAAAAAGGAAGTGTGAGTGTTGAATGTTTGAGTGTCAACATTGGAAAGAAGAAGGAAGTTGTTGGACTGAGATTCACATCCTCGAAAGCAATGGCAATTCGAGCTCTGAGTAGTCGATGCACTAGGTACCAGTGCATCACCAAGGAATCACAAGAGGTGGGGGACTTTTGAGGTGGTGATCCTCTAGAAGGCATTGTCAGAGGTGATTGTTCAGGTGACTAGGCATCGGGGCAATCTTTGGGCCTCCTCTTCTACTTATGAGGATCTTCTGGTGATTCCTCCTCCCTTGGTGTCTTTGCTTGCAAGATTCCTGTGGTCAAAGAGCCTTTAGGATTAAGAAAAATATATTTATCTATGACATCACATCCATGTTAGGCTTAGCTAATTGTACTTCTCTATTATGCTCTATGTCAAGAAGGATTCCTACAAATTTTTAAGCATCACCTCGTGGTTCGTAAGCATCACCTCATGGTTCGTAAGCATCACCTAGTGGCTCAGCCAAATTTTTTAATGCATTCGGCAAGAATACAATGCCATACATTTAGTTCACTTCCTTCTTGTATCAATTGAATCAGCTTATTGTTTAGTGCAAGTTCTTGTAAGAGTGTTGATGGTAGGACCTCTACATATGAAGCATATGGTCGCAACAAGTTTGTTCTAGTCTATTTTGTTTTGCAATGATCATGTTACCTCTTTCAAAATATGCAAGAACCAGTGAAACAATATTGGCTTTTTATAATTGCAAACCGAACTGTAAAATTTTAGTAGGCCTGATGGAACCTAGGGCTTGATAGCTTGTTCATCAGACGTGCCCAAGATATCTATGGCTAAAACTTTTTCAAGACCTATGTTGCTTAGTCCTAAGCACAACATCATCATTCCTGAGAATTCTAGAGGCGAGCAGTGATTCGTAGAAGGACCACACATGGCTCAAGGAACTTAGCATCACCTCTTTTGGATATTAACATTAATTTCCCTATCTTTAAGAGAGCATTGAAAGAAGACCCTGACAACCATGTCAGATGTTTTCATTTATTATGTAAGAGCCGAGGATTAGAAGGATGTAATGATGCCTTCATGGCTTTGTTCCTAGTAACCTTGGATGGGATGGGTAATATGTGGTTCAATCACTTTGACGAGGATCATTTTACAACATGGCAAGAAATGAAGACTAAGTTTTCTTCCACATTTTGACTAGGAAACTCTACTGAGCAAGTGTTAGATGAGATCAAGAATCTAAACCTAAGGAAAGGAGATTCCTTCCTAGAGTTAATGACTGGAACTAAGGTATTAGTAGCAAAGTTACCAATGTCCCCAAGCAATTTTCTAATTAAGAAATGGGTAGAAAAGGCACTTCCATTGAGCACAAATCATAAGCTTTGTGACTTGTTCGCACCAATTTCTCTGATAGAAGTTTTTGTCGCTATGGCAACAAGGATCGAGCAAGTGCGAGTTCACTTTAATGACCTTACATCTCATACTGAGTGATAGATTGATATTCCAAGAGAACAAAGACTTGTAAGTGCTGAGGAGGATGAAGTGGCAAAGCTTAGGTGAGAAATCAAAGAACTAAGGGTGCAAGAAACGAAACCAAGCCTTTGGCATATGAATTTCCATCAGCAAGGGCACCCACAAACTGAATGCCCTAACAAGGTAGTCTTTCAATTCTATGGCAAATGGGGGCACGAATCTTGTAATTGTTATTATCTCAAGGGGATGACAGAGCCGCAAGAACCTATATACTAGAGGCAACTAGTTAGACTAGCACCGCCCATGATTCCTATGATTCAGCTAATGGTAGTGGTACCAAGACCTATCCTTGGTAATAATCTTGTAGTTCCAACTTTTTATTCTTCTCCTACTAACATTGGCATGCAGAACATTATGTAATAGACCTCGATGGCTATTGCTCTAGCACAATGGTAAGCACCACGTTAAGAAGCTCTACCTCCTTAATGTCAATCCGTGGAAGAGATAGGAGTGATATGAAGATTGTGAACACAAGATGTAATGAGATCAATATCGCTCTTACAAGTTCAATCTCTTACTAACTCATACAAGTCTACACTAGCTAACCTCAAAAATGAGCTCTCTAGCTCTCTTTATAGTTTTTTGGCTAGTTTTGACCGGTTTCACGTCTAGTGTTTGGCATAGTTAAAAAAATAGGCTCTATGCACTATTTGAAGGTCTAAACGAGATCTAAAAATTGCCAAAATTGGTATGCCCATTCTACCTAAGCTCCTTAAGCTTCAAGACTCCTCGGCTTGCACACAATGGACCTACTAATTACAAAAGTGGTTGTTCTATGTTACATATGATACAAGAGATGAAAATCACTATTGAGGGTTTTGAAAAAGTAATAAAATTCATGTGTCTTTGAAAAAATTTACCCACTTGGCTCCCCACTACTTTGTTGTAATCTACCTTCACATAGTTCTTTGTTGTCTGTGCCTCTGGCCACTGCCAACACCCCCCTCCCTCTTCCTTCTGTCATCCTCGATAGAACCTTGTTGGGGGGTCTGTCAGATATAATTTTGTAAGAGGTCATGAGCGAGGGTGTCGCTTTGCTCAAATTGAGTGGCATGTGAGGGTTTCTAGCCCGTGTCTTTTTTGATGCCCAACTAATATTCCACCATTAGCATGAAATACAATTTATATTGAAGCTCATGGCTTGATATGTACCCTCTAGGGGCCAAATGAGCAAAGTAAGGTGATTGTAAAATGCGTTCCTCTATCATAGCCATTGCATGTAATTGTGCCTCCACCCATGTTGAATGAGTCTTCCCAATTTTCTCGACTGACTTCATCCATGCGGGAGTAGGGAGTTCGAAAGTGTCTTGGCCTTCAGCCATGACATGCCCGCCTAGGATGGGTTGTGGTTTGTAGCCTCTTCATAAGTGTCCTCCACCGGGATAGTCACCGTTTCTTCATCAGCTGGTAGTTCAGGTGGGGAACCTAGCCTCGGAGGCTCTGCGTAAGCTACGATCTGTGCTTGAAGAGTCAGTACCTGAGCACATAAAGCATTGAGTTCCTCTATGATCTCTGGAGGTGTGGCCTCAAGAGCTGGTGGTGGTTGTTAGCCGGTGCATGTAACAGTAGCATCTTATGCTCGTCCTGGAGTTTCTGATATGCTTCATTCATATTGTCATAGTCTTCTAAGAGTCTGGCATGATCATCCAATAATATCTGCATGGATTCTGATGGTACTACTTTAAAGCGGCTGGGACTCAAAGGTTCGTCTGGTTGATCTAAGGCTAATCCAAGTTTTTCTCTGTTCTGTTCTTGCAAGCGTTGATTCTCTTCTTTGGTTGCAGCAAGGTGGCATCTTAAAACAATCCCATGTTTTGAGTGAGAGTTGCATTTCGAATGGTTTGATCCTGTAACTAGTTATCGATATCTGTAATTGCTTCCGTGGTTTTTTGCTCATTTTGTAGTTTGAGGGAGTGATAGGCCTCGTGTAGCTCTTGATATAATGTGTTAAGTGAGGCATTTTCAATGGTTAAGGAGTTTAACTGCACCTATAAATCTGTCATGGTTTGCTATAGGGTCTGGTAGCTGGTACCAAGAGATTCAGGACTTGTGTCATGTAAGCAAACATTTGACAGAAAGTGGTGCCGATTGTGGGTGTTACCGTTAGTGTCCATGTGAAAGGCCAAATGGCCACCGGACACTTCTTTGTATATGTTCTTTAATGAAAACATATAGTGTCCTGGTCAGTCACAGACTGTAAGTTTGACCGCATTTTTAAGACCTAAGAAGTCTGTATTCGTGCTCCCTGTGTACTGCGTTTTTTGTGTATTCCACAGCATCTGTGCGGAGTACTGTGTGTGGCGTAAGGAGCTCCGTTTTCTACTCCGAGCATATCGTCGTGGAGCTCTCGAGAAGGAGAGTACAGTGTGGTGCATGCCATCGAAATACTTCACTGGTATCGGAGCAGTTCGAGGCAAAAAGCTTTGTTCCTTTTGTGCGAGCGAAGCGAGCCCCCCCCCCCCCCCCCAAGCTTTCTCCAAGGCTTACGACTAAGGCGGCGACCAAGGCATAGACCTTGGCATACCTTGTCATCCGAGTCACCGAAGTCACCGTTGGCTGCACGTGAGGTAGGACCTCAACGATCAAGGAATATAGAGGTTCCCGGTACTTCCCGGGAGGTCACCCATCCCAGTATTGTTCCCCCCAGAGCTCGCTTAACCGTGGCAATCTCTTGCCACTAAGCTACACTCTTGTGGTGTTTGAAGAAGGGGAAAGACTAAGGTTGACATTACCTTGAACAAGTTTTGGTCCCTCAAAGCTTCATTTTTGCTTTTAAAGCCTATTTCTGAAGCAATTTTGGGGTGTTTTTTGGAGCCATTTCGGAGTACTTTCGCACGTAGTTCTCTTCACACAGGTCCAAGAACATCAAGAAGAGTGTTCCTTGTACTTCTCAGACAATAAATATCAACCTTTGGGGCTGTATTTTCAGCCACACTCGTAAAACTACAGGTTTCTCGAGGGGTTTTCAGTTTTGGTGGGAGCAGTCGCTGCAAATTTATGCAGGTTTTTAAAGCCTAAAACATCAGAGTTGATAGACACTTGCAGGTGTTATTGGCTAGTTTTTTGGGCTGTGTATTCAGCCTTTCAGTGTCATTTTACTGCATATATTGAGCACATACACACCATGTACGCTTCTGTGGATACCGCTTATGTACGTCCATGTGGGCATTGATATAGCGGTTACGTTCTTTGCATAAAGCCTTTTACGTTTGATAAAGAGGGTCGTGGTGAGGTTTTCTTAACTGGGAGACACCCAGATGTCGGGGTCTCTTCGGTGATGTAGGTGGAAGACTTACCCAGCCTCGCCATAGGAGATGTATGATAGTTGTTCATAGGTGCTCGATAAGCCTAGTTGGCTTCTATTGGGTAACTGATTATATGCAGTGGAGTCAGTGATTCACTATGCAGGTAGACATGTTAGTACTTGCAGTTTTATGATACTTTGACACTGGTCATATGCTAATTTTGCAGAGGATACTCTGGCAAAATTTTTCCAGATTTCTGGTTTAGTCAACTATATAGTGGTCGATTTACTCCTTGATACACTTATTTGTTGGTGTTTGGACTCTTCTAGCTCCATTATCATTCTATTCAGTTCTCTACGATCATGGCATCAGAGGTCTCAGGCACATCCGGTGGATCAGGGTCTAGTGCTAGCGTTCCGAGGAGGAGCTATAACTTGCAGGGCAAAGACCATTTTGAGATCCGAAAATTTGATGGCACAAACTTTGCTCTATGGAAGAATCAGATTAAAGATGTGCTGATTCAAAGAAGGCAATGGAAGCCAGTAAATGGGATTTCAAAGAAGCCTGCTGACATGGATGAAGATGATTGGGATGAGTTAGATGAAATGGCCAGGTCTACCATTTGCTTGCACCTAGCAGATAATGTTTACTTTAGAGTATAAGACTGTGAAAGTGCAGAGGAGCTTTGGAAGAAGTTATGCAATACATATGAAAAAGAGACGGCATCAAATAAAGTATATCTGATGAGAAAATTATACGACCTTCGTATGAAGGACACAGATAGTGTTGCTGCTCAGCTAAATGAGTTTGATGCCATATTCTCCCAGTTACAGGCTCAAAAAATGGATATGGACAATGAAATGAAAGCAGTATTGTTGTTATGCACCCTACCATCATCATGGGATACATTTTGCACAGCTATTAGCAATAGTGCACCAGGTGGTAAACTCGTCTATGATGACATATGTGGAGCACTCTTGAGTGAGGAGATTCGTAGAAAATCTATGGTTGGCACTCAGAGTGGAGATGCATATAATGTTTGTGATTCTTACCAAGGAAAGAATCAACAACGTGGCAGGAGCAAGAACAAGGAAAAGAATGGTCAACGGAATAAGAGCAGAAGTAAATCAAGGAAGAGGGATATTGAATGCCATTATTGTCATAAGAAAGGACACATGAAGAAAGACTGTTATGCATTAAAGAATGCTAAAGGTAAAGGACAGAATGTTGATGGGCATGTTAAACAGTTACCTGCACCATCTACTTCGACTGTGAAGATTGAAGAAATTAATGCTATTTCTGATGATGCTGATGTGTTGACACTTGATAGTACTGTGCCATCTGAGGCACTTATGGCTGATTCTCTTTCCCACACCTGGCTGCTAGATTCTGGTGCTTCTTTCCATGTGACACCACATAGAGAATGGTTCTCTAATTATGTAGCAAAGTCTCTTGGTACCGTGAGACTTGGTGACTCTTACCAGTGTGATGTTGTGGGGATTGGAGATGTGGTTGTGCAGTTCATTGACGGTTCAAAATTTACTATGCATAATGTACGCCATGTACCTCAGTTATCACGCAGTTTGATGTCAGTTGGTCAACTTGATGGCCTTGGTTACAAGGTGGTCTTCTATGCTCAGTCCTTTCGTATATCAAAGGGTAATATGGTTATTGCAAAAGGAAGGAAAGTTGGCTCACTTTACCCTTTATTTGTATCACAGAAAGAACACTTGTTAGCTGTTACTGAACAGCCTATGGCTTGTATTTGGCATGGTCGTTTGGGCCATATATCTCGTAGTGGAATGGAAAATCTTTCTCGTTCTGACTACTTACCTGTGTTATCTTTCTCTGATTTTTCATTTTGTGAGCATTGTCAATATGGAAAGCAAACCAGAAATGTGCATAAAACGCACATTGACTCTTCAATTCAGCCTTTAGATCTTGTTCATACAGATGTGTGTGGTCCTATGCCCACTAGGTCCTTAGGTGGTTCTCTTTACTTTGTCACTTTCATAGATGATGCTACTAGAAAAGTCTGGGTATATCCTATCAAATCGAAGGATGATGTATTCCCTACTTTCAAAAAATGGCTTGCTTCAATTGAGACTGAAAAAGGAACTAAGCTTAAGGCTTTACGTTCAGATAATGGGGGTGAGTATACCTCACATGAATTCAGCCTTTTCTGTCAGTGTAGAGGGATTCGTAGAGAGTTTACAGCTCCTTATACCCCAGTACAGAATGGTGTAGCTGAGAGGATGAATAGAACTATTCAAGATAGAGTAGTCTCTATGTTGCATCATGCGAACCTCTCACAAGGTTTTTGGGCAGAAGCAGTATTGACTGCAGTTCATGTGATTAACCTTTCACCTAGTACTGCCAAAGGTCTAAAAGTGGCACAAGAGTTATGGACAGGGAAACCACCATATTATGATCATCTTCGAGTTTTTGGGTGTGAAGCATATGTTCATATACCCAAGAATCTTAGACAGAAGTTGGCCCATAAGTCAAAGAAATGCATTTTTCTTGGATATGGTCGAGAAGGACAATTTGGATATCGCTTATGGGATCCTGAAACACGGTCAGTGATCAGAAGTAGTGATGTCATTTTTAATGAGTCTAAGATGCATAAACAGCCGATTAAGGAGGTTGAAGTGAGAAGAGTGGTGTTTGAGGATACTAGTCCTCCGGTTAGCATGCATAAAAATGCTGCACATAGGGATGTTCAAGAGAATGTCCATTCAGATCAGTCTGCACATGTTCCTGTTCAGCAACCATTGAGATGTTCTGCACGTGTCTCATATCCACCTGATAGATATGTTCCAGGTTTAGATTTTGTTATGCTAACAGATGCCGGTGAGCCCTCTTGCTACAAAGAGGCTATGCAGACAGAGGATCATGTCAAGTGGGAGCGTGCCATGAAGAGTGAGTTGGATTCTATTCACAAGAATGGTACTTGGGACTTAGTACCTTTGCCAAAGGGCAGGAAAGCTTTACCATGTAAATGGGTATATAAGCTGAAATTCACATCAGATAGTGCTTCTCCAAAATATAAAGCACGACTTGTTGCAAAGGGTTTTAAGCAACAACATGGTGTTGATTTTGAGGAAATCTTCTCTCCAGTGGTCAAGATGACTACTTTGCGCATGTTGCTTGGATTCGTTGCAATGGAGGACTTAGAGCTAGTCCAAATGGATGTGAAAACAGCTTTCTTGCATGGAGATCTTACAGATGAGATCTATATGGAACAACCAGAGGGTTATGTAGTTCCTGGCAAGGAAAGTCTAGTTTGTAAGCTCAAGAAGAGCTTGTATGGACTTAAACAGTCTCCTAGACAATGGTACCAAAAGTTTGATGCTTTTATGAAGTCCCAAGGCTATTCTCGGAGCAATGAGGATCATTGTCTCTACACAAAGAGATGTTCTGATGGAAGCTTGATATGCTTGATACTTTACGTCGATGATATGTTGATTGCTGGGAAGTCCTCTTATGATTTGTCAATTCTCAAAAAGAAGTTGAGTTAGACATTTGATATGAAGGATTTGGGGGATGCCAAACATATTCTTGGCATGCGCATTACTCGTGATAGGAGTAAAAGATGCATATACTTGTCTCAAAGTGAGTACATATCCAAAGTACTTCATCGATTCAATATGCAGGGTGGAAAGGCATTGAGTACACCTTTACCCACATATGTGAAATTGAGCAAGGATGACTGCCCCAAATCAGATGAGGAAAAGGAATTCATGACCAAAATTCCCTATCAGTCTGCTGTTGGTAGTCTCATGTATGCTATGGTAGCTACGAGACCAGACATTGCATTTGCAGTGGGAGTTGTGAGCAGATATATGTCTAATCCTGGCAAGAAACATTGGGAAGCGGTCAAAATGATTTTGAGATATCTGAGTGGCATTAAGGACAAGTGTCTATGCTTAGGTAGAGGGAAAGCATCCATTATTGGTTACACAGATTCTGACCATGCTGGTTGTGTAGACAATCGTAAGTCTACATCAGGGTACATTTTTCATTTTGCTGGAGGTGCTATCTCTTGGAGATTTCGTCTTCAAGAATGTACAGCTGTTTCCACCACAGAAGCAGAGTATGTTGCAGCAAGTGAGGCATGTAAGGAAGCATTGTGGCTTTCTCGTCTTGCTTGTGATATGGGTTTGCCTCAGCATGTACCTCACTTGCTCAGTGATAGTCAGAGTGCCATTGCTTTGGCTAAGAATCCGGTCTATCATGCAAAGACCAAGCACATTGAGGTGAGGTATCACTTCATTAGAGATTGCTTAGCCACTGAGAGCATTATTCTTGAGAAGGTTCACACTCGAGATAATGCTGCAGATGCTTTGACTAAAGCTCTACCACAGGATAGCTTTCGACACTGTTGTCACTTGATGGGGGTTACTTGATTCTTGATCTTACGCAGTCACTTGTATACTGTGTAACATGCCCATCAGGTGGGAGGTATAGTTTGTATACTTACACTCAGGTATTCTTTATCATTCTTTCTTTTTTCTCCCATAGTTACTCTGGCCATATTGGCCTTTAGTGGGAGATTGTTACCGTTAGTGTCCATGTGAAAGGCCAAATGGCCACCGGACACTTCTTTGTATATGTTCTTTAATAAAAACATATAGTGGCCTGGTCAATCACAGACTGTAAGTTCGACCGCATTTTTAAGACCTAAGAAGTCTGTCTTCGTGCTCCCTGTGTACTGTGTTTTCTGCGTATTCCACAACATCTGTGCGGAGTACTGTGTGTGGCGTAACAAGCTCCGTTTTCTACTCCGAGCATATCGTCGTGGAGCTCTCGAGAAGGAGAGTACAGTGTGGTGCACGCCATCGAAATACTTCAGTGGGCAACAAAATTAATGGTGGAGTGAGTGAAGATGTTGTGGTTGTGGTGGTTAATGCATGGGGATGAGGAAATAGGGATGGGAAAGTGGATGTAGTGGTTATCGTGGAGAAATGTGACATGCCTAAATATGGTGGTGTTTACTCTCTTTCCCCAAGGAGAAATGTCGATATATGCTTACACTTGATCTTAATCACTCAAAATCGGTCCATTTTCTTGTTTTAAGTCAATAAGTCATACTTGAATGTATCCCAAACTTCTTCTCGCACATGCACTCTCGGTCTAACTAATTCGCATTTCCTATTCTCTTTCCTACTCTTAGTTCCTTCGGTTCACTCACCCCCACACACACATATGGCCTCCTATCCTTTGCCTCACTACTCGCTTCCAAGTTCATATACATATGCCTACTCACACCCATGGCGCACACACTTGTGCATTTCCACCCACGCTTTTACTCTCTTTCACCTCTCTCTCTCTCTCTCTCTCTCTCTCTCTCTCTCTCTCTCTCTCCCTCCTTCCCAATCACTTATTTCCCGTTCACACATCTTTTCCTATCCTCACACACGCATGCTCACACACACTCTTGTACACACAACCACTCTCTTATCCCTCTACCCAAACACACACACAGATTCGCACACACCACGTCCACATGTGCACTTGCCCCCTTGTGTACACACACACTCCCTTCCTCTCTTGTTTTTCACTACTTATTTTTCTCACCCAATCATCCAAACAATTTCACACCCTTCTTCATCCTCCATCTCGAATATTGTCTCCCTATGTCTCTATTTATGTTGTCACAGGAATCAAAGCCTACGCACGGAGGGTATTTTGTGCATGCCGAAAATGGCCAAAAGGGTTTGCATTCCAGCCCTTAGGGTTCACATACAGAGTGATCATGAAATGTGTGAGATGCGATGTTGTTTGAGTTAGGTCAAATTACCAAACTTCTACTTCAAAGCCGGGTTGCACTTGGGATGTCCAATGGACTTATGAAGAAAACAACGATCCCAGAGACTAGAGAGTTCCATTATGAATGATGCAATTCCACGGGGAGATGCCTTCAATGATAGTGACGTGAGATTGTCAATCTCATCTCGAAATGCATGCCTAGAAGTGCAATCTCAAGAAAAAAAATTAGCCTGGATTACATGTTTTCCTATATCGTTTTGGAAAGAGAGTCTCAGAGCCAAAAGTGAATTCGAAACTAAACTAATTAAAGTCCATCCAGCTCAAATGGTTCCCTTCCAATAGCTGCTACACGAATTTATTTTGGGACACCAAATTGAACTACACTACATCAACATCTTGAAGTTTCCCATATGTTCAATCAAAATCAATCGTTTGTTTACCTCTCTTTGAATCAAACGTAGAAAGTAACTCATACAGATGAGCAAATTGGTTCACAACCCTCCGCATCTAAACCCTCAGACCATAGTATGAGCAAATTGGTTCACAACCCTCCACATCCAAACCCTCAGACCATAGAAAATCAATGAGTTATTCAGTCAAGTATCTCAACATATCAACGAGTTCAAGCATGTAAACAACACCACCCTTATGAACCCTCAAGGGGACGACAAAGAAAATCCTCCATGCGCTGGAACCAGCCAAGAAATTTAATGGCTTAGTGTATCATGCATACTTAAATTCACAACTGTATCCATGACAGTCCAGTCATATCAATTCATGAAGTGGTCGCTTGGTCCATTGGCATAGCTTCGCTATATGGCGCAAGAATATGGAGGGAACAATTAATGCACAAAGTGTTTTAGAGCAAATAGCATTCCGTTTCTATGGTTGTCGGGTGCAGCCATTTATCACAGTAGTCATGGAAAACTCAACTTTTGATGAGACAAAAACATGGAATGAAGCACAACAGATTCTTACTTCAATTCGATTTCTTTTGTAGCAGAACAACCTTAAACATCGCATTGGTTCGTTCAGTTTACCGAATCGTTCACTATCTACTCCCAGACAGAACTCTGTTTCTGAGGCTTATAAGATCTCATATATATGAGAGAACACAAGTATGGCGGGAACTTTTTAATCTCACTATCCTCAGTTGAAGTAACAGAAACAAGGAATGCAGTAGTTATGGAAAGCTTGAAGACACCATACCGCATTGGCTTGTCTGCGAGCTTATAGACTTCAGTCCTAGTGGGGGAAAAGGGGTGACACCCAGTAAAGAAGCCCAACCGTGCTTTTCCGCTTATGCTTGAAGTTCTTCCCCTCACCACAACAAGTAGATGTTCCTCGATTTCAGGAAGATGGCACCCAAACTCTCCCTCTTACTCAATATGGAACGGCTCTTCCTGCTTGTCTTGCACTGGATTCGCTACTTAGGGTCGTTTCAGCTCACTGTTGTTCAAATACACCTTTCTTTACCGACAGAGATATATGACGGCCTTGGCCTCGCTCCATCACCTCTGAGTTTGGGAGAGCTTGTCATATCTGCCCGTTTCAGATGTTCGCACCCGCTTCAGATGTTCGCACCCATTGCTCCTCCTCAAAGTGAATGCTCTCCACAAGCTGCCTGGGTCTTTTCCTTTTCTCCTCCTTTATGGTCTATACCCCGCTGGTGATAGAGCTCCCCAAAAGACAACCCCCCCTCCCTTGCGCGGAAAAGAACTCCCTCCTCCTCCTGTTGTACATGCCCCCACCACTCCAGAAGTAGACAACCGAAAAAAACAGCCCCTCCCCCTCGCAATAAAGACCGGCAGTTTTTTCTTTCTTTTCCCTCTAAGGTCACCTGAAAAAATAAAAATTAAAAAACTCCCTCTTAATACTGCTTTCTGCCAAAGAAACGTCCCTTTTTCATCTACCACCATCTGACCAATGGCATGCTTCCCTAGGTCCACCACCTCGAAACTGAATTCGTCTTCTTCCCACTGATGTGTGATAGGCATGGTAAGCAATCCTTTCTTGCTCACGTCATTAGCATGTTTGCAAGTGCTTTTCAACATCCATCAATAATAATTCAAACCTTCATCAGCAACCTTTAAAATGTCACTGTCATTAGCTCATTCCTGAACACTATCTCAGTGCAATACCAATAAGATGAAGCTTAAGTTGAATCTACATTTTGGGGTGGGAAGGATGAATCTGAGAGCCCACAGTTAGTACTGCTATAACAGGAAAATCTCTCCATGGATGTTAATAATATGTGCAAATCATGAACTTCTCCCGCACACCTTGAGAAAAGAAGAAACCATTCATGCATTAGGAGGTCAACAAGACAAGTTCGGAAGATCTGTCTCATAATTGCCTTGGAAGATATTCTTTGGTTCTAGACCATAGCAATATATTAGGATTTGTCGATTATATATTTCAGCCATTGCTTGACTTTCCAAATTATGCCCAAAAACCTTATCCCTTCGTTTCCTCTTACAGTAGGATGAGAAGCTTTCCGTTACATACTGAGAAAAGTGATATCTTCCTTTCTTCATGTAATCAATACACATCTATCTAGTCTCAAAGTGCATGTCAGGATCCCCGTAAACTTGATCTGCCAATTTTCCATAACCTGAACTCGAAACACTAACGGCATTCCCCTCTCAGCAAGATGTCGTCATGTAGTTGCAAATACCTCTCGTCAACCATTTGATCAACTCTTCAAGTACCTGCAATCAATTTTCCATAACCTGAACTCGAAACACTAACGGCATTCCCCTCTCAGCAAGATGTCGTCATGTAGTTGCAAATACCTCTCGTCAACCATTTGATCAACTCTTCAAGTACCTGCAATCAAACAAATTCCACTGCCAAATAGCAACACATTAGTGCATAAAAACCAACCATTTTATGAGCTAACAGGTGGTGAAAAAGGGGAGGTGAGAGGTGGTGCGGTAGGTGGTGATATGTCCATGTCACTAGACGTGGTATCGAGTGTCGTGGCTGTGAAGAGTGTTGTGAGAGTATGTGCATGAGTGGGTGTAAATGTCAGATTTACAAAGGTTGAAAAATAAGTTACAGATTGGGTTTCTCGTATGGCTTGGTGGGATGGGAGGAGATAGGAAATATAGTAGGGCGGGGAGGTGAGATGGGTGAGAAGGTCAGTGGAGGGGGCAATGGGAATGCAGGTATGGGAGGGATAGGGAAAGAAGGGAAGAATGGAGGGAGAAATGTATTGGATGGAATGGTGGGAGCTAGGGAAGGGAGGATATGTGGAAGGGTTGCGGGAAAAGTTGGTGGGGTTAAGGCAACGAAGGTTGTTGCTAGAGCACTTGCTATGTAGGTGGATGATGTAGGAGAGGTAGGGTGTACAGGAGAAGTTGGAGGTGCGGGAGGTGAAAGAGAAGCAGGTGGTGTGGTGGGTACTTCGACAGTGGTAGTCGTTACAATGGAAGGATGAGGGAGGGAGTCGAGGATGATGGTCGCTTTTGCAAGAGGGTCTTCCGAAATAAGGCATGCTTCCCTGACATGTTGTGAGGATTGGGCATCTGTTGGTACGCGAATATATTGACCCGGTTTTGATAGCAAACGGATTCTTCATGGGTCAAACTTTGGTAGTGGCTTCCATGATATATAGATAGCGTAGTGCTTCATAGGTTCCAACTAACTTAACCAATTCTCTGAAACCTTGAATGTAAGCCTCTTCGAACCCTCCAGTAGCAAGTTCCTATTCTAGAATTTCCTGACTTTCTTCTTCGGAGAGTTGTCTGTGTGCCCAGACTGCCTACATAGTTCGATATAGTTTCTTGATTGCCAAAGTGTAGGTAGCTGCTTCAAATGTATCGTCTTCATAAGTACTTGTGTCATGCTGAGTGTCATTTTGTTGTTCCTATTCATCACTGTGCACATTCTCTTGAGAGTCATGGCTATCCTGACTGGCTTCATCATCTCCATCTTCATTGTCGGTTTCTGTCCTCTCTTCTTCAGAGCTGGAGACTAGTTGTTCTTGTGGTTGATCAGGGGGTGTGGGAGGGTAACTTGGTCGCTCATATTCTTGTGAGAAAAATTGTCCTTTTAAAAATTGAAATTCACTAGAAAAAGCATCATGCATTTCAAAGTCAAAAGTGGTATTTGTTGGTTCTGTCTCCATATTTGGGATGGGGAAAGTAAAGGCTTCTGCATCAATGGTGGTGGGAAGTTCACCTGTAGTAGTGGTAGGTTCCTGAACTATGGCTGCTTGAGAAGTAACAGTGCTGGTAGTGCCCACTATGATGAGTGGTCGTGAAAGGCGTATACGATGGGTTGTACAGGTATAGGGGTTCCGGTGGTGACTGTTGTGGTGACGACTGAGGTGACGGGGACTCTGGAACTTGCAAGCATGGTATAGATCCACACATGCATTTGCTTGCCCATCCCTTACTAGATCTTTTGGCCTTCTTGGTGGTTCCTTTGAATGCTTTCAATTCTTCACTCATCAAGGCATGCTCTATAGGCAAATCATATGCCAAAACACATGTAAAAAATTCTAGTAAGGGTGCAACAGCCATGGAGGACACATTTGCATTCCCAACGTTGTTGAGATAGATACAACTGATCAATAAGAAAACTTGCCAGATCTATAGTTTGGGGTCCGATAGTGGCCAAATATAAACTGAACCAGATATGCTTGTGAGGGATAGTAAAGCAATCTTGTGCTAGAAATGCAAAATGTTGCAGACATATACGCAATGGCTTAGAGAGTTCCGGTGTAATTGCCGAAATATCCGCCCATTTCAAAACATTACCACGCTTCATCTACTCTGGGATAAGACTTTCACGCTCTGTCGGCATGTGAGTCCCATGGATCTTAATTGCTGCCCAAGTGAGATCTTTTGAGAGATAAAACTTCTTGTAAGGGGGTTCATTCACCAAAGATGGAAGAATGAAAGTTGTGGGCAATTTGTTGTGCTCTGAATCTTGAAGCGTGGTCACCAGGTAGTAGCATCTATAAAAATCCAACTTGGGCAATGGGTCACTAAAGTATTCCATAAAACCTGCTCTAGCCCAAATGTGTCGTAACTCTTTGATATTTTGGAGTTCTTCAAATTCTCTCGAGAAAAATTGATACTTGCCCCATTTACTATTGTTAAAATTCAATGTGGCATCAAAGATGAAGTCTGCATCTGCCAAGGGTCTTGCTAATCCTTGGAACCAATGGGAGTTACTTTGAACTTTCTCGGTGTATCCCTTGAGAGGGTCGTCGATGATCATTGGTCCTAGGAAGCCCTGAAACTCTAGCAGTTGTACGATAGGATATGATTCAGTCAGTAATTCGCCAATATTGCCCATTGGTGGTGCATTGGGACTAGCAGCTGAAGGTCCTTCTGTCTACATGATGAATAATTGGAATGTGGAGGAGCTCTGCTAAAAAAGATTAACACATTAGTATGGAAATTAATCATGATCTCAATAAGGTGAGACTGCAATCCCTTTCCATAACTGATGTGTAACCCCCATAGCCAAGTGTTGTGAGGTGGTTAATGGAATGATCTTTGCAAAACTAATGCAAGTCTCTAGACACCTACATGCTTTAGATAGTGCATACATTGCTTGATGAGATATTATTACAAGTGATGTTGTGTTTGTGCAGTTGAGTTTGTACAAAGTTCAGTTGTGAATGAGTTATTACAAGGGGTTGGTTATTCCAGATGGGAGTAATGTTATACAACGGTTCATGAGAAGGCTTCTGGATACATTTCGGTATCCATATCTTAAGAGTTGATGAGTGGGTGGTACGCTTCTATTGAGGGATAAAAGGTGATATTGGATGTTGTGATGTTGAGGGGTGAAGAGATTTTTGAGGGTTATATGCTACAAGGCTTGAGTGTTGGGCTATGATACACTACTTGGGGACCCATATCTGCTTGGGTGTGGGTCTATTTGTCGAGTACTTCTTGGCGATCCAAATCTGTTGAATCCTCATCGAGGTAGAAGAAGGTCAAGGAGATGTTGAATACTGCCTCTGCTTCTGTAAAGACTTTGTCATATCAGTGTCTGCGTTGTTGAAAATCGTCAGTGCTTTATGCCCTTTTGGCACCCATACTTGTCTCGTGCTACTTGCTCTGTGGTGTTGACACTGCTGTCTTTTTTGTGTCACTTGGTATGGTCATCGGTTTGGGTTGCTCACTCATGGTTGACTCCTTCATGGTTGGGGTTGAGAGGTCTGGTTGACACTCTGCTTTGGAAAAGAAGGGAGGTCCAACACTTGCAAAACTTGCCCATTAGGAAGTCCGGCATTCTGTACAACAAATCTAGGCCATCCCACAATAAGTGTGGAAGGATCGGCACTACAGGCTATAGTGCCCATTTGGCTATTGATGTAGTCCACTTGACTGCTGATGCAACCCACCTAACCACTGATGGTCCCCATTTGACCCACCTGTTGGGTGGTGACCCCTTCTAATTTGCAGGAATACCAGGGGAAAATCTTTTGATGTTCTTCTGAATGACAATTACCCATCACTAAGCCCGTGTGGGTTGGTGTAGAAGTAACATGACTTATCTGGCCAAAGATCTTTCCGTCCTGCTTCGCATTCATTTCATATGGTCTGGGGTTACATACCTCAAGTGGAGTGTTATTAAGGAAGTCAGCAGTATCACTCACTACTGCTCTAAGGTTCCAATCTGTAGGGAGCCTTGTCTGAGATCTAGGTCCACTGAGTGATCGTATAACCAATCTTGGCCAAGGATTAGGGGTTCTATCAAGTCGTCGTCATGGCACACTAGAAGCTTCACTATCATGGTCACTTCGTGTATGGGGATCAGAAGGTCCGCCTCACCCATGCAAGGGGTTTCCATCCTCCTAGCCCTATGAGGTATGCCTCCATTGGCCGCATTACTAGTCCTGAGTCCTTATAGTGGGACCATCTAATAACACTAGTCACAACACCTGAATCTATTAAAGCCCTGAGCTCATGGAAAGGGTTGTTGTGCTCTAGCCTGATTGTAATGAATGGTCTCCTATCCACTATGCTAAGATGAGTAATTGACTTTGCTTGACACATGGCCATGGGATATCTAGATGTTGTTTCTCGATGGTCATAATGTTCTCTCCCTATTCCTTATCTTCTTAGCTTCATGTGCTTAATGCATTCTATAGCTTCTCGCTCAGCTTCCGTGCATATTCTCTATTCTTCCTCCTTACGCTTCTTTGCCAACATGAGTCGTCTAAGCATATCCTCTGTAAGAGGTTCCTGATAAATCTTGACTCTACAGACACTAATGTAATTAGGCATTATCTCTCCTTCTAGGGTGGCTAATTGTACCGCTCCACTTGTCAAAAGTCTATTAATGATCATAGGTCCATAAATTCGCTTTTCTAGTTTCTGTGCGTGTTGTTTCAATTTATATAATAGGACTAAATCTCCTTCTTTTAAGCTTTTATCTTTCACATGTGCATCGAAATAAGCTTTTTGTCGTTTCTTTGTTGCATATATGCCCGTTGTTGCTTTCAGCCTGGTTTCTCCTAATCGTTCCAAGTCCATTATCCCCAATGATAGTTCATGGCCGGTCCACTGATGTTCTTGAGCAACCTTAAGGGTGGGTATCAAGAAGTCCAAAGGAAGCAGAGCATTTTGACCAAAAACCATCTAAAAGGGAGTTGCATTGAGTACGGTCTTGTAGGCCACTCGATATGCCCAGATAGCATGATGTAACTGCTTGTCCCAATCTGAACGTTTGTTGTTCATGAGTTTCGTCAGTACAGTACAAAGGACCTTGTTAGTACTTTCTGCTTGACCATTGGCGTGGGGATGATATGGTCTAGATTTCTTGTGAATCACCATAAAATCCTACAACAAATATTCAATGACTTGGTTTAGAAAGTGAGATCCTCGATCGCTCACTAGTTCTATAGGTAGTCCAGTAAATACATTTTCTAATAACAATTTTGCAGTTGTGTGTGCATCATTCTTTTTTGTGGCCTTAGCATCTACCCACTTGGTAAGATAATATGTTGCAACTATGATATATTCAGCATGAGTACCTTTTGCAAGGGGTTTAATAGGTCCTACAAAGTCTATACCCCACTTGGAAAATGCATGTCCTCCCATCATGGGTTTTAGTGGCATTTCATCTATGCGAGTAGGAAATTGAGTCCTTTGGCATACATCACATCTCTTAACATAGGTATGTGCGTCCATGTGAAGAGTAGGCCACCATAATCCTGCAAAGAGTGTGGCTTTCATTATCCTATCGGGGCCAAAATGACCTCCTATGACACCTTGGTGTGGAGTCTCTAATACGCTCAAATAATCGCTCTGATGAACATGCTGTCTTAGGTAGCCATCTCTTCCTTGTTTGTATATATTGTCACCAATAAGTGAATAGTCTTGAGCTTCCTGCTGTAGACTACGTTGTCGTGCTAAAGTCACTCCTTGAGGGAATGTTTTCGTCCTCAAGTATGTCACTAAAATTTTACTCCATTCTGGTATGAGAGACATATGATATAACGTGGCATGTTCTACAGGTGGTCTTTCACAACAGATAGGGCATTCTCTACACATCTACTTCCATAGAAGGCCAATATACTCCTAGTCTATGTAGAGTCTACAATGTGCGATGTTTTGAATGATGTTGCTTTAATGCACCTACATGTGCTGACTACAACCAATTCGCATATTCGAATTCGTCCACACAACAACCAAGAATCTTTTGATTATCTTGTTAAAATATACTTCCTGCTATTATTTGATATCTTTGTGACTTGGTAATCTCTCCTTCTTTGATCTTTATCCTAGGATTCTTGGGTCCATATGTGAGAATAGGGACAATCGGCTTAGCCTATTCTGGTACTATCTCAAGGTCAAATAGGTATGTGTCAAGTAATTCATCAGCTATTCCTTGAGGAGCTTCTCCCGAAGTTAATATTGAGAGGTGTGCAGCTCTAAGGTGTGTCTTTCCCTTCTTGACGACCACTTCAAAGTCATATTCCATCAACCAGCATATTAGTCGTCTGGTATTACAAGGCTTATTGACTAGGTACAGTAATGCTTGATGATCCGTGAAGAACTTGAGTTTATTCGCCAACAGGTAATGCTGGAATTTCTTTACCGTATAGATCATTCCTAATCCTTCACGTTCTGTAGTGGTGTAGTTTCTTTCTGCTGCATGCAACTGTGTGCTTGCGTAAGGTATGGGGAGCTCTATATTGCCTTCATTAGCAAGTTGTGCCAACACACATCCTATGGCATATTTGGATGCATCCACATGTACATGGAATGGCTTACTCCAATTTGGGGTCGTTAATATCAGTGTTGAGCACAGGTGTCATTTAAGTTCATTGAATGAATTTTCACATTCAGCTGTCCATTCAAACTTGGTAAAAAAAGAGTACAGAGGTTTGGCTATGATAGCATACATGTGTATGAATCATCTGTAATAACCACAATGACCAATGAAGCCTTGTACTTCTTTTATATTATTTGGCCTAGGTAGATCTGTAATCACTTTCATCTTTTCTTCATGCGTAGAAATTCCGTTCTTTGACACAATGTGTCCTAGAATTTTGCCTTGTCTAACCATGAAAACGCACTTTTTTGGGTTCAGAAAAACTTGATATTCTCGACATTTGTCAAATACTTGCCTAAGTTCAGGGATATGAGTCTGCCTCATATTCGAATGAGCACATATATCATGTATGTAAACTTCCAAATTCTTGCGTAAGAATTTTTTAAAAACATGACACATAAGTCATTGGAAAGTGGCGGGTGCATTTGTTTGCCCAAATGGCATCACATGAAATGCAAAGATGCCCCATTCTGTGGCAAAAGCCATCTTGTGTTGATCTTCTAGAGCAATGCCTACTTGATTATAGCTTGAGAAACCATCAAGAAAGCTATAAACTTCCTTGCCCGCAACTCTTTCCAATAAGTGTCCCATGATAGGAAGAGGATAACTATCTCTAATCGTAGCGGCATTAACTTTTTTAAGGTTAATACACACGTGCAATTTCCCATTCTTCTTGGGCACAACCACAATGGGGGATAATCATTCGGTATGCTCAATTTCGTAAATGAATCCTACTTCTATCAAATGATCTATTTCTTCTTTGATCTTAGTAGCGTAGTTATCATTATATGTGTATGGTTTCTCTTTCATAGGTTTGGCATCTAGAGTCATAGGGATTCTATGGGAACATATATCTAGGTCCACTCCTTTCAAGTCTTTGTAACTCCAAGCAAACACATCTCTATATTCTCGCAATAGGGAAATTAACTCTTCTTCTTCCGCAGTAGTCAAATCATGCCCTATGTATGTACATTTTTCTTCTTCTCCTTCTATGGTAACTATGATTTTCTTGGTTCTCTCTCGATTATCATATACTTCTCCAAATTGGCATTTCTTTTAGGCATTTGTACCAAGATTTTTCTATCTTCTATTTCATATTTCTTGAAATTCTCTGGGACTTCCATAAGTGGTTCTTCTTCTTCTTCTTCTTCTTCTTCTGTCTCATGTGATTTTTTTCTCTTCTTTTTCTTGCTTCTTGTATCTTTTAGGGATGGCTCAAGTTGTTCCATTTGACTTTCCTTTTCTTCTTCAGGGGTTTTGGCTTCTACAAAATAAAGATACTCCTCCTTCTGTGGAGCAGAAGGGTTCCATGATGATGGATTCTAGGTCCTCATCACTACTCTCGTCTTGTTCTTGGGTCACTTCCGTGCATTCTTCTAGGATAAAGACTTCCTCAACAGGTTCAATCATAAAGATGGAAATGTCAGATCCGTCCTCGTCACAATGAGGGGTCCATTGTTCTTCATTCACCGCTATGTCCATCGTAGCTAAGATTTCTACCCAACTGTGAGGCTCAAATTCCTTGTCAAGAAATACTATCGGTGCATAAGCTCGGCCTTGAAGAGTTCATGGATGTCATTATGAACGTAAGGTCCTAGCTTTTAATCGTTCTTCCTTTTTCTTGGCTACTGTACACATCCATAGATGGGTATCTTTGTGCAACCATGAGGGGTCTGATTCCAATGAGTGTACTGACTCTGTTTCTTCCTGTGTCTTATGGATGGTGTCCCATTGTATTGGGGGTACATCTCGATGGGAATAGTCTTTAAGATTGACCTTAGTAGTCACTTGTAAGCTTCCGGAATATTCTTTAGTATTATTTAGCCGAATCCTTGTAATTAGAACAGTTGTGCACCAAAAGGGTGTAGCAAAATCATTGTATCGTTTCTTTTTAATACAAAGAATAGGCGTGGAAGAGACGATGGAGAATCATCAAGCTGTTCGGTTTGGGTGATGATTTGAAGTTGATTCTAGTTTGAAGTTATATTAATCGTAGAATTGTCTGTATGAATCTGTATTCAAAGTTGAAGTAAATCAGGTACTATGTTACTCTTTACTGTGCTAAAGTGAAGTGTAGTAGTAATATTAAAGTGAGAGTGGAAGTGTCATGTACATAATCATGGTGATCGTTAACACCTCCGAGTGGTGGTGACGGACAAACGTTGGAAGGGAAGCACGAAATTTGGGCGAGTGGAGTACCACCTCAGCATTTCTTTGTGAAAGGATTACAGGGCATACCAGAGGTGCAACCAACCCCATTTGTGGAAAGTAAGGTTGGAGAAGTGAGCATTGGTTCCGGTGATAGTGTGGAAAATTTCGGTCATAGTTTGTGGAATTCAGGTGGAACGTCGGATAATTTCGGGTCTAGGTTGCTGAATTTTGGTGAAAGCTCCATTCTTGGTTCCGATTTTGAGGGGACTAGTGTATTGTTAGATGAAAGTTTTGGTGAAAAGTGCACTATAGAAGTCCATTACAATGAAGGGCAATTGGCTGTAGATGTGTGGGAACGACTTCACAATATCCAATTACCAGAGCGCGTGCCAGACAACGGGACAACACAGTAGCAATCAGGTGTAATTGGTTCAAATCATTCGGTAGTAACATTTCCTCTTGATTCAAACACCATGAGTGGTTCACAACAACAACAACATCAACAGCAACATCAACAACAACAGCAACAGCAACAGCAGGCCATAGCACCATGACCGATACCTGCTGGAGTTACATATACGAAATTTGGCAGATTTCCCACTGATGATCCGGATGCACATGTGAGAACTTTTGAAATTGATTATGCAGCACTCAAATATCCAGCAGATCCGGCATATAAAGCTATAGTGTTCCAGTCCGCACTGGTTAATGAGGCTACCGGTGGCTAACGGAATATGACATTAACCATTTCGATCAGTACGATGATGTTAAGGATGCCTTCTTACAACAATTTCGGTTAAAGAAAAAGCATCTGAGATCTTTGATTATCTACAAAACAATAGACAAAAGCCGCACCAGAATGTGCAGGATTATGCCACTTTATTTCGTACTCATCTACGGCAATTGCCCCCGGTGCATGCTAACCTAGCGGATGATGTGATCACCCAGTGGTTTATTAATGGATTAAACCCTCAACTTAAACAAGTAATGATCATATGCTATGTGGGTGGTATGACTCTGGATGCGGTCATAGCTATGGCTTTACAGTTGGAACATAAGGTGGGTGGATTCGCTGAAGATTTGGACTGGTTGAAGGCAACCAAGGGTATGAGTGAAGATTCATTGAAACAAGTGTATTGCACAAAATGTAAGAACTCGGGATGCACTGCTTCTGCATGTGCATTGAACCAAATGTACTGTGCTATTTGTAATACGGTGAGTCACTCCACCAAAACATGTCCCTATAATGCCAAAGTATAGGCCAGGCCAACTATAAACGCTATAATACAAGAGCAAGGGCAACAGGCTGCTCACTATGTACCACCGCAATTGAAGAATACTTCCTACCAAAGTTATAGAACCTATAGGGGAACACGAGCAAACAATTTCGGCCACACGCGGTGGAATTCTGGTCAATCGGGTGAAGGCACATCCCTCCCACCACCCCGATGCCATTTTTGTGGTGAGATTGGGCATATCCGAAGATATTGTAAAGAGGTGGCCGAGTATGATAAACGAAGAAAAGAGCGACAGAATCCAATGGCCAACATGGTATATATTTCGGCACTAGATACTCAAGCGGCAATACTCCAAACCTGTTCCAGCAAAAAATTACAATCGGCTGCTGAGATTTTTGAGCCTGGAATTTGAGAACAATAGAGAGTTTTTACCAAAGCTAGCACGTGGGCTAGTCAAGAACCAACAGTTTTCCTCGATCCAGTACCAGTGGTTCAGCAGACAATACCGAATCCACCATTGGAAGTACCAAGCCCGGTGAAAGCACCACTCGAGAGTACACCAAATGTGGTAAGGAATATGTCAAATTTTGACTCTGCGCTCTCGCAGGCCTCCATTACAAACCATTGGGGCAACTATTAGCCTTGGTTTTGGGTGTATGACAACAATTTCAGCAACAAGTTTGTCCCGAATTTTCATGTACACCTACTACGGCTACTATTAGTCCAGAAACTGATTCGGCAATGGACCATGTCATCCCTTTTATTACGGTACGGTATAAAAACCATAAAATCAATTAACTGTTAATTGATGGAGGCTCTGGTGTGAAAATTGTGACAGCTTCCCTTTGTAAACGATTCGAATGGACTCAAATTGAACCTGTTCAGTTTTTAATGAGGATGGTGGATCAGTCCAAAGTATGTATGGTGGGTTTGGTACGTGATATACCCATTACTCTTCAAGGAGTAGTGTTCATAATGACTTTTGTTGTTCTAGAATTACCTGATTCAACTCTGGACTACAACTTGCTGTTCGGAAGGCCCTAGCTGAAACAAGCCAAAGTATTGCAAGACTGGTCAGCACACGAGCTTATTTTCAAAAGTAACCACCGGAAGTATGTCGTTCTGTTAGATGAGATAAAACCATGCAATCTCCATGCTCGACCCTATGTAGCCGAACATGTGCATATGTTGGATGGACTTTCAGATGATGAAGAAGAAGCTTTTCTCAAGGCTAACCAGGATTCGCTCACCTTGGGGTTAGTTGACTTACAAATAGATGTAGATAATTGGAATCCGGCCGTCTGTTCAATAGTTTCAATTCCAGAAGAAGAGAACCTAGAGACGGATCGAGCTTTGAATGCCTAGAGTTTCCAGCATTTATTCCCGTCACCGAAGGATATACCCATGCCACGACAGTTTTATGTACCACAAGATCAACTTATCACCTGCAATTTTGGGAAATGAGGAAACACCACGGCTAGTGAAGATTAAGGCAGGATTACCAAAAACTTTTCAAAATAATCTACTCCAGTTGCTAGCAGAGTTCCAAGATGTATTTGCATGGGATTATCGAGATATGAAAGGGTTGGACCCTCGTATATATCAACACCGTGTGATGATCAAACCGGAGGCATGCCTAATTAAGCAACCTAGTTACCGCATGAACCCAAATTATCTTGCACAAGTGAAGGCTGAATTGGATCGCTTGTTAAAAGTCGGTTTCATCGTTTCCATTGAGCATGCAGAATGGATTTCACCTATTGTTATAGTCCCAAAGAAAAATAAGTAGCTACGTATCTGTGTGGATTACCGGAAACTAAATGCAATGACTATACCGGACCCCTTCCCACTTCCATTTCTAGATACAATGATCGATGATGTTGTTGGACGAGAGATGTATTCCTTTTTGGATGGTTACAGTGGTTACAATAAGGTGTGCATGGCTGAAATGGACATACCAAAGACTGCATTTATTACAAATTGGGGTGTATATGCGTGTACTGTGATGTGGTTCGATCTGCGCAATGCCCCTAGTACCTTCCAATGATGCATGCAAGAAATCGTTTCCCCCTAATTAGCGACCTTTATGCGAGTATATCTGGATGATTTTTCATTATCGGGTGATACATTGGATCATCTTTACCACCAATGTTGTTTCTCTAAGTTTCGAGAGTTCCGGTTGTGTTTAAATCCCAACAAGTTGGTCTTTTCGGTTTCCTATGGCAAGTTGCTCGGTCATATTATTTCAAAGCAAAATATTCAGGTGGATCTTGATAAAGTGCAAGCCATATTAGATGCACCTACCCTGATGACACCAAAGGAGGTTATGTGATTCCTTGGCCAAATACGTTGGCACGGGTGACATCTTTGGTGGCTTGCACACTTAGCCGTGAATCGGTTGATTACTAGTACTCTCCGATAGCTCTGTGGACGGAAGAGGGCCAAATTGCCTTTGATCGATTGAAAACACTATTAACCCAAGCTCCTATACTGCAAGCACCAAACTGGCAGCTCCCATTCCATGTCTCCGTGGATGCATCGGACAGTGCCATCGGTAGTGTGCTCATGCAACAACAGGATAAGTGGTTTTGTCTTGTCCATTATGCTAGTTGACGGTTAGCTACTACTGAATGGAATTACTCAGTCACTGAGCGGGAATGCCTCAGTTTAGTTTATTTGGTGAAGAAATTCTGGCACTACTTGCTGGGATGCCAATTTACGTTCCATGTGGATCATGCTGCTCTAGTTTATCTTTTTCGTCATCAACACTTAGGGGGCAGATTAGCCAGGTGGGTGTTGTTACTGCAAGAATTTGATTATGTGGTCGTACATCGTCCAGGATCAGCTCATGCATTAGCTGATTTCTTATCTCGACTTGATTTCGGTGAACCTCCCAGTGGCATTGATGACTCCACTCCTGCTATTTATGCAACTGATCCGGTCCAAGATGAGGGACAGGAGCTCTAGGTGGCCCCGTCATATTATGATACTCTTCTGACCTTCCTCACCAGCGGAAGCCCCCCCCCTCATACGTCTACTTCGGCTTGTCATAAATTCGCAATGTATAGTCGGCGGTTCCGGCTCCTTGTGGGACAATTGTATTACATGGATCCTTCTAGTGCACTATTATGGTGTATTCCACCCCATGAAGTTCCTTCACTTATTGCCATGGCACATTCTACTCCCTCAGGTGGCCATTTTTCGGTCGATCTTACTTACCGGAAAATTTTGCATAGTGCCTTATGGTGGTCCACTATGCAACGCGATATTGCAACTTCCGTTAAAACATGTGATGCTTGCCAACGTTCGGGACAGCCTTTATAACGGCATCATTTTCCATTGCAGCTTGTTGCTCCCCTTGAACCTTTTCAAAAGTGGGGCGTGGATTTCATTCGGCCTATTACACCTCCGGCTATGATAACTCATCATCAATATACATTTACTTGTACGGATTATGTGACTCGATGGGCCGAAGCTTGGGCTTTACGGTCCGCTACTACGTCTATGGTGGTTAATTGTTTGATGATTGATGTGTTCCCTTGGTTCGGTCTTCCCTTAGAGATTGTTTTGGATTAGAGCACACATTTTTTTAATTCCTTACTGCAAGCACTTACCCGCACCCTGCAGATTGTCCATAAATTTAGCTCTCCATATTACGTTCATGGTAGAACTTTTTTCTTTTCTTTAATGCTCATTGTTCTAAATGTGAAATAGGCAATAAAACCTTCTTCATTAGTTCCGTTGTGCACTACCTAAATATTAATCATGTGCACACTTCTATCTACTCACAATCCTAAGAAAAACGTTACGGTTAGTATGTGTGTTAAGCAATCAAAATGTTAAGCTCTAATGTTCAAAGACAAAAATAAGAGCTAAGGTTCTTTTCTCCGCTATGACGGTTGAGCTAGGTTAACCTCAAAGTGTTCGTCACGTCCCCCTGTGTGGAGGAGAAGCCCTTGCGTTCTATAATACGCTCTTTTTAGTCGAGCTTGCATACCCTTTCGGCCCTGTGTGTTCTTTCCATCAATATCCCTCCATAACGCATTGTGCAATGGGATGGATGGTCCTTCTACACATCATCTAGGTCATTATGGAGCTAGGTATGAACCCTCATATTGATAACACAAAACTCAAACATAGCTCCTTTCCTATAGGTATAGATAACAGTGATCGTTATGGGGTAGAAAATGGTTTTATTCCTAGTACTTTAGGTGTTGGAGGCAATAACAATGGCAAGGGGAGTAGCTCCTATGATCTAGCTCTACAAGTGCAGCAACAAGGTCTTTGCTCAATGTTTAACAATCAAGTCTATTTAGGTAACCCTAATCCTCTGTCTAACAGTAAAGAATGCAAGGGCAAAGAGAAAATGGATATTGAAAACGAAAAAGAACATTACAAAGAAGCATGTAATGTCAATCTTGAGAATACAATTAAATTAGATTCGGACTTTGAAGATAAAGACGAAAGTACTCTCATCATAGAAAGCTCCCCACTTGAAAGCTAGCATAATCATCTTTCAGAGAAAGTGGTTATTGGACTTTGTCATGGTCCCTCTCCTGCTCAATAAATTCTTGAATCGTGGATGAGAGCCAATTGGGAAAGTCGGGGTTTGATTGATAAACGTCTGCATTATCTCCCTAATAATTATTTTCTTTTCTTCTTTGAAAATGCTAACAATGTTATGCATGTTATTGTTGAAGGTCATTGCATCATTAGAAATACTCCTATTTCATTTTTTAAATGGCATCCAAGCTTTAATCCTAGAGAGCCTAAGCCTAGTAAAGTTCCAGTATGGATAGAATTCCTTGACTTGCCTATTGAGTTTTACCATTGGATTGAGCAACTTGGTGGTATGATAGGAAAAGTCTTAGGAAAAAGACCTAGAAATGGCTTTAATCCTAAATGGGATCCCCAAATGCTGACAGAAGTTGATATTTCCAAGAACATTAAGGCCCTGTTAATTCTCAAAAACTCTGAAGGGTGCAAACTTCATGAGCAGAAAGTCATCTACAAAAATCTTCCCAATGTCTATTTAAACTGCAACAAACAAGGTCACTTGATTAAAGATTGTTCTTTAATGGTAAAAATGAATTGCAAGAGAAAGGGACTGTGGTTGATAAGCCTCAAGATAGAGAAAATAATAAGATAGATCAAAATAAAACTGATATCAACAACAAAAAGAACATAAACAAAGCAAAAAAGGAAACCCTAATTGGGTTAACAAGTATGATGTTTTATTGAAGGAAATTTCTAACCTCTTCCAAGTTTTGGAAGAAGGCTCTAACTCTAGAATTTCATAAAATTGAAAAGGACCAACAGAACAGACGTCAAATAATTCTGACTTCCCTACTGCTCAGAATAAAAAAGGTAACCAGAACCTTAATGAAGAATCAGGGTGGAGCTATGTTGGTAAAAAGAAGAATCAAAAGGGACAATTAACTGTAGGTAACTCATCTAACAATCTGTCTTCTGAGGAAGAGGATGTTGGGAATCCTCATCAATCTAAAGATTTATTTGTTGATTAGCTCAATAAAATTGATGAAGAAAATATAATCAAAATGCATGCTAAATTAAACAATTCTTGTAATGTGGTTATGTTTATGTCTATTGAAGAAAATGTGCAGGAAAAGGATAAAGGGAAAACCAAAAGAAAGGATGCAATCGAAACTTGTGTTTCTGTAATTAAGCCCCCCAAGAATCATAAAAAATGATTTGTGCCTTGCTTGTTACAAGGACTATTGAAGACCCTGTCCGTTATTGTTGTCTTCTTTTCTTTCTTCCTTTATGGATCCAGTCAAAATCATTTCTCTTAATACTAAAGGCCTTAGTGACCCAATTCAGGGTAGAATTGGTAATGACTAGTTAACGGATTGCTTACTACTTATTTTATTTGTCTTCAAGAGCTCAAAGTTGGTGGTTTCAATCTTAGATCCAATTTGAACATTGTCTCCAACATACATATTTGGTATCATACTAATCATAACAATGGGAAAGGTGGAGTTGTTATTGGTATAACTTCTAACCTTAATCATCTTGTAGTTGACAAAATGGTTAGCAATTCTGATCAATGGGTAGCTATTAAGTGCAAAGAACCTATTAATTTAACCTTGATTTGTGTTTATGATTCTAATAACTCTTTTGATAGAATCAAGTGCTGCGAAGAAATTTCTAGCATCTCAGGTGACATTCTTCTGATTGGAGATTTTAACATGGTCATTAACTCTAATGATAGAGTAGGAAACAAAGATAATTTTTTGCATGGTAAAGAGATAGGCTCTTGGTTCAAAATGGTTAATGTCCACAATTTGCTTGATGTCTCTATCGATTCTAGTCTCTTGGAAGAATAGAGTATTGGTAAAACTCTCTCTTCCATATTAGATAAATTTTACATGAACATTACTAGATTCCAAGGGTTGTGGCACAATAGTTGTGAGCTAGATCACTCCCTTCAGCTTTCTGACCATGTCTCCCTTATTATCAAATTATTTAGAAATAGTCCTAACTACAAAGCTGGACCCATTTAGATGCTTCCTTACTCAAGATCCCTTGTGTTAAAAATCAAACGAAAGTCATTTTCAACAAATGCTTCTCCTTTGATATTTCTCCCTTTTTGGCTTGGGAGTTGGCTATCAAAGACATCCAAAAGTTGTTCACCAACTTCAAGAACAAGGCAAAGATTATTAGAAACAATAGATGGATGATGATATTCAAAGAGATTGAAAATGCTAAGTGTTCCAATCTTAGTAGTGCTTCTATAGTCACAAGGTCCTAGAGCTTAAGAAAAGATTAAGATATGAAGATTATCTCTTAGCTAGTGGTGCCCTTGCCACATCAAGAGAATTTTGGGCTCGAAAGTGGATAAACCCAATAAACATATGTTTGATCTCATGATGAAAAGACAAGCTAGGGATTTTATACCTACGCTTAGAAAAAATTATGGTAGACATGATTCTTGTATTAAGGAGAACTTGCAGGAGGCTATAAGCTTCTTTACAAATGCACATCTAGAGGGCCAGGGCTACTATTTTTCTTAAAAGGAAGAAAATGATTCCTCAGAGCCTGGCCTCTCTTTTGGATCTCCCCCTCTCCCCCAGTGAGGTTAGAAAAAACATTTGCAAATTGAAACCACATAAGTCACCTAGGTATGATGGTATTCCAAATGAGTTTTTTCAAAAAAATAAGGAAATTTTGGTGCCCATAATTCTTTTAATTTTGCAAGAAGCCATGAGAAAAGGTGCTCTTTCTACCTACATCAACATTGGAGTGGTTAAGCTTGTTTACAAAAAAGGACCTAAGGATGACTTGAATAATTGGAGAAACATCTCTTGTCTAACTTCTTTGTACAAATTTTTTAATGCCTCCCTTGCTAGAAGCATGAGCCCTTTAATTGATGTTAAAAACTAAAGAAGCAAAGATAGTATATATTTCATAAAAAGGATTTTCTTCAAAATACAAAAATGAAAAATAGAAGTGTTTACTTCGTAAAGAAGTGGAGGCCAAAAGAGAATCAATCAAAAGAGAATCAATCCAAAAACTAAACAGAACGTGAAGAGTGGCTGCCCAAAGTAGTGGAGGAGTTATGGAGAAGAGCTCATAAAGTCATCCCGAGAGCTCGTGGTCACTTGGCTACAAAAGATGCAAGGGAGAACACTCAAGTACAGAGGAAGAAGGCATTGAAGTCCCCTTGTAGGTAATTCATTTGGTTTCAGTACTTTCATCTTCTACAATCTCACAGACTATGTCCAATCGCTCTCCATTTCTATGTAGTCCGATTGTGAGTCATATCTCTCAGTGTATGTATCCATTTTGGAAAGCTTATCTCGTGTACTTTCTCATCTAAAAAATTCTTGTCAAATTCGCCATGCTCTTTGAGTTACTAAGTTTTCAGTGAAGACCATTTTTCAGCCTAACTGAGTGGACAGGCCGCCTATTTTGAGGCAAAGAATTTCCAAACCAAAACTACTCCAAATTGAGTGTTTGATAGCTCATTTGAAATCTGTTAGTGTCTAGTTTGAGTGACCAAAGTCTCAAGTTCATTGTGTTCTTCAAATGATACCAGTTTTCATTCTAAGGTTCAGTTGTAGGTAAAACTCTTGATCCTGAGAAGGTCTTCTACACTTTCCACTCCGCATAGGAGAGGAATTCTCCAACAATGGATAGCATCATTCCTCCTTAGCAAAAGTGTTTCATAAAAGGTAGACTTATTCTTGATGCTACTATTGCCATCTAGGAAGGCCTTGATTATGCTAAAGACCAGAAAATGAACACCTTCTTTTTCAAAGTTGGCTTTGATAAATCCTATGACAGAATTGATTGGGAGTTCATTCTTTGATCCCTTCATGACATAGGAGCAAGCAAAAGATTTATCAAGTACACTAGTGTCTTGTTTGTTCATGCTCACTCTAGAATTGCTACGAATGGTGAGATCTTTGCTTCTTTTAGATTATGTAGATCTATAGCATGTCCCCTTGCCCCCCTCCTATTTGCCATCACCAGTGATGCCCTTGGTTGGTTAGTTAAGGATTGTATTGACCATGGTACTATCAAAGGTATTGAGACCCCTAATGCCCCTTCCCAACTTTGCCTTCAAATGTTTGTTGATGACACTAACAAGATTGTCAAGTCTGATAGCTTCTCTACTGAGAACTTTTTGGCTTGCTTGAACTTGTTTTGCATTGCTAGTGATTCTATTGTTAATCACAAAAAAACTAGTTTTATGCTTCTAATATTATCATTCTTGACTGTGTCAGACAAGGAAGTTGTGAAATCATCAAGGAAGGTACAGTTTTTAGAATTTTGGGCATCCCTATGGGTTTTTATATTTCTTATCATTAGAGGTGGAATTGACTTATGGACAAATTTCGTAATAGAATATTCAAGTGGATTGATCTTCAATAAAGTATGTCTCAAAGATTTTGTTCTGAAACATTGTACTTTGCCTAATCTGACTTATTTTTTGGCTTGTTGGTTCTTCATAGAAATTTCTTGTTTTTTAGTGCATTTTCACCATTTTCATACCATTTTTCATGCATTATTGTGTGGGAAGGAGTTAGGAAGTGCAAGGGAGAGCAAGCGCCTGTGTTTTTCATGATTTTTTGCTCATACGGAGCTCGCCATTGCTCAGCGCTTAGAAATTCAAAGTTCCCGCCAAAAAACGTGATTCTGTGATGAAAATCGCGATTCTATGAAAATTCAAATTTTTTTAAAAAATCACAATTCTCTGTTTCCCGCCTAAAAGCTTGTGGAAAAGAACACGATTCTGTGGTCATTCTCAGAATAGCGATTCTGTGGTTGTGCTCAAAATCGCAATTCTCACAAATCATAATTTTCAGCCAAAAAACACGATTCTGAGAAAACATGATTCTGTGGTTGAGCTCAAAATCGCGATTCTCTAAATTTTTGAAAACCACGATTCTCTGAGACAAAATCGCGATTCTCTAAAACATGATTCTCTAAAAAGACGATTCTCTAAAACACGATTTTCATCCACTACAAAATCGCGATTTTCAAAACACGATTCTGTGAAAACATGATTCTGTGAAAACACGATTCTGTGAAAAACATGATTCTGTGAACCACGATTTTGTGAAAAACACGATTTTATGAAAAACACGATTCTCTAAAACACAATTCTGTGAAAACACGATTCCCTGTTGACAATCGTGATTCTCTAAAAACACGATTCTGAGAAGACAATCGCGATTCTCTAAAAACATGATTCTGAGAAGACAATCGTGATTCTCTAAAAACACGATTCTGAGAAGACAATAGCGGTTCTCAAAAACACGATTCTCTGCCCAAAATCGCGATTCTCAAAAACACGATCCTCTACCAAAAACACGATTTTGTGAAAACGCAATTTTCTTGAGATTCACAAAATCGCGATTTTCTTAAGATTCACAAAATCGCGATTCTCTCGAGATTCACAAAATCGCGATTCTCTTGAGATTCACAAAATCGCGATTCTCTTGAGATTCACAAAATCACGATTTTCTCCAAAAGGTCCTGTTTGCCTGTTTTGACCCCCAGGAGCCTGATTTGACATAACTTTTTCATCCCAAGTCCATTTTTTGAGCTCTATAGCTCGTTGGAAAGCTCGTTTCGAATCCTACGCGTCCTCAACTGTTTTTTATAAGAATAGTGCGTTGATTTTCAAATAGGATAATTTGAAGTTGACCCTCAAGTGGGACTAGGGAACCAAGGGGACTCCAAAGGATTTTGAACCATACCAAGGGGAAATTTTGGACTCTTGACCAAAGCTTATGAACCTGAGATCTGGTAGATACTAGGCAAGGATAAACAAAGCATTAGATCTTCTGAGGCTAGTGTCAACCATACATCTAAGTCTTGGGCACAACAACTAAGTGGTCATCCTTTACTAAGTTCAAACACAAGTGATTCAGAAATGTCTTTTAGCATGGGAAAACCTGCAGGTGGCTCAGGAACTGCCCATCTACAAACACCAGAAGGTCCCTATAAGACACAACTAGAATATATTCAGACCAACCGATTAGGTGCTCGCATCTATGAGGATGGCCTGAGGCAATCAGTGGCTCAACTCAAAAATCCAGGTCAAACCTTTGGACTTGAACACCCAGTGGTCAAGTTTGAAGAGGGTTCATACATTGATAAGGAAGGAACCATGTATGTGGTCACCAACCAACCAGATAAGACTGATGAGTTTAGAAATATCATTTTTGAGAATGAGATAGGAGACCTAGAACAAGGAAATGTAGGACAAGGACCCAAGACTCCTAGAGGCAAGTCAGTTTTGACCAGAGTGATCACTCCATATTGGATTCCTCAAGATAACAAAAGCATAGAACTATTCTTGAATAGAGAAACAGAGGAAGCCTTTTGGAGATTCAAGCCAGATCAACCTAGCCAATTGGGCATAGTCATCATCTACGAGTTCAAGGATCCAGAGATACCAGGCAAAGTTGTCTACCTAGATAACACATCAGAGAAGATGTTCTTGGTAACAGAACACGATAGACATACATATACTTGGAAGAGTGAATTGATTTTTCCCTCCATCAAGATCCAATGTATCCCATGGCCTCCAAGGAGTAGGATCATCCCAAGCTCATGAAGCCCAGAGAGAAAGAACTAGAGAGAGATCGGAGGTAAGTTTTGCACATACTATGGATAGAAATAGATCAGGATTTGAAAATGAAAGACCTGAAAGAGAGAGACATCAAGCACATAGGCAACAAAGAGATGAACATGATTTTCCATTGCCTAGACCGCGAGAGCACCCAAGAACCCTTAGACCCACTCAAGTGATCAAGGCAATGAAGAATTATTTTGACGGGACAAGAGATCCTTATGATCACGTGGCCGAGTTCAAACAAGTGTTAAGAGCTGAACAGGTAGAGGATTTGTTCACCCAGTACGAGGCATTTGGTTTGACTCTTAAGGGCACTGCCTTAGCTTGGTTTCAACCACTAAGTAGTCGCAACTATCGTGACATAGGTCAACTGCTAGACAAATTCATTGTAGAATTTTCCAAGAGTGGAATCAGACATAACACATCATCTTTGATCCACAGCTTCAACCAGACACCCCAAGAAACAGTGCGGCTAGCAGGTAGAAGGTTCAGACAGTATCTAGAGAGACACCCTACTCCAGAGTTACCCACACCAGCCAAACAAGTGGCTTTGTTTTTAGATGGCTTACTAAGCACCAAGTTAAGATCATATGTGTACTTGAAAGAGCCTAGATCCATAGAAGAGTGTGTGCGGACGTGCATTGACATAGAAGATAACCTGGGTGAGGAGTTAGGATTGTCCAAACTCTATAAGGATTCTGATAGTTCTACTAGTCATACTTCGAAAATCTCCACGGAAATAGAAGAGATAGCTGAGCAAGTTGCCAAGAAGCTAGGAGTCCAAAATAGACAAACATAGAGAGTCACCCCATTGAATCGGTGTTATATTTGCGGAGGTGACCACATGGCTAATGTATACCCATCGCACAACCAGAACATGAGAGAAAGGAATACCCCATACTGCACTATTGAAAGGAAGTACACAAACCATACGGCGCAAGATTATCCCTCTAATAGGTAGGCTGTTAGACAGAATTATCAGCAACCTTACCCACAAGTTAGGTATCAGAACCAATACCAACAGCCATATTATATACCACAACAACAATATCAGGCACCATATAGGCCACAACCAGTCTTGGGAAACCAACCACCAGCTCCTGTCAATACAATTCCAGTTAAGTATGCTGGGGAAGAAGAGAATCTTAATAGAGCATTAGTGCCAGTGACCCCACGGATCTCAGAGAATGACTCTCATGCTCATAGCTCAGACTACTCCCATGAAGGTAGTCCACATGCTTATTACACAGAATCACCTGAACATAGTGAGATTTATCCGTATCAATATGAGGCACCACCTATGGAACAAAATTGGGAGCCTGAATACTCCAATGTCATGTACAAAAATGCTAACCCTAGGCCCCAATTGAGACAAGTAAGACCACAAGCCCCTAGAGGACCATGTTTCAGATGTCAGGGTGACCATTTCATTCGTGATTGTCCCCACCCACCATCTCCGAGTCAAGGACAGGCTATCACAATACAGGCTTTTTGTCCTGATTGTGGCAAAGACCATCTCCCCAAAGATTGTCCAAGAAACCCCTCTAGTGCGCCCAAGATTACACCCATTAATGTGGTAGGCTTAGTCGCAGATTCAAGTTCAAGTTGTAGTAATGTGGCTCCTATACAAGTTGTCACTAGAGCACAAGCCTTAAAATAGGATAAACCAGCAGAGCAATCGGAGTCGAGTGAATCGGGAGGACCTAGTAAGAGGAAAACAAGAACATGGAAAGATACCAGAGAGAAGGCTAATCGCAAGTGGAATAAAAAGTTATCCGAACTAGAAGAAAGCTTGAAAGACGCAAAAACAAGAATAGAAGACATCGCATCTCAAAACCCCTCGCATGCCAACACTCCATCCACTCCACCTCATCCCACCCCACCACCCATTGTAAATAGGCCGCAACCAGGGTCTATTCTTGCAGATCCAACCCCAGAAGGCTTGGACATGATGTTCAAGGCCTACCAGGCTCGACTTCAAGAAGGGCCAACACCTGCAAACCTAGACAAGAGTTACCCTAGAGTAGAGCTAGAGATTGAACGGATGAAAATGTGCATGAAAATGGTAGAACAAGCTCAAGCTATACTTGAGACTAGTCAAAAGTTCAATTAGACAAACTCTGTCAAACCAGATTTGCATTTCCAAGGCTTACTAGAAAGATTAGAGCAATTGGTAAACAAACCATAAGTTTCGTTACCCCCATAGGCTCAACCAGTTATTGAGAGAAGAAGCTCACCACCAATGGGAGTGTATGTTCCTAATTCCACGGATGTTGGAATACCTCCTTCAATTCAAAAGTACTCTCAAGAGTTCTTGCGGGAAATACAAGAGGAGAAATGGGCCAAGGAGAAGGGTAACTCCCCTCCTATTCCTGAGATTGATGATCTTCATGACATTCCATCTATTTACGGAGATGAAGCAGAAAAACAAGAAGATGAAAGATTAGATTTTGAATCTAATACCTTAGAAGAACTGCCTCAATTTCCAGGTCCATGGGAATCTGAATCTCTTCAGATCAGAGCTCCCACAATACTAGTCAGACATGAAGACTCAGTGGTTCCAAGGAACACTGATGTCATGAAGAACACTAAGGTTCAGTGTCACCTCACTGTAGAAGAGCTGCTCAAAGCAAAACCTGAGCTATGGAATCATGTGAAGGATCAGGTCCCAAAACTTGAGTCCAATATGCCAAAAACAGGCTCTAAGCAAAAAGTACCAGAGATACCTCTAGACAAAATAGGGGACATGTGTGAGGGAGAAGAAGGTAATACTTATCTCCCAATCATATACCAAGGTTACACAACCAAAGCAATCATAGATTCAGGTGCTGGTGTTGCCATTGCGACCACCTCCTTGTGGAAGCAATGGGGCAAACCCACATTAAGACCAACTAGAATGAAGCTTCAAATGGCCGATGGTCATTTTGAGAGACCTCTAGGATTGCTAGAAGGGATAACTCTAACCACTTGTGGTGTAGAGTTTGAGCACACATTTGCTATATGTGACTTTGAGAAAAATAATGTCTATGAGATGATCCTAGGAAGACCCTTCCTACGACAATTGCAAATAGTACACGATTGGGGAACCAACTCCTTGTACTTACAACACTTAGGGGTCACCACCAAGGTCAACTTGAAGGATTACTCCTTCAGAGATGTACCACCCCTACAGTGGAATCCTATCCACAAAGTGAAAGAAGATTCCATCTCTGTGCATTCTGAAAGTTCACCTGATCCATCTTGGTTGCATGAAGATACTCATTTGTGGATGTGCAAGGTCGCAGAGGAAGAGGAAAAACGTTTAAAGGCAAGAGAAGAAGGAACTTCGCCAGGAGATAGACCAGTTAGAGACCCAGCCTACACACCGATGATCTTTCCAGATGAGGAATTTGAGCCTCATGGCTCGCCAGAAATCTTAGCCACCATGGACATTGCTGTCAATGAAGAACAATGGACACCTCATTGTGATGAGGAGGGTTATGATATTTCAGTGTTCATGTGTCAGCCCTTGCTAGAAGAATGTGACCCTAGCGATGTCATAGAAGAAGAAGAGAATGACGATGATATAGAGTCCATTGTGATGGATAGTTACTTTAACTCAGAGCAGCACTATCTAGAAGATATAGGAGTGTTCACCCAGAAAGAAGAAGAACCTCTCACAAGTATTAAAACGGTAAATTCAAAGGATGGAAGTGAGGGCAGTCAAAAGTAAAAGAAAAGAAAAGCAGTGAAACAAGAGGAGGGATCATTGTTTGAAGTACCAAAAAACTTCAAGAAATATGAAGTTGACGACCGCAAAATTTTGGTACGAATGCCTAAGAGAGAGGCCATCATAGGAGAATCATATGATAATAAAGAAAAGACCAAAAAAATTGTAGTGACCTTTAAAGAGAACGAACAGAGATGCACATATATAGGAGATGACCTAAGTGCAAGAGAAGAAATGGAGCTCGTAGCTCTATTAAGGGAATATAGGGATGTGTTTGTGTGGCACTATAGAGACTTGAAAGGGGTAGATCCAACAATTTGCTCTCATACTATCCCCATGACTGCTGATGCCAAGCCCACCAAACAGAAGCCCTACACATATAATGATACATATGCAGCCAAAATAAAAGAAGAAATTGATAGGTTGATTGAAGCTAGATTTATCTATGAGATTGAGCATACTGAATGGGTGTCCCCCATTGTAGTGGTGCCCAAGAAGAATGGGAAGTTGCGAGTGTGTATTAACCTTAAAAAAGTTAATGCCGCTACGATCAGAGATAGTTATCCACTTCCAATCACGGAACACCTATTGGAGCGTGTTGCGGGCAAGGAAGTTTATAGCTTCCTTGATGGATTTTCAATTTACAATCAAGTAGCCATTGCCCCAGAAGATCAACACAAAACATCTTTTGCCACAAAGTGGGGAATCTTTGCATTTCGTGTGATGCCATTTGGGCTCACCAATGCACCTGCAACATTCCAAAGGCTCATGTGTCATGTCTTCAAAGAGTTCTTGCGAAAGAGATTAGAAGTGTATGTGGATGATTTATGTGCTCATTCCCAAGAAAGAAGATTTCACATCCCTGAGCTCAGACAAATCTTTAACAAGTGTAGAGAATATCGAGTGTGTCTGAACCAAGAAAAGTGTGTTCATAGTGTGTCAAGGTAAATCTTAGGTCATATTGTTTCTAAGAATGGAATCTCAATAGATGAAGAAAAGGTATGAGCCATAGCAGAGCTACCATGGCCAAGGAATGTTAAAGAGGTACAAGCCTTTATGGGCCATTGTGGATATTACCGTAGGTTTATCCACATGTACGCGATCATAGCTAGACCCCTTTATGCCTTGTTGTCTAATTTTGAGTGGAACGACGAATGTGAGAATTCTTTCAATGAACTGAAGAAATGTTTGTGCACAGCACCAATACTGACCACTCCTGATTGGAATAAACCATTCCATGTCCATGTGGATGCATCCAATCATGCCATAGGATGTGTGCTAGCACAACCCACAGGTGAAGGAAACTTAGATTTGCCCATAGCATATGCTAGTAGACAGCTCACTACAGCTGAACAAAACTATACCACAACTAAGCGAGAGGGCTTAGGCATTGTATATGTTGTGAAGAAGTTTAGACACTACTTATTGGCCAACAAAGTCAAGTTTTTCACTGATCATCAAGCTTTGCTATATTTGGTCAATAAACCTTGCAATACAGGACGATTAGTAAGATGGTTTCTCTTACTAATGGAATATGACTTTGAAGTTGTTGTCAGGAAGGGTAGAACCCACCTTAGGGCGGATCACCTTTCTCGCATAACTTCAGGTGAGTCACCGCAAGGAGTGCCCGATGAGTTGCCTGATTCTTATTTGTTCAATTTAGAAGTTGTTCCTAAATAGGCAAATACGTTGGTACCAGTCCTAACCTTCGGCCCTGCAAATAAGAATGTGAAAACATCACAAGAAGAAATTGTAAAATCACAAAAATATCACATATTGGCAGGAAACATGTACAAACAAGATACTGAGGGTGTATTAGCTTGTTGTGTTGAGGACGATGAACATAGTAGTTGGTTGCAACAAGATCATGAAGGATTGCTAGGAAATCATTATTCTAAACAACGAACATTGTAGAATCTAAAACGTTTAGGAGTGTATTGGCCTAGCATGGACAAAGAAATACATGAGTGGATTAAGAATTGTCCAATGTGCAGAGAGAGACCACCAGTGGAGCATGCCACCCTTTATCAAGTGTCATTAATTCCAGATTGGAGTGCTCCATTGGTAGAGTTTGAGGTCAGGAAGATTACCCAAAGAGGCTAGTCTAGCAAGAAGACGAAGCATGGAGCAAGAGGCTCAAGGCTATGCCTTAGTAGGCAACAACCTATATTGAAGAGGCAAAGATGGTTACTTAAGACTGTGCGTTCATGAATCAGACTATTTAAAGGTCTTAGAAACTGCACATAGTGGTGTTGCAGGTAGACACTTCGGTCCTGATCGAATAATCAAGACCATTCTATTCTCGGGACTTTGGTGGCCCACTCTTCATATGGATGCACATACCTATGTGAAGAAATGTGACACATGCCAACGTGCACAATATCCGGTTAGAAAAGATGAGATGCCTTTGAGGCCTATGATGGAAGGACATGCATTTTCGAAGTGGGGCATAGACTTCATAGGTCCTATTAAACCCCGAGCTAGAAACTCCCATGCAGAGTATATTATTGTAGCCACAGATTACCTTACAAAGTGGGTAGAAGTGAAAGCCACAACAAAGAATGATGCTCAGACTACGGCTAAGTTCTTATTTGAGAATGTATTCACAAGATATGGGCTACCAATAGAGTTAGTGAGCAATAGAGGCACACACTTCTTGAATGAGGTCATTGAAAATCTTCTCCAAGAATTCTTGGTGATACATAAGAAGTCTGCCCCTTATCACCCACAAGCTAATGGACAAGCCGAGAGCACCAATAAGATCCTCTGTAACCTATTGACAAACTGGTAAATAATAAACGCTCTGATTGGGACAAACAACTTCATCATGTTGTTTGGGCTTACCAAGTTGCCTACAAAATAGTATTCAATGCCACCCCATTTCAGATGGTCTTTGGATAGAATGCGGTGCAACCATTGGATTTCCTAATCCCTGCTTTAAAAGTAGCACAAGAGTATGAGTGGAATGGACATGAATTGTCCTAGAGGATCTTTGATCTAGAACGCTTAGGTGAGACAAGGCTACGAGCAGCTGCAGGGATCTACGCTGCGAAGAAAAGACAAAAGGCATACTTCGATGCGCACATCAACGACAAGGGATTAAAAGAGGGAGACCTAGTGCTGGTTTACACACTAAAGCAACATGCCCATAAGTTGGAAAAAAGAGGATACGGACCCATGATCATTAATAGAATTTCCACTAGCAGTGCAGTTCAGTTGGCCACTCTAGAAGGAGATATCTTGCCAAACTATATTAGTGGATGTAGAGTCAAATTATATCAAGAACCTCTTACAGAGGACATGCTAATGAGACTCAACATTGCTAAGAAACGAAAAGAAGAAGAGATGAGAGTCAGAGAAGAAGCACAAGCAGAGGCTAGAGAGCGCATAAGGCGAAATAAGTTAAGATGTCAACTCAAAAGCCCCAAAATATCACATGGATATGTGCCAAAAATCAAGCATAGCCACTTCTCAAGTCTTTGACCGACGTCCATTTGTGACCATACAGATAGGACAAGGAAAGGGTGCAAGGACTGTGGAAGCATTGATTGACTCAGGTGCAGCAAGTAGTGAAGTTAGACTCTCCTACTGCCAAGACTTGCAGTTGAACATCAATCCCATAGAAGCTTATCTCATAGGATTGGGAGGTGTGGAAAACCCTTGTTTGGGTGAGGTGGAACTTCCCATCTACCTTCAAGATGTTCCAATGACAGTCAAAGTGCTAGTGTGTCAGGATGAGAACCTTACAGAACCACTTGTCTTGGGTCAAGATTGGATCTATGACCATGCAATTAACTTAAACCTAAGAAGTCAAATTCTTCAAGTTTGGGTACAGGAACAATGCATCACAGTAGAATTAGAATTGCACACTCACAAATCATGGCACCACACATTCTCTTAAGACTAAACTTCACGAGCAAGATGTTACATGTACCAAAAGCTCGATGATCCAGACGAACTCAATCAGGGAAGGAGAGTCGTAAAAGCAAGAAAACCCTCCTTCTTTGTCGAAGAGTAAAGCATCCACAGTAGTTCAACCTTAGAAGCAAGCACAACAATTCAAGACAATTGCTATAGCAAATAGAAAGACACCCTTCAACAAGACCACAGTTCCGAGCATGACGCAGATCTGGGTATGCAAAGGAGAGCAACCACCAACTTTGCCCCCACAAATCCCATCAAGGCAAGCCAACCAGACCAGAAGAGGAAGGAAGAAGCTCGGACAAGCTCAACCACAGGGTATCCGACAAGTTTGGGTGCCTAGGAAATTAGCTGCAATTCAACAAGGGCGATTACAGATGTGGGTACCTAAGAAGCTCTTACATCCACAACAACCTATGTTCTCCCACATGCGCAGAGTCTCCACAAAGAAGCCAAAAAGAGAAAAGGGTAAGAACTGCGTACAGAAACCAAAAGAAGATCAAATCACCTCTTCAACCATAGAAGGAAGACATGCAAAAAGGGTATGGGTTTGGAAGCCAAAAGTACAAGTAGCCTACACCGAACCAAAGCGCCAACCACACTGGATACCACAGTTCAGAAAGCATCCAAAGATAACGACACCTGAAGTGATCTCGATAGTGCCAAATGTTGTTCTAAAATGGGCCCCAATCAGGAGGATTACATCATTTCGAGAACCAATGGATACCTCCACCAAAGCCGGCATCAACAACTACAAATAACATCACAAGCCTCGACGAGCGACAACCATGTGCTTCTTGCACAACCCTGTCTTTTGCACCATTCAGGTCGTGCACTTCCAAAGTATGCATTAATATAGGGCCACATTACACGGCTGTACATAGACACACTTGAGAATCCCAAGCACAGGAGCACATTGACATATGTCAAATATTTTTATTGATACTAACTTTTGTCTTCTTGTTTTGTGACATGTTTTCCCAAAAAATAATAATAATAATAAAATAAAAAGAAAAGCGAGAGAGAGCTTGTTCCCAAGTTTGGCTCATGAAACATGAATGAGTCATGCTTAGTTGAAGGTGGAACTGTTGATTACTAGGCATTTATCAGTTGGGATAGAAGTGTGTCTCGGCTAGCAGATGATATAATTGTTGCCTTATCTGGTAGATGTCAAGAACTTGGCATGAACATGGCATCCCCAACTATGGTTTCCCCTTACCATGGTGGGAGTGAAGAGCTTGAAGGTCTGCAACTTGAGTGATGCTTAACTACCATATGTATAAGAGCATCCAAGGAGATATCTACAAGGGATAGTTTTGGTACCATGCAAATCCTTGTATGTATACTGGATGAGAAGACTTCTGCTTATGGTGAGCTAAAGAGAATATGTGAAACTAAGCTTGGTGTAGTTACCCAATGTTGTTTGTCAAGGAATATAAAGAGATTCAATTCTCAGTATTTGGCAAATGATGCTTTGAAAGGAGGAGACAAGATCAGCCACTCAAAAGATCTCATCAGTGGACCATCAACATGAACATTCATCAACAATGTTCCATCCCAAAGGCCGAGTGTACAACAGGAAGAGATGAACATCGATCAACTTTCTCCATGGTAAGTATCTTTACTTTGGAAACATCATAACCATGATAGTTTAGGGAACCTCTTTGTCGGCATACCCTTGAGCACTTAGCTCAAGACCCCCAATTTTTGCACCATACTTCTTCCAATGCATTTCCCAAGTAAGCATTCATAGGGCTACATTACAAGGCCGTGCACAAGGCACATATTTTCTACAACCCATGCACGAAAACACTTACCCATCACTCAATATGGGTTACGAGTACTTGGCATGACTACTATGAACATCAACTTTGGAAGATCTAGAAGACATCAACGGAGACTCACAACGACACAGTCATGCTGGAATCCAAGGAAAAAGCACCTAACAAGGGACTACAACATGCAAAGACTCGCAGTGACAGATGAAGAACTAGATAACCAATCCTTCCACATCTAGAAGTCAGACGACTTTTGTTCATACAGAAGGGACACTCCCTCTCAAAGCACTACTTGGAACAACCACTACAACAAGGGTCTGTCAGGGACGACAGACTCGAGAGGGGGGGGAGTGTTAAAGCTGAAGGTCAAGGACAAAGCACAAGAGCACATCAAAGAGGTGGACACACAAGAAGAAGGAGCAAGTAGGGAGCTCCAAGAAGTGTATGTCAAATTCTTAGAAGAATCCTCTACAAAAATAGTGATTTTCATCACCAAAAACCATTGTAAATACCATTTTCTATTTTTGTAACTCCATTTTATTCAAGCCGAGGAGTTCTCGAGCTTGAGGAGTATTAGAACTATCATCCTACCAATTTTCATGATTTTAGACTCCGTTTGAGCCCTCAAATAAGCCCTGGAACCTAATTTCTAACTAGGCCAGACACTAGGTCTGGACAGGGCCAAAACTACTCAAAACACTATAAAAAGAGCTAGAGAGCTCATTTTTAAGGTTAGCTTGTTAGAGAATAGAGATTTTGTAAGAGAACTCTTTTGCAATCGAAGCTTTCCATTGTTCCTCTCTTTGATCTACCTTGTGCGCGTGTGTGTGTGTATGTGTGTGCATGTTTGTGTGCTTTCACTCACGCACTTGTGCCTTCACTTGCTCGTGGTCTTCATACCGGTCCTCACGTCTCCGCAGATTGACAAGTAAAGGAGGTGGTGCTTACGCTTGAGCTACAGCGGCCCATTTGGGTTTAAGCTTGTTGTTGAGCAAAAGGAGCACTTAATAATGCCTGAAGGGGGGGGGGATTTCTTACAATTAGTGATTCTTTTGTCGAGGAGGAACAGCGATTTCTCAATCGACCACTCTTTGGGGGAGTCGCCAAAGTTAAAAGCACATCTTTCCTGCCAGATGTTCCATAGGACCTCCCCTCTGATGGCATTCCAGAGAGTTGCGGAGCAGTCGATCGTTTCTCCCACTAGAACTTGTTTCCAACTGATATGTTTCTGAAGTCTAATTTTCTTTTCGACCATCTGCCAGAGCATGTTGGAGTTGGGACAAGTAAAGAAGATGTGAGAAACATCTTCGATGGACCGGTAGCAGCATTTGCACCAGGGAGGCATCCCACAAATTTTGCTAGCCTTAACGTTGGTCCAGATACCACGATGAAGAATTTGACATAAGAGGACATACTTTTTTATTTTTATGAGGGGGTGCCAGATAGCCATGAACTTCATGTCCCACCGCAGCCTCGTCCACGACAGGCACCACTTCTTGTTGAGTTTAACCTAATAATCAATGGTTTCTTTGATGTTCGGGATTTTTGTTAGGCAATTACCATTGTGCCATCTGAGACCAAGCGAGCTCGGTGTGTCGTGCCCCATGAGAAGGAGAACTTTAGAGCGGTCCTAGGCAAGACGTTTGCTTTGCAAAGTATTCCATTCTTCATAGGTAATGTTGACGCTAGGGTCAATATCCTTAAAGTTGATCCATTGGTTGGTGTCTTGTTTCTAGAGATGTTTCCATTTTCTGAAGCTTTTGTTCCATAGCCTCTTGAAGTTTCGAATGTTCCAAGATTCGACGATTCGGATGCCATGGATTCGAAACCAGATAGAGTCGTTTTGTCTCAAACTGGCCGCCCACTTCCAATCTTTAATTATTCTTGTGAAGCTTTTGACTTTATTCCAACTCTTCCATAGGGACTTCACAAGATTTGAGCCTTTCGGGAAGACCGGATAGGGGAAAACAAACGGATAAGAATGTCAAGATTCTTTCAATTCGGGAATCCCATGAAAGTCAACGCGTTCTTGTTTCTGAAGATCAACTTGGCCCACGAGGCCTCCCGGTTGCACCATGCCTTAATCATCCATTTTGTTGCAATTTTGTTAGCCATGCACCCAATGTCCTGAATGCCAAGGCGCTGTTGGAGTTTGACGTCTGCGGAAGCACGCGAACAGCACAAGGAAGAAGAAGGAGCTTGGAGCACAACACACAAGACTAAATGTATTACTTGAGAATGTACAAAGATAAGTAGCCCATTAGGGCAATAGGCGTATAAACAAGCCAGGGGAAAAAAACCTCCTAAAGAGGGAAAAAAATGCCCCGGCGGTCCTAGTGTGTTCACACACATCACTACCTAAATATATCAACAAATCCCCCCTGGGAGTGATGCGATGAACAAGGAGCTGGCACTCATGTATAAGGAAGTGCCAAGCTATGTGGAAATCACTCCACAAAAGGAAGTAAGCCCAAAGCTTTGCGAAAAGCTTCAAACTTCTCCCTAGGCAGAGCCTTCGTGAAAAGGTCTGCAATGTTCTCCTGCATGGGCACATATGCCAAGCTGATCTCCCCAGCAGAGAACCTCTCCCTGACATAGTGATAATGCCTCAATGTGCTTAGTGCGAGCATGGAACACAGGGTTCCTCGCAACTGCGAATGCGCTCTGACTGTCAGTGAAGATGGTGGTGGCAGAAGACTGGCCAACACCCAAATCAGCCATAAGGCGTCTGAGCCGCACACACACAACAATTGCTGTGAGAGCTTCCCTGTACTCAGCCTCACAACTGGAAGTGGCCACAATAGGCTGCTTCTTGCTCAACCAAGATATACATGAGCTACCAAGCATGAAGCAAAAACCACTGGTGGACATACGAGTGTCATAGCAACCAGCCCAATCTGAGTCAGAAAAAGCATGCAAATCTGACGGTAGTGATCCCCCCTTGGGATAAAACAACCCAAGTAGCCGAGTACCACTCAAGTAGCGAAAGATGTGCTTAACCGCCTTCCAATGCGTGACTCCTGGGCAATGCATAAACCTGCTCATCTGTGAGATAGCAAACTGAATATCTGGCCGAGTAATGCATAAGTAGATCAAGCATCCAACAGCCTGCTGATAGAGAACAGCATCAAATGCATCTCCAGCATCATGAAGACTCAATCGTAAACGTGTTTCCATAGGAGTAGCAATAGGCTTACAGTCTTCAAGGCCAAAACACTGCAATAATATGTCAATATATTTCGTTTGACACAAAGCCATTCCACCATCAACTTGCATAAACTGAATGCCCAAATAGTGATGCAAATGCCCCAAATCAGATTCAAATGAGGCATGCAAATCAGCCTTGAAATCAGCAATATGCTTCTCAATAGGACCAGTGAGCAGCATGTCGTCAACATATACAACAATGATCAGAAGCACATCATTAGCACGCTTAACATATAAGGTGCTTTCAATTGGATTGTTCTCAAAACCATGTGCAACCAGATAGGCATGTATCTTCTCATATCAAGCACGTGGTGCTTGCTTTAAACCATATAATGCCTTCTTTAACCTGCACACCTAGTTTTCATGCGCTGCACAAAGCCACAGGGCTTAAAAACATACACTTCTTCATGCAAGTCACCATTCAGAAATGATGTTTTAAGGGCCAATTGATGTACATTCCAACAATGATGGGCTGCAAGTGCACAAATGCTCCGATCAGTAGTCATACGGCATGAGGTGCAAAGGTCTCATCAAAATCAATGCCTCTTTCCTGCGCATAACCCTTTGCAACAAGCCTAGCCTTATACCTGTCAACTGTACCATCAGGTTTACACTTCAGCTTGTATACCCACTTAGTGCCAATGGCCTTCTTGCCAGGAGGCAAGTCACATAAAGACCATGTACCATTCTTCATTATAGCATCATATTCAGATTGCATAGCAGCCATCCAAGTTTCTGAATTCTGTGCTTCATCAAAAGAAACAGGCTCATTCTCATCACAGAGACTAGATGTAGCCATAGCATAGCAATCTGATGCAAAGGAGGCACTATGAGAGCCTGAATGAGTACGATATGACAAAGGTGCATCTAATTTGTTGTCACGCAAACTCTGCACCAGCCATTTTGGCATAGTTTTTGCCTGCTCAATATCAGCTCTCTCATCAACAAGTGCATCATGTAAATCTGCATCAAAAATGGAATGATCTGCATCATCATATGGAACCTGCAAAGGCTGAGAAGTTGCCTCATTAGGACCAGCACTAGACTGTCCACCTGTAAAAAGAGGCATCAAAGTATCATACATGTCTTTGGAGCTAACAGATGTCTCCTTAGTACATGAAAGGAATGGCTGAATAGAATCTTCCACAAAGACAACATCACGGCTAACCAAAATGCGTTTAGTCTGTGGATGATACAGACGATAGCCTTTACTTTCAGAAATGTACCCAACAAAAATACATTTTACTGTCTTATCATCCAATTTTCTGCGATGTTGTTCAGGCACTAGTGCATATGCCAAACAACCAAAAACACGTAGAGCAACAGATGGCTTGCGGTCATGCCAAGCCTCATATGGAGTGATAGACTGCAGTGCCTTAGTGGGACACCTGTTCAATACATATGCTACACACATGACGGCCTCAAGCCAGAAACTATGTGGTAAAGCCTGACTCTTGACCATGCACCTCACCATCTCCATGAGTGACTTGTTCTTTCGTTCAGCGACTCCATTCTATTGAGGTGTATACAGCACTGTACACTGGTGTTTTATCCCACGTTCAGTCAAAAATGCATTAAAATTAGAAGACATATATTCCTCCCCTCGATCAGAACGGAGGGTGCCCATTTTACATGCTGACAGATTTTCAGCCAAAACCAAAAACTGTTTAAAGCACATGAATACTTCAGACTTTGCTTTGAGTGGATATACCTACGCATGCCTGGAAAAATCATCAATGAAAGTCACGAAGTAAAGGTAATTTCCAAAAGAGGGTGTCTGCATAGGACCACAGACATCACTATGTACAAGCGGCAATTTCTGCGTAGCCCGAACTGAACCATCTTTTGGAAAGGATGAACGTTGCATTTTGCCGAAAATACAACCTTCACATACATGTTTTCCAGGTGCCTCAAGCTTGGGCAAAGAAGACACCATATCAGATTTCTGCAGGCATAGCAAACTAGCAAAATTCAGATGACCAAAGCGTGCATGCCATAGCTTTGCATCTGACATAGCCTGAGAATCATGAACTGCACATGCCGAATCATTAACAGATCTTTCATAGTCTATGAGCTTATACAACCCACGACATAAAATGCCAGATGCAATAATCACATCACCATTTGACAGATCATGAACTGTACACCTGTCAACAACAAATTTCACAACCAAGCCAATCTTGGCTAATGCAGAAACTGATAATAGGTCCTTTTTTATCCCTGGCACAAATAAAGCATCTGACAAAGTGAAAGAACTACCATCAGCAATAGTCAAAATGATCTTACCAACTCCCATAACAAGATAAGAGGAGTTGTTGGCGCATGTAACAGTATTCCCTGTAGGGGCAGGCTCGAGTGAAGAGAAGAAACTACGCTGCGAGGTAATATGTTTGGTAGCCCCATTATCAAAGTACCAAACATCTGAGTCTACTGCAGACATGCACTGCTCATGAGAAGATGGGTCAAAACTGCAAATAGTAGTAAACGCCCATTCTTCTTCCTGCACAAGATTAGCAGACTCTGTTTTTGGTGTAGAGGCTTTTGCAACAACCATCCCAGCCTCTTTCTTCTTTGCCTCTTTTGCAGCCAGTTTTGGACAATTCTTTATGATATGATCATTCCCTTTACAGTACTTACAAAATAATTTCTGCTTTTTTGATTTTTTCTCATCTTTGTCTTGGTTCTTCGAATGTGCAGCATTTGCCGATTTTTGCTTGCTAGTAGAAGAGCTCCACTTTCCTTTGCCCTTCTGACTAGCCAGGAAAGCTTCATATGCAACACGCATAATGGACCTGTTCTGCCTAGACTGATCTTCCTGTAATAGAACAGAGACTAACTCCTCGAATGATAAGGCATTTGGATTGCCTTTCATCATCAATCGAAGAGTAGAAGCGAAACTCTGATATGAATCAAGAAGACCATTCAGAACGGTCTGCACAAGTGAGCTATCTGGTATAACCTCATCAGCAGAAATCAACTGGTCCTTCAAGTCTTTGATCTTTGTCAAAAAACTGTCCATAGAATCACCTTCATTCATGTGCTCACTCTCCAACTGTTTTCGGAGGTAAGCAACACGAGCCTCATTCCTAGCTTGGTACAATGTGGTAAGTGTATCCCAAGCATCCTTAGTTGTTCTGCAAGAGCGAATGTGAGGAATAATGGCACGTTTGACAGACAAAGCTATCAATGCATGTGCCTGGGCATCTCTGCCATCCCAACGAATCTGCTCTACAGTAGGTGCAGCAGAAACACTAGCACGAACAGGAATCTGTGGAATATCATCTTCGACACCATCTTCATCAGCTCCAGCACCTGTATTTGCAGTACCTGTCCTTACAGGTGTAACAGGACATCTTTCAACACCCTGCACAATGTTCCACAATCCTTTTGCAACCAATACATGTCGCATCATATAAGCCCATAATGGGTAGTTGGTACCATCCAACTTATCCTCAACAGCCAACATATGGAATACATCACTGCTTTCATCCATGGCCGGTGACTAAAATACCTTGATGCAGAAAATTGATTGTATCTCAAAAAGTTGAACAAAATTGCCCAGACGGATTCTGCTAGACCTGTAGCAGACTTCGAGACGCTTATACTGACGAACAAAAACTGGTATATACCTTTGGCACAAAAAGACAAAATAGCTTGCACAAGCACTATGATAGTGCGTTCGGAGGCCGAAACGAGCTCAAATCGCGATTTCGACACCACAAAGCGAAGCAGTTTTGATCTCGCAAACACCCTGAGTATGCTCACCAAAATTCGTGTGATTCTGAGCCTGCAAACGGAGGAGTGTCAACGGCGCCCTAGATGAAGCGACGACCTGCTCTGATACCAATTGTTTGAGTTTGACGTCTGCGGAAGCACACGAACAGCACAAGGAAGAAGAAGCTTGGAGCACAACACACAAGACTGAATGTATTACTAGAGAATGTACAAAGATAAGTAGCCCATTAGGGCAATAGACGTATATACAAGCCAGGGGAAAAAAACCTCCTAAAAAATGCCTTGACGGTCCTAGTGTGTTCACACACATCACTACCTAAATACATCAACAGGCGCCCACTATCTCTTTGGTTGGTGCAGATGGACCACTTGATTTAAGGCACCCCCCTCCTATTGTGGTCACCCGTCCAAAGGAAGTTTCTGCAAACACTTTCCAATTTGGATAGCTCTTGCTCTTTCAATCTCCAACAAGAGAGGAAGTAAATGGTCGACGATATGACGAACGTGTTGATAACCATTATGCAACCAGCGAGATTGATTTGTATATCTCTCCAATAGTTTAACTTGTTTTCGAGTCTGGACAGTACCCAGTTCTACAACATTGAAATACCAAATCCCAAGGGAATCCCAAGAAGCCAGAAAATTTGGCCTTGTGGAATGTTTTGACAGCCATGATCAATGAGAAGGTCAGGCTAGATCCCGACAATAGCTTTGAAAGCGTTCTTAAGAGTGGTCGATTTTGGATCCAGAGGATTCGCAAAAAGTATCCAAGCACCTCCGAAACGTCTCCAGGCTAGTACTATCGTTGTGGAAAAATGCCTTCATATCATTAGCAAAAAGTGTCATGGTGATCTGGCCATGGCCATGAGATAATCAGAGGCCTTTGATATTACCTGCTTCCACCTGTTGCTCCACCAGCCGGCTAAACCCTTCCGTGGCAATGGCAAAGAGAAGGGGAGCCAACGGAAACCCTTGTCTAATCGATCTTCTTAGTTTGATCACCTTCGAAAGTTGGCCATTAACATTGATTTGAGTCAAGGATCGTGATCATCTTGGTGAATTTTTTACTGCATCTGAGATCTTTAAGTGACATTTCAAGCCACCCAAATTCCGATCACCGGACATCTATGTGCTCCTGAAACACTTTTCGAGTGACCCAAAAAATGATCTCCGGCCACCCAAAAACATATCCATGTGCTACCCGTATGAGTCCGTCGCCTGTCTTCAATCTGTTGCCGCTTCCGTCCGTCGCCAGGCTTTAATCTTTGAAACTCTCTATTCGGGAACAATTCTCTCTACCTCCGGTTCTCTATGTCACGCAATCTCTCTAAGCGGGAACAATTCTCTCTACCTCCGGTTCTCTATGTCAGGCGGCAAACCACAGCACATCATCTCCGATACTCAATCCCGCATATTTGGATTGACGATCGGCAAATCATCTTCTACGTGAATACTATCGAAGAGCAGCATCGATATCTGGCAAGGATAAGTTTCCTTCCCCTTCCAGGGCAGCCGGATGTTCATGCGACCAGAGATTGAAAGGCGACCGCCTATCTCAGTCGCTTTCAAACATCCCCATGCTGCAATGAAGTGCAGGAGGGCTATAGACTCTGTTGTTGGATGCTTCCAAAGCTGAGTAGCACAATGAAAGTATCTATCACGATCCTTAGAATGTTATTCCTCCAGCCGAGTGTCAAGAAGCCTGCTCATTATTCTTTCCTCCCTGCAACATGGTTGTTAGAACAGCTTACAGACATGGCTTTTTCGTGCATAATCTCTAGTGTGGAGGCATTGCGCATCCCTCCTCTCCTCTTCTTCAAAATGTTCTGCTTTGTAATCATGCTGCGCATCCCTCTATTTCTTTATCTATGCGTTCTTCTCATCCTTTTGCTCATCAGGCAGTAGCGGGCTCCAAAGGTTGTAGGTGTAGGCTTAAACTTTTGATCTCTTGACTAAAACCGCTTTACCACACACGTGGCACATCTGCTCCCCTAGCGCACCTAGCAATTGAGAAGGAAGAGGTTGAAGTTGGGGAAGCACACGCTGTAACTTGCTTAGCCTGTTGACAGTGGAGGTAGAGTGAGAACGAAGAGGTTATGTAGCGTTTTGGCTTCAGCCAGGGGGATCTGCAAATACCTGCATCTTTCTTTGAGTAAAAGTGTTGAGAAACACTTGGAATTATTGCAGATGATAGTGCTAAAAGTGCTTTATCTTTATCAAGGAAATACTATCAGAGCAAAGGTTAAGTATAGTATTGCTTTTATTTCCATTCTATGATCCTAGTCATTGTTGTTTCATTTTAACTTTTATAGAAATATAGCTTCCTTTTAATTAGCTCTTAGTCCCTCCCACCCTCCCTTTCTGATTTTCAAAATAATAGCGCTTTTAGGCACTATTACCATCTTCGCTAAGCATGGTTAGCACCATCTATAATACATGAGAAATAGACTAATGATAAACTTCCGACAAAAAAAATAGGTATGACAATGGTAAGAAAGACAAAAGATGGTGCTAATCATGCTTAGCGAAGATGGCAATAGTGCCTAAAAGCATTGTTATTTTGAAAATGAGAAAGGGAGGGTGGAAGGGATTACGAGCTAATTAAAAGGAAGGTATATGATAGTGATGAAGTTCTATAAAAGTTAAAATGCAACAACAATGATTAGAATCATAAAATGGAAATAAAAGCAATACTATACTTAACCTATGCTCTGATACCATGTTGAATTAAAAGAAGGAACTCCTAATCTACTATTAATCACACAATAAACAAGCTATGGAGGAAGAAATGAAAGATATGAAAACTTGATGAAATGAATTAAAATGGAAATGACTTACATACAATGATCTATGAGCATGGAGACTCCATGAGGAGTGCGAGAGCACTCCTGCCAAGAGCTTCAATGAATGAGCTTGTGAGAAGTGAAGCCCTCCTTATATAGGATTGAGGGCAAATCTCCTTGGATGTGGGATAAATGAGTCTGCATGAGAACGAAAGTACTCTTGGACAAAAGGATGGAGCATGGAACTCTCTGTCTCTTCAAAAACTAGAAAGTTTCTCAGGAAATTTCAACTCGCAACACGTTTGTTTTGATATAGAACTTTGAGATTAATGCTCCAAAGTACTTAGGTGGTCTAAGTGCATATAGTAGAAGCTTAGGGAGTATACTAAATGTCTTTCAAGTTTCAAAGGCTGGTGTTGAGCAAGATATTGCCAACACAATCTCATCTCTGCAACTTCATCCATCACCTCTTGCCAGGATAAAAGTGGAATTCCTCGAGTATATTATCTCAAAGAAAGGAATCTTCATGGACCTAAGAAGATTGAGACCATCCTTGAGTGCCAATGACCTTAATCTGTTCGTGTTGTATAATATTTCACAAAGGCATCATAGATAGTGGATAGATTCACAAAGATGGCACAATTCCTACTACTATACTTTTTCTCATATACATCTTTAAGCTATATGGATTGTATAATGATATTGTCAATGATCCACACCCAAGTTCATATCGATCTTTGGGAAGAGTCCTCGCAAGCTCCTTGGTATTCAAGTTAAATTGTCTACAACCAACCATTCATAAATTGATGGCCAAACCAAATGGGTGAATCAAGTTCTAGAACAATATTTTTGTTGCACCATCAAAATGATTGGTTCGAGCTTTTACCTTTCGTATGGTTCTCTTATAACAAGAGCATCCATACATCTACCAAGCATACTCAATTCTTTGCAAGCTATGGACAAACCCACGGATAGATGTACAAATTTCAAATCATATGAAGAAACTAGATTTCACAGAGAAGACAATACCTCATTGATATTCATCAAGAACTCAAGCAAGGGATTCACCAAGCTCAAGAATAATACAAGCATTATGCAAATCAACACCATGTCCAAACTCCCTCTTATCATGTTGGAAACAAAGTGGCTAATTAGAAACAATTTGTGTGACCTCACAACCTTGTGCAACGCTAGACCATTAAAGATTTGGTCCTTTTACCATCTTAGCAAAAGATTAATCCAATCATCTTCAAGCTCCAACTACCAAGTACCATGAGAATACATCCAATTTTCTAGGCACCCATGTTGGAAACATACCACATTTTACCATTGAGGAAGAAGCATAGTCCGTCACCACCTTACCTATCATGAAGAATTCAAAGTCAAGCACATCGTAGATTCAAGGATCTCTCAAGGAAGATTGGGATACCTTGTTCATTGGAAAGGGTATGGCATCAGTGATCATACTAGGGAACCTGCAAAAACTCTTTAGAGAGCACCCATCAAGGTTAGTGAATTCCACAAAAAGAATCCAATGAAGCTTAAGCCAAAAAATACAGCTGCTCCTCGTGGACCTAATCACTTGAAGGGAGGGGGGCGATGTCATGGACACAAAGAAAACCATGTTGCATCCTAGATTCCATATGACTTTTCATATGCCAAAATAAAAAGCCCCCTCGTAAAACCAACTTTATGTTTCTGTTCATTGAAGGTTATGCTTATGCAAGAGAAGGGAATGATAGGGAAGAGAGAAATGCTCAGTCTCTCTAGGCTCTACTTGTTCTAGCTAGCCTCCAACACCATTCTTGCAGCTTACGATATAAACCAGTGAGTCTGATTGTTTAAAAAGTTCACACACACACAGATCATTAGGTGTGTTTTTTACCATGTTAGATACAGAAACCCTAAAGTTTTATCAAAATTTGTTCTTCCACTTGGAAAATGCCCACAAAAAAAAATGTTTGCCAGCTTCAGTGAGTGTGAATAGAAGGTGATTGGACATTAAACACAACAATAGGAAGCATGTGCCATCATCCAACTTGTACAAATGTGCATTACCTTTATAGCCATTATCACAAGATAGCTGATGCTGGAAAAGACAGGTTCACCAACAACAGCGAAGCCTCTTGTTCCACAAGGATGGGATTATAGCATTGAAAACAGTGCGATAAAAAGGCTGTAAGCTTTATGAGCAAGTCATGGCTTATTGGTTCAGGTAAACCCCACAACATGCCCATGGAAATTGTAAGCAGAGGTATACCCCCTGCAACACAGTACTCTCTAAAACCAAGAATTTTAACATGAACAATTCCAAGACAAGTCCATCTTAAGCATAACACCCCTGATCATACCTTTCATCTTCGCCCAAAAGAATATGCCAAAATAATGATTCCAATCCAGTGCAATCTGTGAACCAAGGTGAGCTCCCTCGAGGATCAGTTTCTGCAACCAAAACACTACTAGACAACAAGCCCCAAGACAAGGGGCCAGCAATGAAGGAGTCTAGGCACATTTGACCTCCAACAAAATGCACAGACCTAGAAAAGCACCTGAAACAAGAACCCAAAAAATCCAAGACTTCAAGCCAATCTAGAATGCCTGAGCAATGGTAAACCTTGTGTCATATTGTAGCATCCTGAACCTAGAATCAAGTGGAGTCTCACCAGGCAAAGAACAAGAACATCTGAGTATTTTTTCCATTCTGCGCAAAATCTGTTTCTCATCCTCTCGTTGTTATCTTTAACCTCTCCTTCAAACCCTCTCTCTTTCCTTCCACCCTCCTTGCATCATTACTATCCCTCCACACACAAATGTTTACTGGAACAGAATACCTGCAAAGCTCACTCTTCTATCTAGAAACAAGGTAAACAATAATTCAATTCAGTACTCCACTACAATGCATGAAAGTATGCATTGATCAGTATCAAGTTCAGCATTGCTTGCTTGCAGAAGCAAGTTTCAGGAGGATCATTATCTTCCCCAAGTATATAGCAAATCCAATGTAAGACAGTAGCATAAAACAGACACAATGTCAATGACAAACTGAAGGGTTCTTCAGACTTATACAGTATTTGTCGAGCAAGAAACTAAAAAAAATGCATACAAAAAATTCCTGTGTGTTGTAAGGTTCAGACGTGAAGCATCATCCTCTTTCATTTATGAAAATCATAGTTATGGGAAAGAAGCTATGACTTTAAGTCTGAACAATACTTAATTATTGCAATACCTCCCAAGATCAACATGATACAGCAAAATAGATCCATCCGGGTGCAATGAATAAATTGGAAACCTTTTGTGTAAAAAAGCACATGATTCTCTTCATCTGATTCATGCGTGTACTGATTGATTCATTTTGGTGGAAACTCCTGAATCTTTTTCGACCACAACTGCGATGGAATGGGCCGAATTGGAGGTGGCGACCTCTCCTGTGCATTAACCAGAAAATTTGTCATCGCTAAAACTATACAATTACGTTACAAAATAACTAGTTCAGTCCTAATTAGGACATACCCATAAGCATATAAATTGAAGATTAGAATCTATGACACATAGGGGGAAGCATGGAGCAAATACAAAGAACTCTCTCTCTCCCTCTCCCTCTCCCTCTCCCTCTCCCTCCCCTTCCCTCCCTCCCCCCCCCCCTCCCCCCCTTCCTCCCTCCCCACCTCCCCCCCCCCCCCCCCCCCCCCCCTCCCTCCCTCCCTCCCTCCTGAAAGAGGCCATAGAGAGCTACGTCGTGGTGTGCTCGGTTGCTCCAAACGCCAAGGGAGTGGGCCACTACATGAGGAGAGAGAGAGTAGAGAGAGAAACCTACGCAGAAATTTGGAGAAGAAGATGGAGAAGCTGAAGTTGAAGAAATCCCAATCAAGTAATGAGAGATTTGGGCCCAAGTCTTATTGATAAATAGGTCATTTGGGCATGTTCACACATGGCCAATGACCAAAAGCCATAAAAATAATGTAAATGCCTATAACTCCCCAATTTGGGGTCCAAAAAATATAACAAAAATATGTCTGGAAAGCTCTCGAAGAGAGCTTTCACATGGAAGGGTCAAAATAAACAAAAGGAGAGTCCTTGGGGCCTTTATCCCCAACAACCTCCCACTTAAAGGACCAAGGAGGCTCCTTTAAGCTAAGTAACTCCCACCATCTATATACATAGCTAATGTTGTGCCTTGGGTAGACACTTCGTGAGAGCATCTGCAGGATTCTATGAAGTATTGACCTTGATCAAAGTGATCAGGCCATCCTCTAACACCTCTCTAAGGACAGCACTTTTTCAATGTACTTTTCTTGGGATACCTGCAAAGTATGTTGCTTCCTATCCCTTTTTATACGCATACCAAGAGCACAAAGTATGTTGCTTCCTATCCCTTTTTATACGCATACCAAGAATATGCTCAGCTTCCCCAAGGTCTTTCATTGAGAATGCAGAGTTCAGCTGTTGTTTTAGAGCATTTAGAGTGCTCTTTTTCTCCCAGCCAGCAGCATATCATCTACATACAGTACAAGAATAATTGGGCTGCCATCTTCATCCTTTTTGGTGTCCAAACAGTGATCTACATGGCTTCTTTTAAACTCATGTTTGAGCATAAATGCATCAAACTTCTTATACCATTGTCTGGGGCCTGTTTCAGCCCATATAAACTCCTTTTCAATTTGCATACCAGATGCTCTTTTCCAGGAATGGCATATCCTTCTAGTTGTTTCATGTACAGCTCTTCATCTAGATCACCATGCAAAAAGGCTGTTTTAACATCGAATAATTCCAAATCCAAGGCAGCTGTGAGAGCAAACAACACACGTAAAGTGGTCATTTTCACCACTGGAGAGAACACTTCTTGGAAATCAATGCCCTCTTTTTGGGCATATCCCTTAACAAACAGCCTTGCCTTATACTTGGGTTTGCCATCAACAGTTTTGATTTTGTACACCCACTTGTTGGGAATGGCCTTCCTTCCTTTGGGTAACTCAACCAAATCCCAAGTATCATTTGCATGCAAGGCCTTTATCTCTTCCTGCATGGCTAACTCCCACTTCTTCTTGTGGTCACATAGCTTTGCCTCTTTATAAGAGGCTCACCTTCATCTGATAACATAATATAATGTATAGAGGGATCATATCTATTCACTTGCCTCCTAGGACGTATAGATCTTCTTACCCAATGATCCACATTACCAGGCAATGGATCTACATCAGGAGGTACATTAACTTCTTCATTGTTAACGGGCTGCTGTACATCATTTCCAGCCCTGTTTTCAGCATGAATAGGTGGCTACATATGCCCTTCAAGAGCCTATCTTGCTGTCCATTATCTTCTGGCTCAAAAACCACTGGATCATCAATATTTTCAGTCCTTTGTCGTGCATCGATTGGGCCTAACAGGTGGCTGGTCATGCTGAAATCTGACCCTTTTATGGTAATCTTTTGAGGCACTACTGTTTTGATGCAGTCTCGCCTCATTAAAAACAAGATCCCAGCTGCGTACAACTTTCTTGAGCTGAGGTATCCAAATTCTGTAGCCCATCTCACCTTCTTCACCATATCCCATGAAGAGGCCTTTTATGGACTTAGCATCAAGTTTGTTTCTCAGGTAAGGCCTTACATGCACAAAAGCCTCGCAATCAAAGACACGTAGTGATCATATGAAGCAAATTTGCCAGACCAAACCTCTTCAGGGATAACACCTTTCAAAGACATGTGACGGGATCTATTGCATATATGTACTGCAGTTTTGAGTGCCTCTCCCCAAAATCCATGAGGGATATTAGCTATGGATAGCATGCATCTCACCCTCTCACAAAGTGTCCTATTATAGCATTCAGCCACACCATTAGAAGAGGGGCTGTCTGGAACAGTAAGCTCCCTCTTAATGCCCAAATTTTCACAAAATTTCTTAAATTCAGCACTTGTGTACTCACCCCCATTATCTGCGCGTAGGCATTTCATCCTTTTACCTGTTTGGATGGCCACAAATGCATGAAAATGCTTAAACGCAACAAATGCTTCATCCTTAGACTTAAGCAATTGAACCCAAATTTTTCTAGAGAAACCATCAACAGAAAAAATGAAATACAAAGCACCCCCCATAGATTTGGTAGGCATGCTACATATGTCAAAATGAACAAGATCAAGTACACAAAACTTACGAGACACACCAGAGTAAAAGGAACGTTTCACTTGCTTTCCATATGGACATTCATTACAAAAATCAAGCTTTGTGCCTTTAGCATCAAGCTTCTTTAAGTTACAAAGCCTAGTGAGACCCTTTTGGCTCATATGGCCAAGTCTCTTATGCCACAACTCCATATGGGAGTGAATTTCAGCCAAAGCAAACCCTGATAAGGTTTTTCCATGCAAGCAATAGAGAGTTCCCTTCTTTGTGCCTTTCACAATCAGCCTTGACCCCTTTGTCATTTTCCATGACCCTCTCTCAAAGAGAATGCTATAACCATGCATATCCATTTGACCCACAGAAAGCAAGCTTTTCTTATCCCTGGTACATAACGCACATTTGGGTAACTCAACCAAATCCCAAGTATCATTTGCATGCAAGGCCTTTATCTCTTCCTGCATGGCTAACTCCCACTTCTTCTTGTGGTCACATAGCTTTGCCTCTTTATAAGAGGCTCACCTTCATCTGATAACATAATATAATGTATAGAGGGATCATATCTATTCACTTGCCTCCTAGGACGTATAGATCTTCTTACCCAATGATCCACATTACCAGGCAATGGATCTACATCAGGAGGTACATTAACTTCTTCATTGTTAACGGGCTGCTGTACATCATTTCCAGCCCTGTTTTCAGCATGAATAGGTGGCTACATATGCCCTTCAGGAGCCTATCTTGCTGTCCATTATCTTCTGGCTCAAAAACCACTGGATCATCAATATTTTCAGTCCTTTGTCG
>CM035420.1:45290450-45297950 GCA_020310875.1 Ceratopteris richardii | reverse complement strand
ATGCGTAAGCTAGTGTGTATGCAGCTTGATGAGTCAAAAAGTGCGGCTGAGCACTTATCTTTGTTTACAGGTACTCTTTCACAATTGAAGGACTCTGGATTACCTCCATTTGATGATAAGCTTAAGGCCATCTTCTTGTTGATGACCTTACCTGATTCGTGGGAAACATTGGTTGTTTCACTTTCGAATAGCCCCAGTCTTACCTTTGATGGTGTAAGGGGTTCTATTTTGAATGAGGAAATCAGGAGGAAAGCTAGTGGAGAGGGCAGTGGTTCAGCCAATGTGGCTAGAGGAAGAACAGAAAAGAAAAGTGGAAATGTACAGAGGAACAGGAGCAAAAGCAAAGGCAAGGCTGAAGTGACTTGTTATCAATGTGGTAGGAAAGGTCACAAGAAGCCTGATTGCAGATTCTATAAAGCTGAACTAGAAAGAAAGAAGAACACAGGTGACAGGAAGAAAAAGGACACCAAGAATGAAGCACATGATACCTCAAAGGACAAAGACAAAGAGAAGGCCAATGTGGCCTCTAGTGTCATCATTGAGGAGCTATCAGATGCAGAAGATATACTTTGTGCTACTATGGAAGCAGAGCATGCTGAAGTTATTGATCCTTCTATTAATATTCATGCACAAGATATGCAGATCACAAAGAGGGATTTGATTGATGCCTTGCTTACTGTGAATGATGCTTTGTCACAAACATGGATTGTAGATTCAGGTGCATCGTTTCATGTAACTCCTATTAAGGAGTGTTTCACTACCTTTCATGCAGGCAGCCATGGACATGTATATCTTGGAAATAACCATGCTTGTTCAATTGAAGGTATTGGCACAGTGCATCTCACAGTGGATGGTACCAATGAGCTGGTTTTGCATGATGTAAGGTATGTACCAAGCATCAAGAAAAGCTTATTGTCTGTTGGGCAAATGGATATGCATGGATATAGTACCCTCTTTGAGAAGGGGTCATGGAAGCTTATCAAAGGCTCTAGGCTGATTGTTAAAGGTACAAAGAAAGGGACTCTTTATTGCTTGCATGGTAAAGCCTTGCTGGGCAAGTTTATTGCTTTGGCTGAAATCCATTCACATATGGAATTATGGCATAAAAGGCTTGGTCACATGAGTCAAAAAGGCCTTGATAAACTATGTAATTTGGACAAGTTTGATGCTAAAGGCTCAAAACTTGATTTTTGTAATGAATGCCAATATGGTAAGCAAGTAAAGAATTCTTACTACTCTGGTGTCTCTCGTAAGTCTAATGTGCTTGATCTTGTTCATTCTGATGTTTGTAGCATGCCCACAAAATCTATGGGGGGTGCTCTTTACTTTGTTTCTTTTGTAGATGATTACTCTAGGAAGCTTTGGGTATATTTGTTAAAATCTAAAGATGAAGCCTTTGCTGCATTTAAGAAATTTCATGCATTTGTGACCACTCAAACAGGTAGAAAGCTGAAATGCTTACGTACAGATAATGGGGGTGAGTTTACAAGTGCTGAATTCAATAGATTTTGTGAAAATCTTGGTATTAAGAGGGAGCTAACAGTCCCATACAGCCCCTCTTCCAACGGTGTGGCTGAAAGGTATAATAGGACTTTATGTGAGAGGGTGAGATGCATGCTGTCCACAGCTAATCTCCCTCATGGATTTTGGGGAGAGGCTTTGAAAACTGCAGTTCATGTTTGCAATCGATCCCCTCATATGTCCTTAAAAGGTGGCATTCCAGAAGAGGTTTGGTCTGGCAAACCAGCTTCATATGACCACCTACGCATCTTTGGTTGCGATGCTTTTGTGCATATAAGGCCTGAGTTGAGAAGCAAGTTAGATGCAAAGTCCATGAAAGGAATCTTCATGGGTTATGGAGATGAAGGTGAAATGGGCTACAGGATTTGGCTACCTCAACTCAAGAAGGTAATACGCAGCCGAGATGTTGTATTTAATGAGGCAAGGCTGCTCAAAAACAATTGTGCCTCTAAAGATGACCATAAAAGAGTCAAATTTCAGCATGTACAGCCACCAGTTAAATCTGATATGGACCCTCGGGATGCACCACATATGGCTGGAAATGACAATGAGCCCGTGGTTATTGAGCCAGATGATGCTGGACAGCAAAATGATGCTCCTGAAGGGCATATGCAGCCACCTATTCATGCTGAAAACAGGGCTGGAAATGATGTACAGCAGCCTGTTAACAATGAAGAAGTTAATGTACCTCCTGATGTAGATCCATTGCCTGGTAATGTTGATCATTGGGTAAGAAGATCTATACGTCCTAGGAGGTGAGTGAATAGATATGATCCCTCTATACATTATATTATGTTATCAGATGAGGGTGAGCCTCTTACTTATAAAGAGGCAAAGCTATGTGAGCACAAGAAGAAGTGGGAGTTAGCCATGCAGGAAGAGATAAAGGCCTTGCATGCAAATGATACTTGGGATTTGGTTGAGTTACCCAAAGGAAGGAAAGCCATTCCAAACAAGTGGGTGTACAAAATCAAAACTGTTGATGGCAAACCCAAGTATAAGGCAAGGCTGGTTGCTAAGGGATATGCCCAAAAAGAGGGCATTGATTTCCAAGAAGTGTTCTCTCCAGTGGTGAAAATGACCACTTTACGTGTGTTGTTTGCTCTCACAGCTGCCTTGGATTTGGAATTATTCCAAATGGATGTTAAAACAGCCTTTTTGCATGGTGATTTAGATGAAGAGCTGTACATGAAACAGCCAGAAGGATATGCCATTCTTGGAAAAGAGCATCTGGTATGCAAACTGAAAAGGAGCTTGTATGGGCTGAAACAGGCCCCCAGACAATGGTATAAGAAGTTTGATGCATTTATGCTCAAACATGGGTTTAAAAGAAGCCATGCAGATCATTGTTTGTACACGAAAAAGGATGAAGATGGCAGCCCAATTATTCTTGTACTGTATGTAGATGATATGCTGCTGGCTGGGAAGAAAAAGAGCACTCTGAATGCTCTAAAACAGCAGCTGAACTCTGCATTCTCAATGAAAGACCTTGGGGAAGCTGAGCATATTCTTGGTATGCGTATAAAAAGGGATAGACAGCAGCATACTTTGCAGGTATCCCAAGAAAAGTACATTGAAAAAGTGCTGGACAGATTTAATGTGGCTGATGCTAAGCCTCTTGGAGTGCCATTGCAGCCACATGTTAAGCTTTCCAAGGATGACTGTCCCAAAAATGATGATGCAGCCAGTTACATGAAGAGTGTTCCATATGCATCAGCTTGTGGTTCACTTATGTATGCTATGGTTGCCACTCGGCCAGACATTGCTCATGCAGTGGGAGTTGTTAGCAGGTTCATGGCTAATCCTGGTAGAGCTCATTGGGAGGCAGTCAAATCTATCTTGAGATATTTGAAAGGGACCAAAAGTAAATGCTTATGTTATGGAAAGGGTCCATTGGAGTTAAAAGGATTTTGTGATTCAGACATGGCAGGTGATGTGGACACACGCAAGTCCACAAGTGGCTATGTATACATCCTTGCAGGTGGAGCTATTTCATGGTGCTCTAGACTTCAGAGGATAGTTGCACTATCTACTACAGAGGCTGAATATATTTCAGCCACAGAGGCTGCCAAAGAAGCCATTTGGTTAGCTCGGCTCTGCAGTGAGTTTGGGATGCTTGAAAAGGCACCTCTTCTTGGATGCGATAGCCAGAGTGCCATATGTTTGGCAAAGAATGCCATGTTTCATGCTCGCACAAAGCATATTGATGTGAGATATCACTTCATCAGAGAGGTGTTAGAGGATGGCCTGATCACTTTGATCAAGGTCAATACTTCACAGAATCCTGCAGATGCTCTCACGAAGTGTCTACCCAAGGCACAACATCAGCTATGTATACCGATGGTGGGAGTTACTTAGCTTAAAGGAGCCTCCTTGGTCCTTTAAGTGGGAGGTTGTTGGGGATAAAGGCCCCAAGGACTCTCCTTTTGTATATTTTGACCCTTCCATGTGAAAGCTCTCTTCGAGAGCTTTCCAGACATATTTTTGTTGTATTTTTTGGACCCCAAATTGGGGAGTTATAGGCATTTACATTATTTTTATGACTTTTGGTCATTGGCCATGTGTGAACATGCCCAAATGACCTAAAAGTCACTTATCAATAAGACTTGGTCCCAAATCTCTCATAACTTGATTGGGACTTCTTCAACTTCAGCTTCTCCATCTTCTTCTCCAAATTTCTGCGCAGGTTTCTCTCTCTACTTTCTCTCTCCTCACGCAGTAGCCCACTCCCTTGGTGTTTGGAGCAACCGAGCACACCACGACGTAGCTCTCCGCGGCCTCTTTCAATATATATATATATATATATATATATATATATATATATGTATGTATACATATAATATATATATATATATATATATATATATATATATATATATATATATATATATATATATGTATATATATATATATATATATATATATATATATATATATATATATATATATATATATATATATATATATATATATATATATGTAAACATATATATATGTATATATATATATATATATATGTATATATATATATATATATATATATGTATACATACATATATATATGTATACATACATATATATATGTATACATACATATATATATATATATATACATATATATATATATACATATATATATATACATATATATATATATATATATATATATATATATATATATATATGTTTTTATATATATATATATATATATATATATATATATATATATATATATATATATATATATATATATATATATATATATATATATATATATCAAAGTCACCAGGGGACGGGGACGGGTCCCGAGGACGGTGGTGTCCCCGAGACGGGGACGGAGCCTAGGGTGTCCCGGGGTCGGGTCCCCGGGACGGCACCAAAAAAACGCTGATTTTTTCAAAATAATGAGATGAAACTTATGTACAAACAATTCCTCAACATGTGAAATGACCAATAATAAGAAAAACATAGAAAAAAAGTGTTTTTTAAGTATAAACGATGAGCACATTGACTTGTTGGCAGTTGAAACTTGAACGTTCAAAGTTAGTAGTTAAATGGTACTCCAAGAGTTGAAACTTACAAAGTTACAAGTGATAAGTGACAAGTCTCATGTATTTCATCATGTCAAAAAAATTAAAATAGATTCTACATCATCATCATATCAAAAAGATGTTACATCATGAGATAAAAAGATCTTATATCATACGATCGATGGACAAATGCCAAAAAGACTACATATGATGGGAACATAAATAAGAAATGTAAAAGGCTGCAGGCTACAACATAAATGTGATGACTATGGAGAATCCAAGTGGGGAGTCATAGTGACAGACTCATTTTCTGCAACACAATAAGTGGTTGCTGCATCTTCATGTTCTTCATTTACCACTTGGTCCGATCCTTGCTCTACCTCCCATTCTCTGAAAAGATCTCCCTCCATGCATTGCGTCCGTCGAAGCATCCTCAAATTTGCACTGACAAACACAAGATCACTAGCACGCTGCACACCAAGCCTGTTCCTCTTCTTAGAGGCTACATGTCCATACACACTCCATAGTTGCTCAAGGCAACTCGTGGTGCAAGCCTGGCTAAGTATCCGAATGGCCAATTGTTGAAGCTCTGGACCATCAGAACCAAAATCCTCCCACCATAGGGCAGCACCAACATGTAGCCTATCCTCTTGGGCATCTGCACATGCATATGAAGCATCTTTCCCTGTTCTATATTTGGATAATTGATCTCTGATAAGTCGCCTAGCTGCACTATCCGGGACAAATCTCTCTAATATTTTCCTCCATCCATTAGCTACCTCTGGATCTGCATATTGCTTTTTATCTTGAAATTCTGGATCCAACATGTATGCTGTTGCGTGAAGTGGAGAGTAGTATGCATCCCATCTGCTAACACAAATAGCGGAAAGTTCTTCATACCTATCATTATCATTCACCAATGTTTTTAGTGCTTCAATTGTGCGATCCATAGCTTCATACACTTTACCAATACATGGCTCCATGGAATCCACAATTTTCAATAAGTGCACAAGTGGATGAACAATATCCACGATGTGAGAAATGTTTTCCCACCATGCTGCATCATCAGCTAATCTTCTAAATTGCTTTCCTGCTGAAGTAGAAGCTTCTGGCATCCTCGCGAATTCATCACTCAATAAAAGCCCTCTCAAGACACCACTACATTTTACTACTCGGTGTAACATAGTGAAATTATATGCAAACCTTGTGTCTGAGTACTTGAGCAAAGCAAGAGTAGATCTCTTGCTAAACTCATTCTTCACACGAGTATGGTTGTTGATGAAGCTAACCAATGAATTTGCCTCATTGATTACAGGCAAAATCCAATCCAAATTCCCAATGCCTTTGAGAATATTATTTAAACAATGAGCCATGCAAAAGCAAACAATGATGTGAGGGTACAAATTTTCAATAATTGCACCTGCAGCTCTATTTGCAGGCTCCCCATCTACTACAATGCAAACCACATTTGATGGCCCCACAATCTCTATTGCACTTGCCCACTCAGCAACAAGTACATCAGCTGATTTTCCTGTGTCGGATGCATCATGTGATGAGATGAAGTACATCTCCCCACGAGAATAAGCTACCACTTATGGATAGAGCGTCGTTGGAAATCACTCCATCCATCCACAAGCAATGATACTCCGTTTCATTCCCATGATTTTTTAATGGTCTCGCATGCGGCTTCCACAAGCTTCTTCTCTTTCTCCAACAAAGTGGTGCGCAAGCTCTCGGAGGATGGAGGCACATAGTGTGCTCCATTCACCAATCTTCTTTACCATATCTTTGAAATATGGTGATCTATGGAAAAGTTAAACAAATAAGATTTATAAGTAATGGCTTATGGCCCATGGGAGTGTCAAAATCTGAAAATCAGCAAATATTGAAACAAAATGAAGATTCAATTCTTACCGAGCCGCATTGAAAGCTATGTGGTCATGGTAAAAAAAGAGTGCCACTACAGTGTCCACCTCCTCTTTCAATACGGGATTCCAATTTTCATGGAGTGTTTGTTGACGTGATGAACGCACATAGGGCATTCCCGATGGTGTAGAGGAAGTAGGAGTAGGATGAGGAGTGGAAGTAGGAGTAGGAGTAGGAGTAGGAGCACGAAGCGGAACCGATGAAGATGATGCTCTTGAAGAGGATGGCATAGAAGACCTCACAAGCGCTGCCGGGTCGATAGGAGCTTGTGAAGCACGCCGAGCATGAGCTTGAGCATCACTAATAGCAAGTTTGTTGAGTAATTCTTGCTTCTTCTCCGAAGTGATTGCGGAACAAAATCTTACTTCATGTCCACGCTCATGAAGTAAGTGTGCACGCACCTTGTTTGCTCCATCGGTTCTCTTGTAGCCACATAGCTTGCAACTCCATGGTCTTGCACCACCACCTTCTCCAGCGGATACGGGAGAGTCCACCTCTTCCCACCATGTCCATTTGCTTGTAG
>CM035420.1:45045450-45277950 GCA_020310875.1 Ceratopteris richardii | reverse complement strand
CGGCGACTCGCACCGGCCCGTCGGTAGGGTGTCTTGCTTGAGTGTTTGTTTGCTTGCTTGAAAGCAGAAAGTCACTTGTTGAATGAAAAACTTGCTTGCATTAGAAAGAGAACGATTACAGAAAGAACGGCCTAAGCCGGCCCGCGTTGAGCGTCGCGGGTAAACGTGTTACAGTGAGCCGGCCCGCGTTAAGCGTCGCGGGCAAACGCATACAACGGCCCCTCGATGGCACAACGGCGCTTTCGAGAGGTGTGTGCGGAGGGGACTAGCACGAAGGCTACCGCACGTTGAGCGCAAGGGTCACTTGGTTCGCTTGGGTCACTTGGGTCGGAGGCTCACTATGTCCCCCCATAAGTACTTGCAATTTGGCGCCGGTCGGCAAACCACACAAGCACCAACAAGGACTAGATAGAAATACAGGAAAGAGCGAGGGGGGCTCTTGCCCATGGGTTGTCACATATTCTCCCCCGCTTTGAAGAGCTTTGCGTCCTCGTAAAGCTAAGGTATTCGCGCCTGGGATGTTGATGGATGAGTCGCTTCATACGCCTCAATCAGGGTTTGGGCTGTCGGGGGCATGCTGTTCTTACTTACCCATGTTTCTTCTTTGAGGGGTCTTCCACGCCACTTGACCAGAAACTGAGTGCTATTGTCCTTAAGTATCAACTCTGCTTGTCTTTGTTCAATTGGATCTTCCACCAAAGTGACTTGACGTCCAAAACGAGTATCAGGGCGGAAGCGTTTTAGCAAACTCACATGGAACGAGTTGTGGATATGAATTTCAGGTGGAAGATCAAGCTGATATGTAACTTGATTGAATCGGTGGCGAATCCTGTACCGCCCATAATACCTGTGATTAAACTTTGGAGTGAAATTTCTTGGCAAAATGATATTTTTGGCGTTCACAAGAACTAAGTCTCCCACTTGATAATCTGGAGCTTCTGTTCTATTTTGATTAGCACTCCTAACCATCCTTTCTTTGCTTTTTATGAGAGCTTCTTTGGCTTGACGAAGCTTGGACTTCCAATCTCTTAAAAAGTTCCCGCATTCACTATCTGCTGCCACTAGCACCTCATCTGACATGAGTGTCATGGGTGTGATTACACTTTTGTCGGTAGCCACTTCAAACGGCGACATGGATGTACTTGAATGGATGGAGCTATTGTAATGGAATTCTAAAATGTCTAAGTGTTTGGCCCAATCCTTCTGGTCTGCTTGGACATAACTCCTCAAGTAATTTTTTACTGTTTGATTGATTCTTTCTGTTTGCCCATCTGTCTCGGGATGATATGCCGATGAAAATCTAAGTTGCGTACCCAAAATGGAGAATAACTCACGCCATAAATTGCTCATAAATCTTGTATCCCTATCTGAGACAATAGCCAACGGAAGACCATGATATTTGAAGACCTTCTGAAAAAACTTTTGTGCTACCACCTTTGCCGGCATGGGTGGCTTCATCGGTATGAAGTGCGCTTGCTTTGAAAAGTAATCTACCACTGCAAGAATTGCATTGAGTCCATCTGACGTTGGCAGATCGGTTATGAAATCCATACTTACCATGTCCCACGGTCTGTTCGGGACTCGCATGGGCTGAAGTAGGCCTGCCGGTTTGACCTTCTGTTGTCTTACTAATTGGCAGGTCAGGCACGTTTGAACATACTCGATCACGTCTTCTTTCATCTTCAGCCAAAATACATGCTCCTTTAAATGTTCGTAACTTCTTCTTTGTCCTCCATGTCCGGCTAATTGACAATCGTATGCTTCCCATAAAAACATTTTCTGTATTTCGGCATTATCTGGTATATAAATCCTTCCCTTTCTATATAACATGTTGTTCATAATTGTGTATTTTCCTTTATGATCTAAGCCCGAGTGTACATCTTTGACGATCCTCTGTATTTCCGGATCTGTTTGTTGCAATTTACGAATTTGATCTTTCGTCTTACTCTCGGCCATGGAAATCGCGGCCAGTGTCGGTCTTCTGCTCAGGGCGTCTGGCATGACATTTTGCTTGCCTGGTTTGTGAATTATGTCTATGTCAAATTCAGCTAAGAAATCTTGCCACCTTGCTTGCTTGGGAGATAACTTAGGTTGAGTACAAAAATACTTGAGTGAGATATTGTCTGTGTAGATCTTTGTGTGTTTATCTTGCACATAGTGACGCCACTTTCGCAAACAGTGGATCACCGCGAGCATCTCCTTCTCGTGAGTGCTCCATCTTAACTCTGTACCTGAAAACTTGTGTGACTCATAAGCCATAGGGCGACCTTCGTGCATAAGAACCCCTCCAATTGCTAAACCTGACGCATCCGTATGGATCTCGAACTCTTTTTCAAACTCTGGCAACTTCAACACAGGAGCTTCGCACATCACCTGTTTGAGTTGCTCAAAAGCATCTTGTTCCTTAGGCCTCCACACAAAGCAACCCTTTCCTTTAGTTAACTCTGTGAGCGGAGCAGCCACTTTACTTAAATCTTCTATGAATTTTCTTGAAAACTGGCAGAACCCTATGAATTCTCTTTCTTCTCTCACTGTTCGCGACGGAGCCCATTGACATACGGCGGTGATTTTGTGAGGATCTATCATCACCCCTTTATCTGAGACTATGAAACCAAGGAATTCAACTGATGTCATGGCAAATTCACATTTCTCTGGTTTCGCATATAATTGCCTTTCTCTTAGACGTTGAAGTACGGCTCTCACATGGTCTAAATGCTCTTCCAGAGTACGGCTGTATATCAGTAAATCGTCTATATAAATGATCAGGAACTCATCTAGCATGTCCCTGAATCCATCGTTCATCTCTCGGCAGAACGTGCCTGGTGCGCTGGGAGCCCGAAAGCCATAACTAACCATTCATAACTGCCATAGCGTGTTCTGAATGCTGTCTTTTCAAAGTCCTGCTCTGCTATGCGAATCTGATGATAACCGGACCTTAGATCTATTCGTGTGAAAAACTTTGCCTAGCCTAACCGGTCCATCAACTCATCCATGACTGGCACTGGATACTTTGTTTTCACTGTAATTTTATTCAAGGCCCGATAATCCACACATAACTGCATGCTGCCATCTTTCTTCTTGACGAATTGGACAGGAGCACCATATGGTGAACTACTAGGTCGAATGAAGCCTTGTTGTTCCAGTTCTACTAATTGCCTTTTCAACTCTTTCAGATCCGTTTCATTCATTCTATAGGGTGCTTTGGCCGGTGGAGCTTGGCCTGGCATTACTTCAATCTTATGTTGGACTTGCCTAAGTGGTGGCAGCCCGCTTGGTAACTGACTTGGTAGGAAATCTTCAAATTCCTTTAGTACTTCATGCACTCTTTGATCGCCGATCTTCATCCTGTCGTTTTCCCTTTCTTCTAAGTCAATGGTGTTACATTTTATTAGGCACAAATGGGCCTTAGCCCCTTGCTTCATGGCTTTTTCTACCTGTTTGGCCGTCAATGGCCCTTGTGATTGCTGTCTTTTCTCTGCTCTTGTTACTGCGGCTACCGATTTCATTTTTCTTGCTGGTAAATTCACTGCCTTGTTCCCTTTGTTTTGACTACTGGCTGGCACACTCTCTTGATGCATAGGTGCCTTTCCTTTTCTCTGTCTGTCCAACTCCTCTTTGGATGTGGGAGGAGCGACGGCTTTGTGTTTCACTTCTTGCGACTTTGATCCTGGGTTCTCTACCACTTCTGACTTGTCTTGTTGCTCTTTACTTCCATCTGGGGTCCTTTTCCGAACTCTGTGACACTCTACGACCACTATGTTGCCTTGCATGTCAAGCAGGAGTTTATCAACCCCCTTGCCTAACATGCTCACCATATAACGGTCCATGAACGATAGTCCCACTATTACATCGAACGATTCCAATGGCACTACTAGAAAGTCTATCTTTGCCGACCACTCCCCCACTGTCATGCGGACGCTGAGGGCAATCTTTACATTATCATCCCGACCTTGAGCAAAAGTGACAGACATCTCGGGAAGTTTACTCAAGGCCAACTGCAAATTTGCTGCACATTGTGGCAACATGAAGTTGTGCGTCGCACCTGAATCCACTAGTACTGCTTTTCTTTTGTTTCCAAAAGTTCCCGAGAAGTACATGTTCTGTATCATTCGTAACGTCATCGGGAAGCACCTTGGCATTGCGGCCACCGTGCCTACATGAGGCGCATTGTTACTCGCTTGCCCTTCTTCTTCGTTGTCATCTAATTCTGTCAGGACCACATTCGTGTTACGTCTTTGTGGCTCTTCTTCTACTTGAGCCGTTTGCACTTGCGTTTGATTGTTATTACGCGTGCATTGATATGTCCAATGATTCGCACGGCATACTCTGCAAAACGGTCGGGGATCGTTTCGTTGCCATTGGGGCGCTGGCAACGCCCGTTGCTGATTATTTCCAAAATTGTTTGTATTTCTCTGTACTTGAGCATTGCCCGTATTCTGAGTTGTGGCCGGGTGGGTGTTTGTGTTAGTGTTTCCCGCACCCTGCTGATTCCTTCGTGGTGATATGTTGTCCGTTTTGCGCATGCTTTGAGCCCTTCGGTTGCTCTCAGCATCTTGGTACCTTTCCGCCATGATGATCGCATCCTCCCATGTGTTGGGCGATTGCTTTTCTATCTCGCGTCTTGTCCAAACACTACACCCGTATAGGAACCCATGCAGCCGATCGAGATCATGCATCTCCGTTATCTACAACATGAGTCTTCTATACGTGCGTATGTATTCAGACAACGGGCCTTCTTGTTTGAGGCCCCTCCACTCGTCCCTGAGTTTGAAGGATTCATTTTGAGGGATGAAGTACTCCTCAAATGCCGCCTTGAAATCCTTCCATGACGTGAATTCCTCCCTTGTTGACTCTGCCAAGAACCATGCATCGGCGTCTGCCAGGAAGGATGCGGCGATTTTCACCCAATGCCGTTTGCCCACCCTTTGTAGGTCGAGGTATTGCTCCATGTCTCATAGCCATTTGGAGACTGCGAGAGAGTTGCGTCTACCCCGAAACTTTTCTGGTGGACATGGCTTGAACTTTCCATAGGAATCCGAGTCGCTCCCGTCGTCAGAGGAGGAGACGGGCCACGTCGCCGTGTGTGTGGCCGACAGCCCTGCCGGGATGTGCGTCCCGAGGTCTCACCCTCTTGTGCCTCTGGTTGCTTCCCCGTATCCTTATTCTTGTCTCCCTTCGGCTCCATCTGACTTTTGAGGAGCTGTGCTAAGTCGGCAATGGTGGACTCCAGTCGGCCCATGCGGTGCTCTTGAGCCACCATCCAATCTATCAGTCCATCTTCTTTATCTTTTTCCATTGTCCCAAAATCATAATTTCGTGCGACCGGAGGCGGGGTCTGAGGTCGTTTGCCCTTATTCCTCCGTCTTTCTTTTCTCGTTTCTTTATGGCCGCCACCGCGCGGCTCCACGTTGCCGAGAAAAACGTTGTTACCTTCACCCTCCATCACGGTGTATTAAGTAGAACGTTAAGACGCGGTCCCCAGCACTGGTGTGACAACCGGTCCGTCCTCTTTTCCAAGGCCGCTTGGATCGAGCGAGGCTCTGATACCAACTGTGATGAAAAAGATAACAAGCACCCCGGGCTCGCTCGGCGACTCGCACCGGCCCGTCGGTAGGGTGTCTTGCTTGAGTGTTTGTTCGCTTGCTTGAAAGCAGAAAGTCACTTGTTGAATGAAAAACTTGCTTGCATTAGAAAGAGAACGATTACAGAAAGAACGGCCTAAGCCGGCCCGCGTTGAGCGTCGCGGGTAAACGCGTTACAGTGAGCCGGTCCGCGTTAAGCGTCGCGGGCAAACGCGTACAACGGCCCCTCGATGGCACAACGGCGCTTTCGAGAGGTGTGTGCGAAGGGGACTAGCACGAAGGCTACCGCACGTTGAGCGCAAGGGTCACTTGGTTCGCTTGGGTCACTTGGGTCGGAGGCTCACTATGTCCCCCTATAAGTACTTGCAATTTGGCGCCGGTCGGCAAACCACACAAGCACCAACAGGGGCTAGATAGAAATACAGGAAAGGGGGGGGGGGCTCTTGCCCATGGGTTGTCACAGTAGGAGTCGTCAATGAAGCATATAAAAAATAAAATAAAATAAAAAAATAAAAAAAATAGAAATGAAGAGAGAAGAGAACAACGAAGCATATAAAAATAAGGCACTCTTTTTTGCATATCAATGTTGAGAGGACTCACGAAAATGGTACACACATAAATTCTTATTGAAGCACACGTTAGGATATTGAAGGACACGTTAGGAGCTTACAAAGGCTTAGGTACTAGTTTGGAGGTCTTTTATAATTGGAGATTCTTTTGCCAAGGAGGAATAGAGACTTCTCGATCGACCACTCTTTAGGAGGGTGTCCCAAATTGTTGGCACGCCATTCCCTCCAGATCTTCCATAGGGTTTCCCCTCTTGTAGCATTCCACAATGCCACAGAGAAGCCAATCGCTTTACCAAGCATCGCTTGCTTCCAAGTGATTTGTGCCTGCAATCTCAAAAAATTCCCAAGGGTCCACCAGAGCTGGATTCACTTGGGGCAAGCGAAGAAAATGACCCAGTTCCTCGATGCTCTGGTGGCATTTCTTGCACCATGGTGGAGCCCCACAAATTTTGTTATGGAGAATTCACCACATGAGAACCGATTTTTTTATCTCAATGAGGGGATGCCAGATAGACATGAACTTCAAATCCCAACATAGCGTTGTCCAAGTCAGGCACCACTTCTTGTTAAGTGTGATATGATAGTCCATGTTGACCTTGATTCTAGGAATTTTGGGCAGGCAATTGCCATTGTGCCACATAAGACCCTGATGGTACGGCGGATCCCACCCAATGAAGAGTCGGGTTTTTGAACGTTCCCAAGTGATGCATCTACTCTACGAAAGAGTCTATTCTTTGTAGTTCACTCTTATTTTCGGGTCTATGTCGTCAAATCTGATCCACTATCCAATTTCTTGTTTCCAATGTCTGAAACCCTTATTCCAGAGGCTCTTAGCATTTTGGAGGTTCTAGGAAGCCACACCCATGATGCCTGAGATCGAGAACCATATTGAGTCATTTTGTCTGATATCAACAGCCCATTTACAATCTTCTCTGGCTCTAACAAATTGTTTGAACTTGTTCCAACTCTTTCATAGGGAGCGCACAAGATTCAAGCCTTTAGGGGAAATTAGAATTGGGGAGAATAAAAGGGTAAGGACGTCCAAGTCCTTCCAACCAGGGAGGCCCACCAACATAAGCGAGTTCTTATTCTTGAAAATGAGCTTGGCCCAAGAGGTCTCACAGTTTCATCAAGCCCTAATGATCCATTTTGTCGTCAACTTGTTAGCCAAACCTTCCATATCCATAATGCCTAGACCCCCACAATCCTTTTGATTGATGTATGTAGATTGTTTAATGTTGGGAACCCCTCTTCTATTGTGGTCCCCTGTCCAAAGAAAGTTTTTGCAGATTCTTTCCAGTTTGCTAAGCTCTTGATCTTTCAATCTTCAGCAAGAGAGAAAGTAAATGGTCGAGGAGATGAGGAGGGTATTAATGAATTTGTATCGAAGCATTCCCTAGCAAAGCAGCGATCATCTTAGTGAATTTCTAACTACAATCGAGGTCTTTAAGATATTGGAGAACAAAATCAAATTTTAGCTGTTAGACTCAAGATATAACCAGCAGGAATGGTTGAACCACACCCTAAGAGGGAGGATTAGGAAGTAATCCTCAACCATGGCTTTTGGGGTATGTGGTTAGCCCATCATACTCCTAGCTGGTAGCTCGTGAGTTCAAATCCCACAATTGGTATCAGAGCTAAGGAAGTAGACTTGGGCAAGGCGGATGGAAGGCGCACGCGTCGATTTCAAAGGTAAGCTTAACAAAGATTTGAGTGTATCTCCCAATCCGTATGTCGGATTTCGACGTGTAATATACCATTGGAAAGCTCTCGGAACGATCATTCCAATGGAGACACTAGATTGGGGATCCAAGATACCTAGCATGAGTGAGAACTAGTTCAAGAGACCAAGGTTGAGGACAAGATGGTTCAAGAGACTATGCGAGGGTGAGGACATCAATCCAAGGGGAGAGCAAGGATCGATCATTGAGGACAATGATCTCTAGAAGGGGAAGAGAGTGCTAGACTCAAGATATAACCAGCAGGAGATGGTTGAACCACACCCTAAGAGGGAGGATTAGGAAGTAATCCTCAACCATGGCTTTTGGGGTAAGTGGTTAGCCTGTCATACTCCTAGCTGGTAGGTCGTGAGTTCAAATCCCACACTAGCCTGTAGGCTTTGTCAAGGTCAATTTTAAGGAATACTATGTCTTGGTCGGACTCCAGCAAAATTGAGACCTTCCCAAATATGAACAATAGCTTCTAGTATTGATCCACCTTGATGAATCCTTTTTGGTCCTTGCCAAGCGCCTCTTCAAGTGATAAGAATTTTTTTTGGCAATTACTTTCACAAGAATCTTGTACCATGTGTGGAGCATCATGATTCGGCACAAGCTTTCAGACAAGTCATCGCACTTTGTATATAACGCAATGGTTGCTTCATAATTCTAGAGGTCTTGCCTAGAAGCTTGTGCAACATATTTCTTCTCAATTTTTTTATCTCCTTTTTCTTCTTATTATGCATTATTGAACATCAAATAGGTGTCCCACAACATGTTTCAATCATGAAGAAACTAATTCTAGCTCGATGGGGCCATGTGTGTGCACCATAAGCTGATGAATAGGGTGTGAACTATGTACGCAAAGAGGGATTCTCTCCAAAGTAGCTCCTTTCAACCTAATGTTCATGTAGATTTGTATATTTTTTCAATTATACATGGGGATGTGCCATAAGAAAGGGGAAAGTTGTTCTTGTTTCTTTTATTTGTAGGGATCACTTTGTATCTTGGTCTTCATGCCCTTAGCTAAGTCTACTCTTTGGATTGACATTAGTCATGGTCTTTGAATCCCACCCATGTGCATGAAAAAAACACAATTTCTTGGTTCCATTGCCAAGGATTATGTGTTGAAAATGTGAAGTATGCAAGCTTTAGGTGGATAAAGGGGTCAAAAGACCTTAATGTGGAAAAATATCACGAGTCAAATCACTTAGGGTGGTTTTGAGGTTGGGCAAGTTTGGGCAAAGCAATCCTAAGGCAGTCAAAGAGTCAAGAAAGGCATCCAAAAGCTATAAAAGAAGGTGAAGAGACACCAAATGCATGGAAGTCTTATAGGTCGTTGAAGACCAAGAGACATATACTCAATGAGGCTCAGGGAGAGAGTCATCGAAGGTTCAAGGAGCTAAAATGAAGCTATCCAAGCTAGGAAATATGTAGAGGAGGGTGTTACATGCACCAAGGAGGATTAAGGAGGATTAAGGAGGAGCTATCAAGCCCACACCCACTCTAGTCTCTTGTATGTATAGACATAGTTTGCTTAAAATAGTTATAACTCCTTGGTTGCATATCCAATTCGAGAGATTTAAAATGCATTATGTAGCTTATACATGTATCTTACTTTTCTGATGAGGGATTCTTAAAATTAGTTTTATATGCAAAGAAATTGGTGTATCTTTGTAACCCTAGTTTTTGCATATCCTACATCTCTACATAGTATATCTTGTACAGAGTTGTTGACTGACTTAAATAGATCCATTTGAGGTTTTCTATAGCTTATTGGAAATCTTATGAGCCACAATATGCGTGGCCAAAATTTTAGGTGATTTGGATCAGTGTAAGGTAGGTGAATCGGAGTTTTGATATAGGGTAGTAGAAAAGGTGTATGAAGGGACCTACATATTGGGTTCATTTCCTTCTAGTGTGCAAATCTGAGGGATTAAATTCCATCGATTGGTATCAGAGGAGGAAAAATCCTTTGAAGACTCTAGAAGAAGGACACAAAAGTTTGAACATCAAGCTTAAGAGGTACTTTTTAGTGTAACCCTAATTTCCCATTCATTATGGCATATCTAGGTCAAAAAGTGGAGTTGCTTGACAAATACAACTATCATCCATGGAGGTTCAAAGTCATGAACTACCTCATGAGAAAAGGTTTATGGCCTATTCTGGGTGGATATGAAGATAAGCTTGATGTGGATCCCAAAGATCCAAAGGTCACTAATCAAGAATTGAAGATGTTGAAGGATTGGAAGGAAATGAATAGAAGAGCTATCTTCTACATATAACAGGTAACCTCTAACACCATGATTGGTCATACATTAGACTTTGATCATGCTAGAGATGTTTGGGAGGCCTTAGAGAAGATATATGCCACTTCCACAAGAAGCAGAAAGATGCAGTTCAAGAATGAACTCCATTCCTTGAAGAAAGGTAGTGGTCAATCTATTGTTGACTACAACTTAAGGGTGAAGGATTTCAAAGAGCAATTGGCATCCATTGGCTGCAAAGTAGATGAGGAAGACCTTTTGCAAATTACTCTCAACGGGCTGAGAGGGGATGACAAGTGGAAACCCCTCATTACTACCATCTTGTATAGAGATCCTCTACCAACTCTTGAGGAGTTGATCCCACACCTAGTGGCAGAAGAGGTTTCCATAGGAGACATGTCCAAGAAGGATGGTCACTCATAGGTCCTATATGCTAGCAAAGGCAAAGGCAAGAGTGGCAAGAAGGGGAAAGGAGGAAAAAGAAAGTGGAAGCAATTGAAGGAAGAAGATTCAGATTCAAATGGAGATAGCAAGGCATCATCGTCAAGGAAGGGCAAGCATGGCAAAGGGAAGAACAACCCTCATCAAGGTAAAACTTGTTTTATATGTGGTAAGAAAAATCATATTTCTTCAAATTGTTGGTCCATGGATGACAAGGGCAAGAAGAAGAAGGAGCAAGGGAACTATGCTAACAACTCCAAGAAGGATGATGAGAAGGAGACCCTCCTAGCCATGGGACATGGCTACACTAGTGATCCCAAGGACACAAAGTGGTACATAGACCCTGAATGCTCTTATCACATGTCATGTATGGAGGGATCTTTTGTTCATATGCAGGTCCCAAACTCAAAAGCTTGTGTGGAGACTAGAGATAACACTAAGCATCCCATTACAAATGTGGGAGATGTGAAGCTAGGTGAATGTAAATCTATCAAGACTCTTAAATATGTGCTCCATGTTCCATCTATTGCCAAGAACCTTATCTTTGTAAGACAGATGGTAGAGAGAGGTATGCAAGTTATGTTTGATGCAAAAGGGAGCATGATGAAGTAAGGAGGCAAGGTCATTGCCAAGGGAAGGAAAGAAGGTAGATTGTTCACACTAGATGTTGCTCCTACACACAACAATGTATGTTATGTGATGATTGGTAACAAAAGGATTGTAGAGATTGATCTTTGGCACAAGAGGATAGGACATATCAATATTCCCAAGTTAAAAAGCATGTGCAAAGCAGGTTAGGTGCAAGGACTACCAAATCTTGAAGGCCAAGATCTACATGAGTTTTGTGATGCTTGGTAGTTATGCTCAACTTTTTTAGATACATTCATTTTATTGCATCAAGGTATGTTAGTCAGTGGCCATGGCTAAAAGTAGTGATGTATTCCATATGTTGGATGTTGAGGATAAGTTGGATGGTACCAATTATCTGTTGTGGGCTTATATGATGCATCATCTATTGGTCGCAAAAGGACTACAAAATATTATGCCGGGTGTTGAAAGACGTCCTCTTATACCTACAAATACAGGCACTACAAATGCAGGTACTGAAGCTGATGCAGGCGGTATGAAAGATGGTGATATTTTGCAGATTCCTATTTGTACTGCTGTTTCTGTTGCACCTACTCCAGAGCAAATTCGTTGGGATGGCAAAGATGCTCACACACATGCATTGATAGATTTGTCTATCAAATGTGCCATTATTCCTCACATTTGCTCTTACATAATAGCTAAGGATGCTTGGGATACATTTACCACATTGTACCAGACTAGGAATGAGCCTCGTGTTGCTTATCTCCGAAAACAGTTGGAGAGTGAGCACATGAATGAAGGTGATTCTATGGACAGTTTTCTGACTAAGATCAAGGATTTGAAGGAACAATTGATTTCTGTAGATGAAGTCCTTCCTGATAGTTCACTTGTGCAGACTGTTCTAAATGGTCTTCCTGACTCATATCAGAGTTTTTCTTCTACTCTTTGTTTGATGATGACACGCAATCCAAATGCCTTAACATTTGAAGAGTTAGTTTCTGTTCTGTTGCAAGAAGACCAATCTAAGCAGGAGAGGTCTATTATGCGTGTTGTAGATCAAGCTTTCCTGGCTAGTCAGAAGGGCAAAGGTAAATGGAGCTCTTCTATTGGTAAGAAGAAATCTGCAAATGCTGCACATTCGAAGAAAGACAAAGATGAGAAGAAATCAGGAAAGCAGAAATTGTTTTGCAAATACTATAAAGTAAATGATCATGTCATTAAGAGCTTTCCAAAACTGGTTGCTAAAGAGGCAAAGAAGAAAGAGGTTGGAATGGTTGTTGTAGAGGCATCTACATCGAAAACAGAGTCTGCTAATCTTGTACAGGATGAAGAATGGGTGTTTAATACTATTTGCAGTTTTGACCCATCTTCTCATGAGCAGTGCATGTCTACGATAGACTCAAATGTTTGGTACTTTGATAGTGGGGCAACCAAACATATTACCTTGCACCGTAGTTTCTTCTCTTCACTCGAGCCTTCCCCCACAGAGAATACTGTTACATGTGCCAACAACTCCTTTTATCCTATTATGGGAGTAGATAAAATCATTCTAACTACTACTGATGGTAGTTCTTTTACATTATCAGATGCTTTATATGTGCCAAGGATCAAGAAGAATCTGTTATTAGTTTCGGCCTTAGCCAAGATTGTTTTGGTTGTGAAATTTGTTGACGACAGATGTATAGTTCATGATGTATCAAATGGCGATGTGATTATTGCTTCTAGCATTTTATCTCATGGGCTGTATAAGCTCATAGATTATGAAAAATTTGTGAATGATTCAACATGTGGATTACATGATTCTCAGGCTATGTCAGATGCAAAGCTTTGGCATGCACACTTTGGTCATCTGAATTTTGCTAGTTTGCTATGCCTGTAGAAATATGAAATGGTGTCCTCTTTGCCCAAACTTGAGGCACCTGAAAAACATGTTTGTGAAGGCTATATTTTGGGCAAAATGCAGCGTTCCTCCTTTCCAAAAGATGGTTCAGTTTAGGCTACTCAAAAATTACGGCTTGTACATAGTGATGTTTCTGATCCTATGTAGACACCTACTTTTTGAAACTATCTTTATTTCGTGACTTTCATTGTTGATTTTTCCAAGCATGCATGGGTATATTCACTCAAAGCAAAGTCCGAAGTGTTTATGTGCTTCAAACAGTTTTTGGTTTTGGCTGAAAGTATGTCAGCATGTAAAATGGGCACCCTCCATTTCGATCAAGGGGGGAATATATGTCTTCTGACTTTAATGCATTTCTGGCTAAATGTGGGATAAAAAGTCAGTGTACAATGTCGTATACACCTCAACAAAATGGAGTTGATGAACGAAAGAACAGGTCACTCATGGAGATGGCGAGGTGTATGGTCAAGAGTCAGGCTTTACCACATAGTTTCTGGCTTGAGACTGCTATGTGTGCATCATATGTACTTAACAGGTGTCCCACTAAAGCGCTACAGTCTATCACTCCATATGAAGCTTGGCATGGTTGCAAGCCATCCGTTGCTCATATGCATGTTTTTGGTTGTTTGGCATATGCATTAGTGCCTGAACAACATCACAGAAAATTGGATGATAAATCAGTAAAATGTATTTTTGTTGGGTATAGTTCTGAAAGTAAAGGCTATTGTCTGTATCATCCATAGACTAAACACATTTTAGTTAGCCGTGATGTTTTCTTTTTGTGAAAGATGCTATTCAGTCATTACTTTCATGTACTAAGGAGACATTTGTTAGCTCCAAAGACATGTATGATACTTTGTTGCCTCTTTTTACAGGTGGACAATCTAGTGCTGGTCCTAATGAGGCAACTTCTCAACCTTTGCAGGTTTCATGTGATGATGTATGCAGATCATTCCATTTCTGATGCAAATTTACATGATGCACTTGTTGATGAGAGAGCTGATATTGAGGAGGCAAAAACTATAACAAAATGGTTGGTGTCATTTACATGGCTGTAAATGATTATATTTTATCTCATATCAGAGGATTGGAAAGTGCAACAGATGTGTGGAATGCTTTGGAAGAGCATTTCCAAAACACAACCAAGTCAAGGAAGTCTTCACTTTGGGCTGAGTTCACAACTTTCAAGAAAAAGATCTCACAATCAATTTCTGATTATGTGGCAAGGATGAAGGATATTGCAGATAGCTTGGGAGCAGTAGATGAAGACATTGAAGAGGATAAGTTGGTAAGGCAAATACTTACAGGTCTGAGAGGAGATGAGAAGTGGAAGCCTTTCATATTGTCCATAGAATTGTCACTTGATCACTTTACTCCTAATCTTAATCAATTGCTAGGACACATGCTAACTTTTGAGCAGGACATTAAGGGAGATAATGATAGGAGTGCAAGTCAAGCCATGTACTCCAAGGACAAGAAAAGAATGGCAAAGGGAAGCAGTCAACTGATGATGAAGGATCTTCAAGTAAAGCTAACTTTACAAAAGGAAAGATGAATTTCAGAGGTAAAGGAAGAGGAGGTAAGAACAAAGATAATACTAAACCTTGTTGGATTTGTGGCAGAACCAATCATTTGGCAAATGATTGTTGGTACAATAATCAAAATAGTGGAACCAATAATCAGAGTTTTAATCAAAGAGGTAGAGGAGGCAGAAACCAAAGAGGAAACTTCAGAGGAAGATGTGGTAGGACATCATATGCTAGAGGAGGTGGAAGAAGTTTTCAATCTCAGTCCTACAACAACAACTATTATAATTATGCAGCAGATCAGAAGGATGATATGACTCTTATCTTGAATGCAACTCATGAATCAGTAGGAGAAGATCAAAGGGTGTTTTATATTGACTCAGGATGTAGCAATCATCTGAGTGGCAATATATCCTTGATGACTGATATGGAAGCAAAGGTGAATGGACATACAGTTCAAACAGGTGACAATACCAAGCATAAAGTGGAGAGTATTGGATCAGTAAAGACAAAGAGTGGAAGTACACTTTTGATCAAGGTACTTTATGTTCCTACTATTCCTAAAAATCGGATGTGTAGGGCAAATTGTGGAGAAAGGATATGAAGTCAGATTCACAAATGATGGTGTCTATGTGCAAGATCCAAATCAGGGGTATAGAAACATCATTACAGGTAAAAAGGAAGGAAGATTGTTTACTCTCAAGGTCCAAGGTAATGTGGGACATGCTTTATTTACCTATGGAAGCCAAAAAATGTCTGAGTTAGACCTATGGCATAAAAGGCTAGGTCATTTCAATGAGAAAGCTATAAAGGAAATGTCAAAAAATCAAGTGGTGCTTGGTTTGCAAAAAATTGAAGGGCAACACATGGTGTACAAGTGTGAAGCTTGTCAATTAGGTAAAGCACACAAAAGCTCTTACAACAAATCAGGGTACAAGTATTCAAATATGCTAGAATTGGTTCATACAGATGTGTGGGGTCCTTCAAGGGACTATAGCATAAATGGATCTAGATATTATGTGTTGTTTGTTGATGATGATGCAACTAGATGGATTACTTTATATGTAATCAAGGACAAATCAGAAGTGTTCAAGACATTCAAGCATTATCATGCTTATGCAGAAAGGATTACATGCCAAAAGCTCAAGAGGTTGAGATCAGATGGAGCGGGAGAGTATTTCTCTAAAGAGTTTGATGATTATTTGTGGAATGCAGGAATAAAAAGAGAAGTAACTTGCAGGTACTCTCCTCAATAGAATGGAGTTGCAGAAAGAAGAAATAGAACTCTTGTAGAGTTTGCAAGAGCAATGATGAAGGAAAATAATTGTCCAAATTACTTATGGGCAGAAGCCATCAACACTGCAACATACCTTGTGAATAGGTTACCTTGTAAAGCTTTGGATGGAAGAACTCCTTATGAAGCATGGTGGGGTAAGAAACCTACTCTTGATCACTGTAAGGTATTTGTTTGTTTATCATATGCTTATGTTCCTTCACAATTGAGACATAAGCTAGAACCCAAAGCAGAGAAGTATGTGTTTATTGGATATGATGATAGACAGATGGGTTACAGGTTGTGGAGTCCATCCACAAAGCAATTTCTTGTTACCAAAGATGTTACATTTGATGAGCAAAACACATGGTATACAGGGTCAACAAATGAGTATGCAGATGACAAAGAAATACAAAGGAAAGGAAAGACAAAAGTAAGTGTGTATGAAGAAGATGTTGATGATGTTGATTATAAAAGTAAATTGCAGAATAATTTTGAAGATGGGCCAAGGTTTGATCCAGAATCAAATGTGGCAGAGACTTCAAGAAGTGCAGAGGTTAGAAGATCTTTGAGAGAAAGAAAAGAGCCTATCAGGTATAGCTATGATACATCTTTTTTAACAACAAAAGATTATGCTTATATTGTGAAGACAGAAGAAGATCCAATCACATATGAAGAAGCTAAAGGTAAACAGAATTGGGAGAAGGCAATGCAAGAAGAGTACAATGCTCTACTTGAAAATGAAACATGGGAACTGGTGCCAAGACCAAAGAATCAGAAAGTCATTGGATGTAAGTGGGTGTATAAAACAAAAAGGTTTGTAGATGGTAAGGTGTCTAGATACAAGGCTAGACTTGTGGTCAAAGGTTATGCCCAAACTTATGGGGTAGATTAAGATGAAACCTTTAGTCCTGTTGCTAAGATGTCTACAATTAGATCATTGATTGCTATTGCTGCTTGTAAAGGATGGAAGTTATCACAATTACATGTGAAGAATGCATTCATGAATGGATACATTGCAGATGAAGTATACATGGAGCAACCAGAAGGTTTCATGGATTCAATTGGATCAGATTATGTGTGTAAGCTCAAGAGAGCTTTGTATGGGTTGAAGCAGGGCCCAAGAGCATGGAATTACAGGCTTGTCAAGTTCTTGAATGATTGTGGATTTCAAGCATCAAAGGCAGATAGTAGCTTGCTAGTGAGAGCAAGTGAAAATAGATACATATACATGTGTATTTATGTTGATGATATTATTATCACAGGTACAGATGCTCAAGGAATCAATGAGCTTAAGAGACAAATAAAGAAGGAGTTTAAGATAAGTGATTCGGGAAACTTATCTTATTTCTTAGGAATGCAGATTGAATATACTCAACATGGAGTATATGTTACACAAGAAAGGTACTTGAAGAATCTTCTGGTCAAGTTCAACATGGAGGATTGCAAGTCTTCAACCACACCATTGGAGGTAAATCATAAATTGAGTAGGTATGGAGGTGAAGAATTCAATGACATGAATAAATATCAGAGTTTGGTAGGTAGTTTAATCTATGCTACCTTGACAAGGCCAGATCTATCATATGCAGTAGGTGTGTTATCACAATTTATGCATTGTCCAAAGAAGACTCATTGGATTGCAGCTCAAAGGGTGCTCAGATATATCAAAGGAACATTAAGTGAAGGTTTGTATTATGGATTTACTTCTGACACAAGAATCAAAGTATTTAGTGATGCAGATTGGGCAGGTGATTCAGATGATAGAAGGTCTACTCATGGGTATCTCTGTTATATTGGAGATAAACTAGTTTCTTGGAGCTCAAAGAAGCAACATACAATTGCTTTGTCATCCACAGAAGCTGAGTATAAAGGAATGGTAGAGGCTGCAAAAGAAGTAATATGGTTAAAGACCTTGTTGAAGAGTTTTGGAACTGATCAGAGTACTCCAATTATTTTTGGAGACAATATGACTTCTTTGTATTTGGCAGCTAACCCTGTTTTTCATGCCAGGACTAAGCATATAGAGATTCAGTATCATTTCTTGAGGAAAAAGGTACTTGACAAAGAGATTGAAGTGATGTATACTCCAACAAAAGAACAAGTTGCAGATATGATGACAAAAAGCTTGGATGGACCTAAGTTACAAAGATTCAAAGAGATGGCAGGAGTGAAGAAGAATGGAATTATCACAATTAGTGATTGAGGGGGAGCTGTTGGAACAAACCAATCACAAATTGGTGATTACAGAGATTTTGAAGAAAGTCTATGGTCAGATTGAAGTAAAAGAAGTCACTTGAGAAAGTACAGAGATCTCAGAAGTGAAGTGTGTATACATATGTACATGACAGTTGGAAATTCTTGTAATCTGAGTGTATATAGTCCTTAGGATGATAAGGAATAATGTAACAAACGTGGGATAAGTCTAGAACCATATGTATATAAGTCAATGATGTAAAGAAATATGTGTGAGAGTCATTAGATGACAAATGTTTTGAGAGATAGATGTGTAGAGAGTTTTTTCACGAGTTAGCGTCGGGTCTTTCTCTGATTTCTCTCAGTCTGATCATGTGGATCAAAAATCCTTTTGTACACATCTAATCTAGAAGCCAATGAAGCTATGTTCAGAGTTTGATGATCTAATTCTTTTTCTACTGTGAGAATGATCAATAGGAACATTTGTATGTAGAATCTGTAGACAGACTACTCAAAGTCGCGCATTTTTCCATGTCAGTGTTTTGCTTAGATCTCAGTGCATAGTGTAAAGTTTTTAATGAATGAGCATTCAAAATCTACTTTAGAAGGTAAGGAAGCTATGGCTAGAAGCATTTAGCAAAACGGGATTTGTGCTGTGAGAAATCAACTTAAGAAGTTGACCATGTCAAAGTCGCCATTTCTGGAAGACAATTTTTGACATATCTTTGATCTTAAGGATCAAATTGAAGTTTTAATGATTATTTTGGAGAACTAATGGTTGATATGATTGCGCAAAAGTAGTGTGGAGACTTGTGCATCAGTGGTTTGAAGAAATTTAAAGATATGTGCAGGTAATGAAGTCAATTTCTGAAGCAGACTTCTTGAAAAAGAAAAATTCTCACTCAAAGAATTGTTCATGGTTGATTTGGTAAATCAAATTAACATTTGAGTAAAGTTTGGTCTACAACTGATATAAATGTGATCTTAGATTAGTATAGATCAAGTATTTGGAGATTAAAAGGTCTCCAACAATGGTTGGAATGTACATGAGTTGGACATTAAACCAACATTTCTGAATGGTCACTTGCATGAAGAAGTGTATGTTTTTTAGCCCCCTGGCTTTGTGTAGAAAGGGCATAAAAACCAAGTGTGCAAGTTAAAGAAGGCATTATATGGTTTAAAGCAAGCACCACGTGCTTGGTATGAAAAGACACATGCCTATTTGTTTGCACATGGTTTTGAGAACAGTCCAACTGAAAGCACGTTATATGTTAAGGGTGCTAATGATGTGCTTCTCATCATTGTGGTGCTCATTGGTCCTCATGACACGCATATTGCTGATTTTAACGTTGGTTTGCATGCCTCATTTGAGGTGTCCGATTTGGGGTATTTGCATCACTATTTGGGCATCTAGTTTATGCAATTTGATGGTGAAATGGCTTTGTGTCAAACAAAATATATTGATACAGTATTGCAATGTTTTGGCCTTGAAGACTGTAAGCCTATTGCCACTCCTATGGAGACAAGTTTACGATTAAGTCTTCATGATGTTGGAGATGCATTTGATGCTATTCTCTATCAGTAGGTTGTTGGATGCTTGATTTACTTATGCATTACTTGGCTAGATATTCAATTTGCTATCTCACAAATGAGCAGGTTTATGCATTTCCTAGGTGTCAAGCATTGGCAGATGGTTAAGCGCATCTTTCGCTACTTGAGTCATACACAACTACTTGGTTTGTTTTATCCCAAGGGGGGATCACTACCCCCATATTTGCATGCTTTTTCTAACAGTGATTGGGTTAGTAGCTATGAAACATGTGTGTCCACCAGCGGTTTTTGCTTCATGCTTGGTAGCTCATGTCTTGGTTGAGCAAGAAACAGCCTACTGTGGCCACTTCCAGTTGTGTGGCTAAGTATAGGGCAACTTTCACAATGATTGTTGAGTGTGTGTGGCTCAGATGCCTTATGGCTGATTTGGGTGTTGGTCAGTCTTCTGCCACCACCATCTTCGATAGTCAGAGTGCATTGGAAGTTGCAAGGAACCCTATGTTCCATGCTCGCACTAAGCACATTGAGGTGCATTATCATTGTGTCAGGGAGAGTTTCTCTACTGGGGAGATCAACTTGGCATACGCGCCCAGGCAGGAGAACATTGCAGACCTTTTCACGAAGGCTCTGCCTAGGGAGAAGTTTGAAGCTTTCCCCAAAGCTTTGGGCTTACTTCCTTCTGTGGATTGATTCCACATAGCTTTGCACTTCCTTATACATGAGTGCCAGCTCCTTGTTCACCACATCACTCCTAGGGGGGATTTGTTGATATATTTAGGTAGTGATGTGTGTGAACACTCTAGGACCACCGGGGTACTTTTTTCCCTCTTTAGGAGGTTTTTTTCCCCGGCTTGTATATACGCCTATTGCCCTAATGAGCTACTTATCTTTGTACATTCTAGTGGCAATACATTTTGTATTGTGTGTTGTGTCCAAGCTTCTTCTTCTTCCTTGTGTTGTTCGCATGCTTCCGCAGACGCCTAACTCCAACAACATGTACTCTGTGGACTGTCGAAACAGAGTGCATGGGGGAGATTGCACCCAATATTGCATTCTATCTCGTCTCCTTGCATATCTATTTTCTCTATGTTTTTTCAACATCCATAACCTCTATGTGCATGTGAGTTAAGATCTTGATAACACATAGAGTTTGTATGCCGTCTGCCATTCACTGCAAGTGATGAAAATGTACTGCTTAGGTCAATCATCATCATGGTGTTGGACATAGACATCATTAGCAAAGATGCGAAAATAGCTCACACTGGCTTCTTCTGAAAGTAAGCCTCAAATGGTGTTTGGTTCTTCGAGACATCTAAGAGCCCTCAGTTTTGAATATGAATTGCTATCTATATTGATTCACCCCAAACCATTAGTGGAAGTTGTTTTTGACTAAGCATAACTTTCATCATCTGGATCACACTTCAAATCTTCTGTAAGGCAATGCCTTGTTGAGTATCTTATGATACTTGATACTTAATTCCATGTTGCTTCAAGTACTTGAAGAAGTTGTGATTGACAAATCTATTGTCTCCATCAGAGCGAATGATCTTCAAAGAACTTGGAAAGTCTTCTTGAATTGTTTGTGTCCACTCTTTGAACCTGGAAAAGGCACCCTCTTTATGCTTGAGTGAATAAACCTAGGTGTATCTAGTGACATCAGCTACTATCAGTAAGAAGTAAATTGACCCACTAAGAGAAGGTGTAATCATAGGTTCATAAATATTACCATGGGCTAATGCTAAAGGTTTATATGCAAAAATAGATGCTTCTATAGGAAAAGGGGCAATTGACTGCTTGTCATATGCTTTGGAATTCGATTCCACTTGTGCAATCTTGGGTAAAACCTTGACGAGATGATTGGAAGATATCTTAGCTAAGTAAGAGGTATGTCCAAATTTGCAATGCCACAAGCTAAGAATTGAATCTTTGGCCATAAGACTTGAAAGCTTGTAGAGACCTTTGTCTTCAAAGCCTTGAGCTATCACTTGAACTTTGTTGTGATCGAATTACACCATCATGTTGCACTTTGTAATGGCTTTCACTGAGAGGAGGTTCTTACAAAGACTAGGTACATAAAGAACATCTTTGAGTGACTCGACCTCGCCTTGTGAGTTAGTGGCATGAACTTTGCCTCTTCCTTAGATCTCAATGCACTTGTTCTCTACAAGATACACTTGACCTTTGTGCTCCTCAAACTCATAAAAATCATCTTTTTCATGGCACATGCGTGATAAAGCTCCACTATCAAAAATCCATTCTTTACTTGGAGTGGATATGACAAGTGCCTTGTGTTCAATTGTGGAAAAGAGATCTTCACTTGTACAGTGAGAGTGATGTTCGATCTTTGGAGTAGACTTAGACTGATTCTTGTTCTTCTTCTTGAAGTAATATTTTTGATCTGTCCAGGCTTGCCACAAAAATTGCAAGTGAACTTCTTGTTGCCTTTGTCCTTAGATTCTTGAGTGCCTTTTTGTCCTTTATCCTTGTAGAAGGTAGCTTTGGCCTTCATAGCTATTTCTCGGGTAGTGGGTCTTTTGTTGACAACCATGAAGAAGTAAAAGTCTTCTAACTTCTTCCCAAGTAAGTTCTTGACCTGTGTTGTATAGAGTGGTCACAAAGGTCTCATAGGACCAAGGAAGCTTGTTGAGTAACTATATGGCCATGACTTCACTAGAGATCTTGCGTCCAGAAAGTGCCAACTTTCTTTGATAATCTTCAAATTGGGCTATCACTTTTGTGATGGTGTCTTGTGGACATATAGTGAGATTTTGAAACTTGGCCTCTAGAGTATAAATCGTAGAGGGTGTTTTATCCTCATTTAGATTTGCTAGAGTGTCCCAAGCTTCCTTTGAAGTTTTACATGTAGTGATGTGACCCTTTGTCAATTCATCACATGCGAGGAGAAGTTGGCCTAATGCCCTTTTATCTTTAATGTTCTGTATTCCAAACTCCTAGATCACGTTCCTTATCGGGCTCTCGTTTTGTTCCTTCCACTACCTTGTACAATAGGTTTGTATAGAGATAGGCCCTAATAGTGTCCTTCCATAGGTTGTAATTTATGCCATTTAGCCTTTCATCTTTCGGCATGAATATTGGCATAAAGGAGGGTAAATAAAATTGATTTGACGACTTGGTGTTTGAAATCATTGGCATGGTCGCTATCGAAATGAAGTTACGACACTTGCAAAAATTGCTTCACAAAATTGAGTGGGGATACGGGCGGGGGGCCTTAGAGGATCCCTACACTTGTACCAAAAATGAAGCAGACACCTTGGAGAGAGGGGAGGGCTTATATTAGCCCTACACTGGATAATACTAGAGAGATGCCTTTGAGGGGGGCTTAGAATAGCCCTACACTTGCTTAAAAAACTGAGATGAGTTGATGTGAGAGGAGGGCTTAGGGTAGCCTGTTGCACACAAAGAAAGTCACACTTGGGGGCTTAGAGTAGCCTCCCAAGACAGATACACAATATTCCTCTTTCTTATGTTTGAGTTACAAGGTTGGGCACTTAGTGCCAAAGTGTGCCAATATAGATTTCGTACTCTTGCTTACAATGTGCTCGGGGTGGCAAAAACTAAAGGTTGAACCCTTGGGAAAATTACAAGGAAATGCTTTAAGTAATGCCAAATGGAGTTCCACAAAGTAAGGGTTGAAACCCTTGGAACAATACACAATGACCCTTTTACAAAAAAAATGCCAAATAAAAAAGATTGAAGATCCTTTGAACAAAACACGTGATGCCAAATGAGGTTCACAAAGTAAAGAAATTGTGAATAAGATAATCTTCACTGTTATAGTGGAGATAAAAATATTCTCTTAAAAAGTAATGCCATAGAACTTGTTTTTGGAAGTAGAATGGCCCCTAAATGTGGTTTACACGTAGGCTAGGCACTCGGTCTTTCAAATTAGACACCTTCAAAGTGGACATCTAGTGAACATACACTCAATACAAATGAATCTCTCCTAAACATAAAAAATGTGAGGAAGGCGCCCTTCCAAAATGCAGTTCATCAAACTTTTGCCATTGCCTTCAATATGGTAACTAAGTAAGAGAGAATCTTGGCAGTGTGCAATGGGAAATTGGTGGTCACTTTCTTCTAGTGTTGAAAAATTGGAACCGAAGTGAAAAACGACAATGTGGAGGGATAATTGCGGGTAGCTAACAGAGAATGACTGACAATTTCTCAAAATATCTTTTGATGGTCTGCATGCAGTAGAAGTGGAGCACTTCTGACATAGCAGATGTTAGTCTCGAAGTGTCGTTAGGACATCATTATTGATGTCAATCACCAGATTAAATTGTGAACCACTAAGCTAACAGGTAAGCCCTCATCTGTACGTGGTCGTCGCTCAGAATTGGATGCAGTTCGTCAGTCTTCTCTCTCTCTCTCTCTCTCTCTCTCTCTCTCTCTCTCTCTCTCTCTCTCTCTTATGCAGAGCGGTGTCCAGAGCCTCGTCGTCCACACGATCTCAATTGTGGGTTCCCTATGACTTGTGATGGGTGCAAGTTTCCTTTGTGCACCAGCATAGTGAGCTAATGTAATCCATCACAACACACATGAAAGCAATGCAGAGGCACCCAAAGATCACAGAGAGGATAACAATTTGTCTCTCTCTTTTTCTTTCTCTCTCTCTCTCTCTGTGTTAAGAAGAGATGGCCATACAAGTCACTTCTTCCCAGATCCTCAGCTGCATCGTCACCTCCCAATCTGTAGCAGAGACGATCGCCACTTCAAGGGAAACGCTTGGAGATCCAAACAAGGTAAGCCGCAGTTGGAGTCAGGAAGATTAAGAGAGATGACGCTCCTTAGCCTGTCCTTCAATAGAGAAGGCTGCGAGGATGGATTTCACCAGAAAGATTAGGTTCTTCTGTTGTATCACAGGTTGAAGGATAGCAATAGAACTTCTTCATGCTTCAATTTCTCTATGTTAGTTCCACTAGCGTTCCTAGCTTCTCTTCGCTCTCCAGCTCCGCTTCACACTACCATACCTCGATGCTTGAATGTACAATCTTGGAAGTACACCTTGCTTTCTCTCAGCCAGGTGCTATTGAAGCTTACCAATAGCAAGTATCTAGCTGCAATTTTCCACGTTACCACACTTGATGAGTTAATTGTTGTAGCTCGGGCTATGTTGTGAGTGTGCTACATGAAAAACAATACTTTGTTACTCAGTGTGTTCACAATAGCACATTCAATGGTTTTTTCTTTGGTTTTCCATCCCCGCAAGCTATTGTAATCTTGTATGCGAGACCGTATTATGTAGTAGTTACTTGCTGCAATCAGTCTTATGCTCCGAGTCTATTAAGTGAGGGGAAATTTACACAGAGTACCCAAGTGTCCCTAGTAAACAGCCAGAGAGAGTGCTCTACTTATTTCAACCTTTCAGTTCTTGATGACCTAAGGAAACAAACTTGACAGATTGAAATATATAGGGAATGCCACAAGGGGAAATCAAGGGTTTAAGAATGCTATCAAACTGTCATTATTATCATAAGTGTTTCTAAACAGTTAGAGTTCAAAAGCATCAAAACATGGAAATCCCACACAAAGTGTTTATAAACACTTCAAAATAAGAGAGATATAAGCTAAATGCTTCAAAATGTACCATGAAAACTGATCAAATGTCACAAAAAACTATCAATAGAAAGGGTGGGAAGGAGGGAAAATAGGGAAATATGGGTGAGATAATGTGTGAAAGATAGGGTGGGAGGGTGGGAAAATGGACAAAGTGAGGCCCAAAGAGTGTAAATTGATGGAAAAAAGTTTCTCCAAATATGTGGAGAGCAACATCACCAAACTCAAGCACCAGGATCACCAAAATGATCACCAAACACACCACCAAGTCCTCCACCTAGTGCTCTGATACCATGTAGAGGGTACACACACAAAAGCAAAATGAAAAGAGTAGTGTACTCACAAAAGAAAGAGTGTGAAAGACTCAAAATGAGTAGACCAAGAAATTGGTAAACTCACATGGATTAGAAATGAGCTTGCTAAGAGCATGGAGTAGACTCCTCAAGCTTCTAACCAAGTACAAATGGGGGGAGAGGCCATCCTTATATAGATTTGGGAGGGGCTCTCCAAAGTACATCTCATGTGGGATAATTCCCCTCAAAGGAGAATGAATACAATGGTAGAAGCAAATGGCAAGGTAACCAAATACAAAGGATATAATATAAAATGGAAATGGAATAGAGATAGAGTGAATCCAAGATACAAAAGGGAGATGCACTCTCATATTCTCAGTAGTTACTTGATAAACACAGTTTCAATAGGTGGTGTGCACAACTTGACTCCATGCAAAGTCTATTAGGGCAAGAAACCAACCATGGAGCACCTCAAGGTATTTGGATGTGTATGCTTTGTTCATCTTCCTAGTGAAGTGAGAACAAAGTTAGAGCCCAAGAGTGAGAAATGTGTGTTCATTGGCTACTCAAATGAGCAAAATGGCTATAGGTCCTATAACCCTCTCTCAAAGAAGCTATATGTGTCAAGAGATGTTGAGTCAGGGTCATGGTATGGAGACAAAGGCAAGGCAAAGTTGGATGAAGAGGATCGAGGAGTATGTAAACCTTGATGTGCATATTCAACCTCAAGAGTCAATCACAATCAATGGACGAGAGGCTTCTACATCTAAGGTACACTCATATAATCATTCTTACACTTATGATTATGAAAGGTCATCCCCTACTTCAAAGCATCGAAGGTTGCAAGAGATAGACTATGACACTAGGGAAGATCAAGAGGAGTCAGAAGAGGAAGAGCTTGAGGAGGTCATTACTCCTAATGTAAAGCTCAATAGACTTAAGAAGCAATATCCCAAAGGTCAAGAGAGGAGGTCTACAAGGAAGAAGGCACCTCCACAAAGGTATGCATATGGTTCTTTCATAGAAAAGCACTATGCATACATGATGAATGTCATTGTAGATCAAGAGCTAGATTCTTATGAGGAGGCAAAGACCAAACTAGAGTGTAGGAAGGCTATGCATGAAGAGACATTCAAAGATCTTAAGGAGAAAAACACTTGGGAACTAGTACCCAAGAAGGAAGGCATGAACATAGTCCAAAATTGGTGGGTGTACAAGACTAAGAGGAATGTAGATGGAAACTTGGCAAGGTACAAGGCTAGACTTGTAGCCAAAGGCTTCACATAGACACAAGGGGTGGATTGTGAGGAGACTTTTAGCCCTGTGGCAAACAAGGATACCATTAGAGCTCTCATAGCCTTATGTGCAACAAGGAGGTGGCCTATCTACCAGATGGACATAAAGAATGCTTTCTTGAATGGGGAGTTACAAGAAGAGGTGTTCATGGAACAACCTCAAGGGTATGTAGATCCACAACATCCTACCTATGGTTGCAAGTTGAAGAAGGCCTTTTATGGCTTAAATCAAGTCCCAAGGGCTTGGAATCAGAAGCTAGTGGACTTCTTGAAGAGACATGGTTTCTCTCCAAATGATGCAGATCCATCCTTGTATATGAAGAAAACAAATGATAGGATATGTTTGATATGCATATATGTAGATGATCTCCTTGTGACAGGTGATGATGATGCATGGATAAGGACAATCAAAGAGAAGCTTGGAAGAGAGTTCAAAATCTCAGATTTAGGTGTGGTAAAGTACTTTCTTGGCATTGAGTTGATCTATGGGAAAGAAGGTATCTATCTCTCTCAAAAGAAGTATCTTCTAGATGTGTTGTTTAGGTTTGGCATGATATAGTTTCATGCTAGGTACAAAAACAATTTCATGGATGAGCAAAAAATAGCCCACATTTGCATTGAGTTCAACAGAGGCTGAATATAGAGCTTTAGCCCTCACTACATGTGAAGCAATATGGCTTAAGAAGCTCTTCAAAGATTTTAGTATACAACTTGGACCAATTCCAGTGTATGGATACAACATGTCAAGCCTACACCTTGCTAACAATCCCATGGATCATGCAAGGAGCAAGCACATTGAGGTGCATTACCATTATGTGAGGGAAAAGGTTGCAAGTGGGGACATTAATGTTCATTTTATAGGTACAAAGGAAAAATTTGCAGATATCTTCACCAAAACCTTGAATGTGATCAAGTTAACAAAGTTTTCAAAGGCCATGAGCTTGCTTGATATGGAGAGTACCACCTTAAGCTTGAGGATGGGTGTTGAAAATGTTAATAAGGGTCAAAAACCTTAATGTGGACAAAATTCATGACTCAAATCACTTAGTGCAGTCTCAAGTCAGGCAAGGTTGGGCAAGGCAATCCTAAGGTGGTCAAAAAGTCAAGAGAGGCATCCAAAAGCTATAAAAGGAGGTGAAGAGATACCAAATGCATGGAAGTCTTGTAGATCATTGAAGACCAATAGACATATACTCAAGGAGGCTCAAGGAGAGAGTCATCCAATGCTCAAGGAGCTGAAACACAACTTTCCAAGCTAGGAAAAATGCAAAGGGCATTACATGCACAAAGGAGGAGTAAGGACGAGCTATCAAGCCCACACCCTCTCTAGTCTCTTGTAGGTATAGACATAGTCTGCTTAAAATAGTTGTACTCCTTGTGTACATATCCAATTCAAGAGATTTAAAGTGAATTCTATAGCTTATATATGTATCTTACTTTCTCTAAGAGGGTTTCTTGAAATCAATTTGATGTGCAGAGAAATCGGTGTATCTCTATAACCTAATTTTTACGTATCCTACATCTCTTCATAGTCTATTTTGTATAGAGTTGTTGACTGACCTAAACATATCCATTTGAGATGTTCTATAGCCTTTGGAAAGCTTATGAACTATACTAAGTGTGGCTGAAATCTTAGGTGATTTGGATCAGTGTAAGGGAGGTGATTCAGAGTTTTGATGTAGGGTAACAAAAAAGGCATATGAAGGGAGCTAGGTATTGGGTTCATTTCACTTCTAGTGTGCAAATACGAGGGATTGAATTCCATCATTATGCACTTCATGGTTAGTGTGAGAGTTGTTGGAATTGGTAGCTTGAGAGATTAATGAAGTAGGAGAGTTCTCTATTCATGAATTTCTATGTTAAGTTCTCAAATTGGAGCAAAGTTTTTACGTATTCTTCAAAGTTATTCATTTTCAAGTTTTGGAAAGGATTTTCCTTGGATCGAAGGTATGTGAATGCATAAAAAAAATATATGTGTTCAAAAGAAATTGATTTTTGCATGTTAATGGAGAAGATCCAAAAGTTAAAAATTTCTCTCAAAACACTCAAAATCTTATCGTTTCAATATTTGTGACTGAAGAAAGTATAGGAGAGAAACGAGAGGAGAGATATTCAAGACATCCCACACTTGGGATGATCAATTCAACAATTCATTTTGCACAAAAAGTATAAGAAGCATCCTCTAGGTATACTCTATCTGTTAGTATATGATCAATGTCTACCCCTCATGATTGTATGCACATTTTCTAAGGCCCCCATTATGAGGAGAAGCCAAGTGTGCATTACCCAATTGATGGGAATCCCAACTTGCATGTTGGATGAAGGTCATATTGGACCATGTAAGGTATTGTAAGGAAAGGGAGTTACCAGGGTCCCCAATTGTGGGGTTCGGGGAGCAACCCCAGCTGGGGTGTCCAAGGGGGCCAGCGGCAGCACCCCGGCGTGATGGTAAAAGGAATATTCCATCGAATATTCCCTATCAGAGTGAGAAATCATTTATATTGTTAGGTCGTTTCAACGGGTCTAAGCCGTGCATGGCAATTATGCGGGCGGTGGCCGCCTACGCTCTACCACCCATGTATAGTTGTCCACAGAAGGCCACCCATGATCCTATATATACATGACTTCTGCACTACCTAAGACATCGAATTGAGCCAGCATACCTCTACCTTGTATCTCCCTATCTAGAGTTGTCTAGATCACCATTTAAGCTCTACCTTGAGAGCGCACGGGTGGACAACGCCATCATCTTTGTACTTGCTGCTAGTAGAAAATTGTTGAGATTCTCCTATATCTGTTATCTTCTCTGTTATTGCTCCTGTGTTATATTCCGTAACTATTGTCTTACATGGTATCTGAGCCATAAGGTTCGAATAGCTTGAGAAGTATACTATTTTAACCTACTAGCAGACTAGAATATCAGTAGATTATTCGAGTGATTACATGATGGCTTCATCGTCGAACACTGGTCTTGGTGCTTCAGCTAATGTTAGTGCTGCACCTATTCGAAATCACCCACCTACATTCACTGAAGGGAAGCTGGATGGAACCAACTATACACTCTGGAAGTTCAAAATTTCTTCAATTTTGGACTCCTATGAATTACTTGACACTGTCATGGGACCGATGGGATTGGATCCAGAGCCTATACTAGTTGAAGATCCAAAAAATTCAAGATGGATGATTCAACTAGATCCAGATCTTCTACGAGCTTGGAAGAGGCGGAATGCTAATGCATTATGTGCGATTGTCACTAGTGTAAGTGATTATGTGATTATTTTAGTTCAACATACTACTAAAGCACATGAGGCTTGGGGCATATTGGCTCGTCAATATGAGACCAAGAACGTGTGAGCCACCGGATTGTAATATGGAATGTAATATGAAACTCTGAGAAGTTGCACACATAATGAAAGGGCGTAGCGCATTAGTTGTAACCTTTGATTAATAAAGGATGCGTACGTGAAACAGAGGGTAGGTCACTGGATTATGAGTCTGGGCGAATGCCTGAAGTGGAGCGGAACGTATATTCTTCATATTCTATTACTCTGTTGTCTGTTTTTCTGCTAATTAAGTTTGGTGATTAATTAAGTCGTTGATGAAGTATTAAGGGATCGACATTGCGGTGAATTGACGAAGTGCGAGTAGGCGTATTGTGATGAAAATCATTGTACTGGGCAGTTAAGTATTGTGTATTGAAGAATGTGGTGATATGCAAACAAATAGTAGTTGAAGAATAATATAATTCCGTGTACTAAGTCTATGAGGTAGTATCTACCTGAATCTGTATAAGTGGGAAAATACAAATAGGGCCTCTGTTTTACAGACCCCTAACCATCCCAAGAACCCAGAATTTGATAACAGATTAAACAATAAAGTTTAACACTGGCACCGTCTGTGGGAAATGGAGTAGCCAGTTGAAGAAGAAGATTAAGGCTCGAAGAAGAATCGTTTGATATATGCTGATAACATGTTCCGGTGAATCTTATCTGAAATGTCGAAATGACCCACATCCCTGGGCAGTTCCGAATCTGTTAGGGTCACCCTCTGGTGGTAGAAGTGAAGAACACTTAAGTTCAATCGCAGAAGGTTCAATTCAACAAGCGAGTGGCAATTTTGGTGGCAGTTTGGTGATGTACAGAAGGAGTTCGGTAGAATGCAGTGATAATCCGGTGTGTTTCGGTGACAGTCCGGTACATTTTGAAGACAATACGTTAGTTCTTGGTGGTATTTTGACATTGTGCGACGATAATTCAGCATTGTCTAGAGACAATTCGATGATTTTCGGTGACAGTTTGATATTGTTCGGTGACAATTTGGTGCTCTCTGGTGACAATTTGGTGCTTTTTGATGATACTGTGGTTTTGTTCGGAAGGAATTTACTACATTCACCGGTTTTAGGTGCAAGTCTAGCCAATTTTGGTACCAAGGTTGAGAAATGGATGTTCGATGTTGAGCTAAGTAATCGGCTCAGAGATATTTTTGGATCGGAAAATTGGCAAAGTGACCATACGGTCCAGGGACATCAAGAAGTTCGTCCCCAAAGTTTAGGCAACATGAGTAGTTCCCATCAACAACAACAACAATAGCAGCAGAAGCAACAACAACAACAACAACAAGAACAACAACAACAACAACAACAGCAACAACAACAACAACAGATTGTTCCACCGCGTTCGGTGCCAACTAGAGTCACGTACACAAAATTTTGAGGTGTAAGCAGGTTATGGCACCAACGATTTGGGCATCTCCGATTTGCAGTTTTGAAGGAGATGCAAAGAACAGGGATGGTTGCTCATTTGCCTGCATTTTCAGAGTTGCAGGAACCTTGTGAAGCTTGTATGATGGTCAAGCAACAACGAAAGGCATTTCCAACAGAGACCAGCAATTGATCTCAAGCTCCTCTAGAGTTGGTACATGCTGATCTCTGCAGTAAAATGTCTACACCTACTTTAGGAGGATCTTTCTACTTTTTGCTGTTAGTCGACGATTATAGTAGAAAGATATGGGTTTATTTCATTCAAGAGAAGGCTGATGCTTTTGAAAAACTTAAAACGTGGCATAAGTATGTGGAAAATGAATCAGGAAGGAAACTGAAGAAATTCAGAACAGATAGAGGAGGTGAATTCTTGTCAACAGAATTCAATAATTACTATAAGGATCATGGTGTGAATCGGCAACTTACCACAACTCATACGCCTCAACAAAATGGCATTGTTGAGTGTAGGAACAAGACAATAGTTGAAATGGCTTGTTGTATGTTAAAGGCTCAAGACATGCCTGATTCATTCTGGGCAAAAACAGTCAATACAGCAGTCTACATCCTCAATCAAAGCTACACAAAAGTAGTGAAGGGGATGACTCCTCAAGAAGCATATTCTGGTAAAAAGCCTTCAGTTTTGCATTTCAAAATTTTTGGTTGTTTTTGTTATGCACATATTCCTAATTCAACAAGATCAAAGTTGGATTCAAAAAGCAAAAAGTGTGTCTTCCTAGGATATCATGAAGAGTCTAAAGCATACAGGTTGTGGGATCCTGAGGAAAGGAAGATTTTTGTCAGTTGAGATGTGGTGTTTGATGAATAACCACACTTAGTAGAAGATAAAGGTAAATCTACTATCTCATCAAACGGAGAAATATCTCACCTTGTGCCTATCAAAAGACAGGTTAAAGTTGAGGAGGAGGAAACATCTGATGAAGAAATTTCCTCAATAAAAAGCCAACTAGTTGTAGCTGCACAGCGTAAGCCACTACCAAAGTGGGCACAACAACTCTTTGATGATCACAATCCACATGTAGATGTACCAGAATCATCCTCGAATGGATTAGATCAAAGAGAATAGATGAGCAAAGAAGAGCCTCAGAACACATTGTTAACATGGCTATAATGGCAGATATCATGGGCTTGATAAAGGAACCTAGCACCATTGAAGAAGCCCTTGATGATCCAGGTTGGAGAGCGGCAATGCAGTCTGAGTATGATAGTATACTCAGAAATGATACATGGGATCTAGTCGGCTTGCCGCCAAAGAAGAAGGTAATAGGTACTAAATGGATTTGGAAATCTAAGTATAAAGCAGATGGAACATTAGAAAAGTATAAGGCAAGATTAGTTGCACATGGTTTTTCACAAATCGAAGGATTTGATGTTCAAGAAAATTTTGCGCCAATAGCACGCATGACAACTATTTGGACGGTGCTTGTAGTAGCTGCACAAAAGGCCTGGCCTATTTTCTAGATGGATGTCAAATCTGCATTTTTGAATGGTCACCTCAAGGAGGAGGTATATGTATCTCAACCACCAGGTTTTGAGGTGCCCAATTCAGAAAATAAAGTTTGCAGGTTGAAGAAAGCTTTGTATGGCCTTAAGCAAGCTCCACGGGCTTGGTACCAACAGATAGATAATTTTTTCAAAAATATGGGTTTTGAAAGAAGTACTTTTGATGCTAACTTGTATGTAATGAAAAGGGATAGCAAGCTAGTTGTTGTCATTGTATATGTAGATGATTTGATCATTCCAAGAGATAATCAGGAACTCATCAATCAAACTCGGATCAGCTTGGGAACTGAGTTTGAAATGAGAAACTTAGGTCAACTCCATTTTTGTCTGGGAATTGAAGCATGGCAAAGGAAGGATAGCATTTTCATCTCACAACAAAAATATGCCAAAGAAATTCTCAAGGCATTCAGAATGATGGACTGCAAGCCAACTAGCACACCTATGGAGGTAAATCATAAGCTATCTATGGATGATAACATGCTTGATGTAGATGCCAAGAAGTATAGGAAGCTCGTTGGAAGTCTCATTTTTCTATGCAACACTAGACCAGACATTTGCTATGCTACTGGAGTATCAAGCACGTTTTCCAACAAACCTAAGGAGAGTCACTAGAATGCTGGAATGCGAATTCTAAGGTACATTGTAGGAACCTTGGATTTTGGTATTTTTTATACCACAGGTGATACACTCCAAGGATATTGTGATTCAGATTGGGCTGGAGATTGTGATTCTAGAAAATCAGTTTTTGGATATTTTTTCTCACTTGGTTCAAGAATATTTTCTTGGGTAAGTAGAAAGCAACCAACTCTTGCACTCTCCTCCACTGAAGCAGAGTACAAAGCAGCTTGTTTTGCTTCTTGTGAGGTAGTCTAGTTAAGGAGAATTCTTGTAGATCTAGGCTTTCCATCAAATATGGTGACTGTACTCAAGTGTGATAATCAAAGTTGTATGGCTATTGCAAAGAACCCAGTATTTCATGCCCGCACCAAGCACATAGAAGTACAATACCATTACATTCGTGAGCTAATTGAAGATGAAATTGTGGAGCTAGAATATTGCCCAACAGAGGCAAATTGTGCTGACATATTCACTAAAGCAATTGGAAGAGAGTACCTCAATAGGCATCTTCAACAAATGGGCATAGGACTGAAACCTACTTGATTTTTCATCGGTAAACACTGAGGGGGGGTGTTAGTATATGATCAATGTCTACCCCTCATGATTGTCTGCACATTTTGTAAGGCCCCCATTATGAGGAGAAGCCAAGCGTGCATTACCCAGTTGATGGGAATCCCAACTTGCATGTTGGGTGAAGGTCATATTGGACCATGTAAGGTATTGTAAGGAAAGGGCGTTACCAGGGTCCCCAATTGTGGGGTCCGGGGAAGCGGGGAGCAACCCCGATTGAGGGGTCCAAGGGGGCCAATGGGCCCCCTGGCTGGGGGGGTCCCAAGGGGCGAGTGGGCCCCCTGGTGGGGGTCCGGGGGTAGTGCCCTTGACATGATGGTAAAGGGAATATTCCATGGAATATTCCCTATTGGAGTCAGAAATCATTTATATTTGTTAGGTCGGTTCAATCGGTCTAAGCCACGTATGGCAATTACGTGGGCGGTGGCCACCCACGCTCTACCGCCCATGTATAGCCGTCCACAGAAGGCCACCCATGATCCTATATATACATGACTTTTGCACTACCTGAGACATCGAGTTGAGCCAGCATAACTCTACCTTGTATCTCCCTATCTAGAGTTGTCTAAATCACCATTTAATCTCTACCTTGAGAGCGCACGGGTGGACAACGCCATCATCTTTGTAGTTGCTGCTAGTAGAAAATTGTTGAGATTCTCCTATATCTGTTATCTTCTCTGCTATTGCGGCTGTGTTATATTGCGTAACTATTGTCTTACACTATCATCCTTGCAAAGTTCATCAAACTTGGACAACTATGTATGGAGATGTAAGCTTAAAAAAATCATGTTTTCTTATTTACAATGAAATCATGGAGACTCTTTGTATTTTACTCATGTAAAACTACTTATGGGTGCATAAACACTTATAAAGTCCAAAAGCAAAAATTAAATCTTGCTAAAAAGTTCACATAGAAATAGTGATTGATCTTATGTGAGACATCATGAATGCACCATGATTGCTCCTATGATGATGTCTATGAGATATTAAAATTTTTGAGACATCACAAGGTGAAAATCATTATTTTTGAGAGGCATCATGATTTCCCACTTCATCATGAGAGAGAAATCACAATTTCTAGCCCACATGGCATGGACATCATGATTTTTTGGGACATCGACCATTATTGAAAGAAAATCATGATTTCCCATCCATGTCATAAAAAACATTGTGATTTTTGGGCCATTGGAAATTGAGATATTGTCTTCGGGAAATTGTATGGTGGGAATGGTCTAGATTGCCTATTATAAGGACCATTATTGAGAATTGTCCTTATAATAGGCAATCTAGACCATTCCCACCACCACAATACAGGACATTTGGATACCAGCCTAGAGTCAAGCCAAGGAGGCTCCAAGATATGTTTCATATCCAGGAACACCCATGGCTCCGAGGCCTTATGAGTATCAAGGATACACCGAACCTCAACTAGTGCTAGGGAAACAACCCCCACATCCTCAGAATGTAGTACCTCTCAAGTGTACACAACTAGAAGATAATCTAGAAAGAACTGTAGTACTTGTGACGCCATTGATTGGCTTAAAAAGCCTAAACCAAGGCTATGAACAAAGCTATGGAGGTTATTACTCATATAATGAAAATCTCATAGAGTATGAATCTTCCTATGAGCAACAATACTACAAATATGATGGCTATGGAAATGTATATGGATCTAAATATGCCAATCTAATGTATGCAACAACAAGTGTTTTTCATCAATAAGTGCACAATGCATTAACACCCACGACCTCAAAGGGTTTGGGAAGGGTATTGTAGTGATTAAGGAAAAGTGCACTTGTTCAGAGGGTGTCCTTAGAACCCATCCAAAACATTCCCTACATCTCATATCAATGTGATTGAAGTAATAGAGTCCTCAAGAAGTGATAAAGAATATACTATGCCATTAAAAGACATTAGTGGAACTAAAGCTAAGGAAACCCTAAAACCAAAAAATGGATAGTGTCAAGAGTGAAAAGGAGGAAAAATCTCCACCTCAACTAGTTGAAGACTTAGAAGAACCATTAGACACCTCAAAAATTAAAAAAACTAAAAAGTGCAAATCCAAATGAGAAAAAATAAAGAACTAATGGATTAAGAAGTTGGTTGAAGACAAAGGGAAATCTATAAAAGACACCAAACCTAAGCTTACTAGTCTAGCCAATCAGGACACAAAAGTGGTGAAAGAAGAAAAGAATGAGAGAACATGCAAGATCAATTATAGCGGTGTGGAGGTGATCGCAATCCGAGTGGATCAGGTCCGATCGTGGCACATATAGAGTGTATGAAACTAGTGAGTGTTGGAAGGTTTATGTAACAAAAAATGTGAAGGTTGTTGAGATATCAAGCTCAACATGTGATGATCCAGGATGACACGTACCAGTTTTTCGTTTCTCTGACATGTATAGTGGTCATGCCGATATATGTCAAGGATACTTCATTGAGCTTTATTAGATTTATCTACCGAGAGTGATGGCACATTTGTTTCTTGCCAGCTCACTCATTCGCGGACATTAGGTTTTTCCTTATGTACTGATCTTTATATATTGCACTTGTTGTATTCTTGTTTTTTAGGTCATTCTTGTACATTCCTTTTATGTAATAGAAGAAGAAGAAGAAGATCATTCTTCCTTGCCTGAATCTGTGTGTGTGCTTCTCCTTGAGAGTGAGAGTGTGTGTGTGAGCTCTCTTCCTTATCTCCTTCCTCGTGACATGGTATTAGAGCCAGCGTGGCTGTAGAGAGCTCATGGAGAAGGCAACAGTGAAGACTACGGGGCAAGGCGTGGAGAAAACGCGATTTCACAAACGGCCTCCGTTTGCTACGAAAATCGGCGTGAAGGTAGAAGTTTCGGAGCCATCTCGACCTTCGTTTCGAGCCCGCAAGGTGGGGCTGTTGCAGAGCTAAAGAGCGCACAAAGCAGAGAAAAAGACGGGCCCCAAAATTTTTCCGATTTGGACTACATATTTTTGTATCATAACCACTCTTGTATATATTTTCCGTTGTAAAGGCACTAGAGGAGTCCTCTAGATGCATCCCCACAGAAGATTAGTGATTTACCCATGTACAATAGTAGGAAATTAGTCTTTTAGTGAATAAAGTGCCGGTCACTTGTGTGAAAGGACCAAACTTAGGGCACTAGTATATAAGCCAAAAGTGACTCTTTGTAAAGAACTTTTTGTCATTGTGAAGAAGGAGCACTTCTGAATTTTCGAGTTTACCTCTTTCTTGCTGATTTTGATCTTCATTTTGCTCTTGTATGTGTGTGTTATGCTTGAAATGCATGTGTAGGACTGTTGTCTACCCCTTCCCCTTTGTTTTGAGCTGCTGTAGTGCGTGTGTAAGCTAGGAGAAGCTGTGGCGCGGGTATTTGTGATTCCCGTCATTCACTGTTTCTGCCATAACTTGAAGCAGAGTGGTCAGAATTGAGTGAAACCACCACCGTTGGATGCGTCTCGTCGAGAGCTTCGAAACGAGTACCCTATTGCCTATATTCGGAGCTCTGGGCTGGGAGAAAACCTCAAAATACCAAAACTGCTGAAAAGAGGCTTGCGGCAACACTTTTAGTAATTCATTAGGTGTGAGAAGTAGTAGTCTTTTCTCATGCATGATTAGCTAAACCACTTCATTTTCCATCACGGGTGCACACGTCTTCATACACTTGGTAAGTCGCTCCTTAGGATTGACATTTAAATGTGTGTTAAAGATCCCACTATATGCACTTGTGTGGCAATTGAGGTATAGTCTCATTGGCACAAGTCCTTGAGTCTTCGTGACTTAAGTACACACGTTTTTGGCGCCGTTGCCGGGGAGTCACTCAACCAAGGTGCCTTCGTGATAGTTATAGAGCGAGTGTGATCGAATCGTACTTGTAGACGCAAATTCATCCTTTGGCAAGTAGTCCATCAGTTCAGCACTTGTCACTTCTCATCTTCGAGGTGTGTGTGATAAGTTTTAGGTTTAGGTTTAGGAGGAGGGAAGAGAAGGAGGAGTTAGGGTTAGGTTAGAAGGAGAGGAGAAGTGAGGAGTAGGAGTAGACCAAAATCCCCAAAAATCACCAAAAAATTTCCAAAATTTCAAGTTCTGTCCAAAAAAAGTATAAAAACCAAAAAATTGATTCATTTGATACTTCACTGCTCACTGGTATCGTCTGCGACAGCGATCGGTATCGTGCGTGCAGTATCGTGTGCTTCCGACCTTCAGAGCTTGTGTGAGAGTTCAAAGAGCAAGCAAGGATAGATAGAGGTAAGATTTTAACAAGAATATTTACCTAAAACTCTCTAAACTGGCACAAACAAATGATTAAAAGGTATGCGCAGTATCGCAAGGGGGAAAATTTCTGAAGGTTTGCATTTTTTGTGAGAAACAGAGGCCTAGGAGTGAGGAGAAGGGTGAGAGGTGCAAGGGGTTATAAAAATTTTCAAGTTTGGAGACCTTTTGGCTTGAGTATCGCGATCGGTTGAGTTTTGGTATCGCGATACCAAAATTCCCTTGTATCGTGACACTCGCCAGAGGTGTCGTATTGTTGGATACCAGCCTTGGTATCGCGACACTATTTAGGTATCGCGACACTGAGTTGGTATCGCGATCGTATCCGGTCCCTGGTATCGTATCGTCTGGTACTAACACTTGGTATCACGACACCATTGTGGTGTCGTATCGCCTAAGTTTTTAGTATCGCGACCTCACCTTACCGGGTGGTATCCTATCTCTTGATACATTGGTATCGCGACACTACTTTGGTATCGCGATCGTACCCTCCCCAAGTATCGTATCGTTGATTACTTATCTTGGTATCGCGACACCGTAGTGGTATCGTGTCGCCAAGGTTGGTATCGCGATCGCGCTTATCGCGGTGGTATCGTATCGCATAGACCTCTGGTATCGTATCGTCGGTCTTTGTCAGTATCGTATCGCCATATTTCCCAATGAAGTATCGCGATATTATATCTGGTATCGTATCGTCGGTCTTTTTGAGATCGTATCGTGTTCTTCGTGAGATCGTATCGTGTCTTTAGAATTCTAATATCGCGACACCACTGTAGTATCGTATCGTCTGTTCAACAGGATAGTATCGCGACACTGTCATTAGTATCGTATCGCCGAGATTTTCAGGTATCGTATCGTGCATAGCTGAGGTGTTGTATCGTTTGTTTTCCAGGATAGTATCGCGACACCAGATTGATATCGTATCGTCTGGGCTGTCTGGTATCGTATCGCGGTCAGTGCAGTATCGCCGAGAGCAGTATCGTCAGGAAGTGGTATCGCTCAGATTAACCCCTTCTTTTGGCAGACAAATTGAGCCATTGGGAGAGCTATCCAAGGGGAATCTAAGAAGCATAAAGAGAGGCTTGGGAGAGTCAATGAACTTGAGGTCAGGAAGAGTTCTAAGTAGTCGAAGGAGTGTCATATCTTTGGTAGGAAGTACTGCCCAGGCTAGTCACCACCCCATCTACTCAGAAACCTCTAGTGACTCGGAAGAGGAATTACACATGACTTCGGAAGACATGCAAGGTCCCACACCAACAAGAAGCTTCATGACTACTGTGGAGGGGGAATACCGTACTTCCTTGCAGTATGTGTCCACCAATGCCCAGGAGATTCCAATCTACCTGGATGGCTTAAATAGGTCTATGGCCAGGATGGTAACTTCCCAGAATGCCACAATTGTACCCCGACCAGCTGTCAAATACGAAGGAGGTGCATATGTTGACAAAGTTGGCCACATCTACATTGTAACCGAATTCCCGGAAAGGATCAATGAAAGAGGGGAATTCTTAGACCCTGAAAACCTAGGAAGGACACAACCAGAAGAGTTTGTGACCACCCCTAGAGGCAGATCCCGAGTGTCACGTGTCTTGAGAGGTGACTTGATACCTCAAGACGACTATTTGTTAGAAGTCTATATGATTCACGAATCAAACTTATTGTTGCAAACCGATTCACCTGTTCCAGGGAGAGAAGAAAACCCCATGACATTCTATGAGCTGAAAGACCCGGATGACGAGACTAGACTCACATACCTGGATAAAGATCAAAGGAGGTATTGGCCTGTGAGTTTCTTAGACAGGTCTCGATTAAGATATATGGGTACACCTGTGTTTCCTCAGAGAGAGCAGGCAACAACCTCACAAAATCCATTTGGAAATCAAGACGAAACCGAAAATACTACATCAGGACAGACCAGCCATAGGAGCGTACCTAATCAAGCTCACGTACAATTTGCCACACCAGGAATACAAGCACATTATCAGACCCAGCCAGGGATAGGAAATCAGTACAGACCACCAGTAAGACCACAACCACCGATAGGAAGACAGCCTGGAATGCCACCAATACGACCAGCTGTCCCTATTCTTCCCGTGATGCCCAGACCACCTGAACCGATTAGAAGGCTGAGGCCTATTCAAGTGGCAAAGTGTGTACGAAACCCTTATGATGGATCGGGAGAACCCTATGATCACATTGCAGAATTCAAACAAGTCCTAAGAGCGGAACAAGTGGACGACTTCTTCGTACAGTATGAGGCGTTTGGACTCACCCTCATAGGAACAGCTCTGACCTGGTTCCAACCCTTAGATCCCAATCAATTTGGAAACATGGAACAATTTTTTCAAGAATTTATAGGAGAATTCACTAAGAGAGGAATCAAACACAATTCAGCTTCGTTAATTCACAACTTCAAACAAAATCCTAATGAAACGGTGAAGACTGCTGCCAGAAGGTTCAACCAGTATGTGGATAGATGCCTAGCAGCTGAGAGACCCACTCAACAAAAGATGATTTCACTATTTCTAGATGGACTCACTAACGGAACCTTAAGAACACTAGTGTACGTGAAAAGACTACAAACTTTGAGTGAGTGTCTTCAGGAGTGTATTGATTTGGAAGATAACTTGGCCGAGGACCTCAATAGCAAGTCCAGCCACACTAAATCGGACGATTCAAGGAGTACAATCTCTTCCAACTCCAGTCATGTGGAAGAGTTAGCAGAGCTATTAGCCAAGAAATTAGGGGCTCAGGGGCAAAGAGCTTATCAACACCCAGCTCAAAGAATGCCTATGCTACAGAGATGTAGCTTATGTGGAGGAGATCACCTCACTCACCTGTGTGTTCGAGGAGGGGGCAGTGCACAACCAGCTTATCCATACAACAGGCAGCAGCAACAAGGGACTTCTTGGTACTGTCACATAGAACAGAAATACACTAATCACACTACTGAGAACTGTCCATTTAATAGGCAAACACGCCCTATCCAACCACCTCAGTATCGACCGTATGGATATCCACCTAGAGACCCGAACAGAGAGATCCCAAGATACAACCCTTATCCAACACAGACGGGAGTACCTAGACCAATTGAACAGATACCATACCCACCACCACAACCAGTGCTAGGACCCCAACCGTCGCAACCTCAACAAGTAGTATCAGTAAAGTATGCACAACCAGAAGAAAATCTAGAAAGAGCTATAGTACCAGCCACGACAATGACCCAGATAGAATCAACAAACCCTGGATACGAAACCCTGCCAAGTGAGTACTATCCGTATGAAGCCTACATGATGGAATACGAACCGGCGTATGAGACTACATACTATGGGTATGAAGGCTATGATCAGACTTATGGAGCAGAGACTTCCACTCTAATGTATACAGCTCCTAAGGCACAACAACCCATGAGACCACCCAGTAGACCACCAGTACAGAGAGCACCATGCTATAGATGTGGAGGAGACCATTTCATTAGAGAGTGCCCTCGACCATACAACCCCCCACCGCCTAGAATCTGGGAAGGATATTGCAGTGATTGCGGAAAGGAACATCTTTTTAGGGATTGCCCGAAGAACCCTGTAAAAAACCAAGATTCTGCACCAATCAATGTAATAGAGGAAGGATCTGGAAGTGATAAGGAGTACACAGTGCCACTAAAAGCTATCACTAGAGCCCAAGCAAAACTAAAAAAAGGAAAACCATCAGAAGAGGAAGAGAAGAACAATAAAATGCTAGACTCTGAGACTCAGGTAGTCGAGGATTCTGAGATCCCACGGGAAAACTCACAACATCTCAGAGTACCAAAATGGAAAGAAAGACGGGAAAAACTCAAAGAAAAATGGGCAAAAAATAAGAGTCAGGATAGAAGGAAGCAAACAAAGGAACGGGAGGAACACGAAGAACAAAGAAAACCTAAAGAGACCCCCGAATCACAACGAATCCATACTGAACGAGAAAAGCCAGGATCGATCTTAGCGGACCCAAAACCGGACGACTTGGATATGTGGTTAAAAGCATACCAAGCTAGAATCAAAATGGGACCGAACATAGAGCAGCATGAAAAAATCTACCCTCAAGGGGAATTAGAAAAGGAAAGACTAGCCATATGCAGAAAACTCATAGAAGTAGCACAAACAACCCTAGAAAAGACTATCCCAACCCTACCAGAGACAAGGATTGCACAGGAACCTTATGAAGAATGCATCAAACCAAAGGATAAAGAACTTAGAAAAGAAGATTCCCAAGGTGGACAAGAGACAGCACAAGATGACCCTGTATCAGCCATACCAGACTTAGAAGCAGATTGGCCCAAGGACTTGTGGGATAGAATCAGAGAAGAGCAATGGAAGAAGAATGGTGTCGATCCACCACCATTTGATGAAATAGATGTGGAAGACTGTCAACCCCATCCTAACCTCGAGGAAGTCTACGAGGAGGTCTCAAGACTCGATAGAGGTAGAGAGGAGACCATAAGCATTTCAACATTGCCTAATTATATGGGAGAGTACGAAAGAAAGTCAGTAATAATACGAGCACCCACGGTGCATGGAAAAGGAAAAGAAAAGGGAAAAGAGTGTTCGCATAACCTAACGGAACTAAAGAAAACCAAAGTGCAATGCCAATTGACGGTGGAAGAATTGCTTCAACTTAAACCTCAGTTATGGAAGCAAATGGCAGACCAACTAGAAACACGACCAAAGAAGGGAGGATCAAAAGAAAAGGAAATGGAAAATAAGTCCACAATACAAGTTCCAGTCGATAAAGTAGGAGAGTTCAGTGAAGGGGATGAAGGGAATACCTGTTTACCTGTCATCTACAATGGGTACATGACCAAAGCTATCTTAGACACAGGAGCAGGAGTAGGAATTGCAACAAAGGAGATTTGGGAAAAGTGGGGAAAACAAGCCTTACGACCCACTCGCATGAAACTCCAATTAGCAGACGGTCATGTGGAGAGACCCCTAGGAATATTGGAAGGAATTAAGTGAACAACCTGTGGAGTGGAATTTGAACACACACTAGCCATATGTAAATTCGAGAAAGCAAACAACTATGAGATGATATTAGGACGACCCTTCATGAGACAATTGGGGGTAGTACAGGATTGGGGCAGAGATTCATTATATCTCCAACATCAAGGGAACACCACCAAGATAAATTTGCACACATTCGCTTATCGGGATGTCCCTCCATTACAATGGAATCCAGTCCACAAAGAAGAAGATGACCTATCCATTCACAGTGCTGGATCAAGTGATCAATCTTGGATGCACGAGGATGCCCAGTTGTGGATGTGCAAAGAAGCAAAGAAGGAGGAGTGTAAAAAACAAATGTGGCCAATAGGACACCCTAACTATCAATCGATAGAAGACCCCGATTACATGCCTCAAATTTTTTCAGGTGAACTCTTCGAACCACATGGTTGGATGGAAATTCTAGCCACATTAGATGTGTGTGTGAATGAGGAAGTATTGACGATGAACGATTGTATAGACAAAGAAGGATATGACGTGAACCTCTACATGGTTGTCCTCCAAGAAGTAGAAGAAGGGGAAATTGAAGAGAAAGATTGGAAAGAAGAGTACGAAAGCATAGAAATGGAACCAGAGTTTGATTCTGAGGAACAATATTTAAAAACTATGCAAAAAGAATAAAAAGAAATACCAACAAAAGTCTTAGCAATTGAAACCATCCCAATAATACATGAGCATAGAGAGGACACGAGTAAAGTGGAACCGGAACTAGACCGTTTCGAAGTTCCAGAACATTTTAAAAGATACGAAGTGGAAGAAATGCCTAAACGAGAGGCCCGGGATGGAGAAGCCTATGACAACAAGGAACAAACCAAGAAAATTGTTGTAACGATAGAAGACGGAGAAGAGAGGTGCACATATATTGGGAAAGATGTATCGGAAGAGGAAGAAGAGGATCTCATACGACTCATCCGAGAATATCGAGACGTGTTTGCCTGGACGTACAAAGACCTCAAGGGTGTAGAACCCAGCATATGCGCTCATCGAATCCCTATGACAGCAGATGCAAAACCTTCTAAACAACGCCCTTATACGTATAATGAAGTTTACGCAGCAAAAATAAAGGAAGAAATTGACAAACTACTAGCGGCAGGCTTCATTTATGAGATTGAACACACAGAATGGGTATCGCCACTAGTAGTAGTGCCTAAGAAAAATGGAAAACTAAGGGTGTGTATCAACTTGAAAAAGGTAAATGCAGCAACTATACGTGATAGTTTCCCATTACCCATCACAGACCATCTTTTGGAAAGAGTTGCCGGCAAGGAGGTCTATAGCTTCTTGGATGGATTCTCTGGTTACAACCAAGTAGCTATTGCAACTGAGGACCAGCATAAAACCGCATTCGCGACTGAATGGGGGGTCTATGCATTTAGAGTGATGCCTTTTGGGCTCACTAATGCGCCAGCCACCTTCCAACGACTGATGTGTCATGTATTCAAAGAATTTCTGAGAAAAAGTATGGAAGTATACGTAGATGACCTTTGTACATACTCAAATCAACGACCAGACCATATACCGGAACTGAGAAAAATATTCAATAAATGTAGACAGTACAGAGTTTGCCTGAACCCTGAGAAATGTGTCTTCATGGTGCGACAAGGAAAAATCTTAGGACACATCGTTTCAAGGAATGGAATATCCACGGACGAAGAAAAGATTAAAGTTATCTTAGAGCTACCAAGACCCAGGAATGCAAAGGAAGTACAAGCCTTTATGGGACACTGTGGATATTACCGTAGGTTTATTCACATGTATGCCATAATAGCTAAGCCTTTATATGGTCTATTGACTCAGTTCACTTGGACAGACGAGTGTGAGAAGGCTTTCAACGAGCTTAAGAAGCGGCTGAGTACAGCCCCAATTCTGAAATCACCCAACTGGAGCAAGCCTTTTCATATTCATGTTGATGCTTCGAACTATGCCATTGGATGTATCCTAGCTCAACCGGCTGACGAAGGGAAGCTTGACCATCCAATCGCTTATGCGAGTAGACAATTAAACCAAGTAGAAAGAAATTATACGACTACTGAAAGAGAAGGCTTAGGAATGGTTTATGCAGTAAAGAAGTTTAGACACTACCTCTTAGCCAACAAATTCAAGTTCTTCATAGACCATCAGGCTTTGTTGTATTTAGTCAATAAGCCTTGCAACACGGGAAGGTTGGTACGATGGTTCTTACTATTAATGGAGTTCGACTTTGAGGTAATAGTCAAAAAAGGAAACACACATGTAAGAGCAGATCACCTTTCAAGGCTAATGCATGGAGAACCACCTAGCGGAGTACCGGATGATTTACCAGATACGTATTTGTTTAATCTTGAAGTATGTCCAAAGTGGGCGGAACGACTAATTCCTATACTCACCCATGGCCCCCAACACTCAATAAATAAGGATAGCAAAAATGAGATTCTTCAAACAAGAAATTTACACATTGTTGCTGGAAGCATGTATTATAAGGAACCCAATGGTGTCTTATTAAGATGTGTCGAGGAGGACGAACAGAAGCAACTAATTCAGCAAGCACACGCAAACAAGTGGAGAACCCATCAAGGGATGCATGGAACAATTCGAGAATTAAAAAGGTTAGGTGTATATTGGCCTGATATGCCAAAAGACGTTCACGATTATGTAATTAATTGTGCAGAATGCAAAGAGACTATCCCGGAGGATCACATGTCCTTACCTTTTTCGACCATAGCGCCCAATTGGAGTAAAACATTAGTACAATTCCTCAAAACGAAAGAACACGAAATAGGAGCTAGTTTAGCAAGAAAGCGATCCCTAGAAGAAATGAGCAAGGATTATGTGATAATGGGAAAACAATTGTTTAGAAGAGGAAAAGACAATCAACTCAGATTGTGTGTGCATGAAGGAGAATATCTTCCCATATTAGAGATGGCACACGCAAGAGCTGCGGGAGGACACTTTTCAGCAGACAGAACTGTCAAGATGATTCTCTTTGCAGGCTTGTGGTGGCCAACTCTACATATGGATGCGGAGACATACGTGAGAAGCTGCGAAACATGCCAGAGAGCGAAATATCCCATTCGAAGAGACGACATGCCTTTAAGACCCATGGTTTGTGCAAGAGCATTTACCAAGTGGGGTATTGATTTCATAGGACCTATCAATCCACCGGCAAAAGGATCACATGCGGAGTACATCATAGTAGCCACCGACTACTTAACCAAGTGGGTAGAAGCAAAAGCCACTAGAAAGAATGATGCTCAAACTACAACAAAATTTCTCTTTGAGCATATTTTCACACGCTTTGGACTACCGATCGAGATTGTGAGTGATCGAGGAACGCATTTCCTAAACGAAGTCATTGAGTCGCTAATGAATGACTTTTTAGTGATTCATAAAAAATCAGCCCCATACCATCCTCAAGCTAATGGACAAGCTGAAAGTTCCAACAAGGTACTATGTACTGTATTGACAAAGATTGTTAATAATGGAAGGTCAGATTGGGACAAACAATTGCATCATGCAATTTGGGCATTCCGAGTTGCATATAAAACGGCCATTGGAACCACACCTTTCAATTTAGTGTATGGGCAAAATGCAATTTTGCCAATTGACTTCTTAGTACCTACATTGAAAGTGGCCCAGCAATATGAGTGGAACGGTCATGAATTGTCCCAGCAACTAGATCAAATTGAGAAGCTACATGAGACTAGATTGCAAGCTGTAGCAGGCATTTATGCTGCTAAACGGAGACAGAAGGCATATTATGATGCACATATAAAAGACAAGGGACTTAAAGAAGGCGACTTAGTCCTAGTATACACCCTAAAACAACATGCAAAGAAGCTACAAAAGCGCGGCATGGACCATTGATTATAAATCGAATCTCCACTAGTGGTGCAGTCAATCTCGCCACACTAGACGGAGACATTCTCCCCAACTACATCAGTGGATGCAGAGTAAGACGATTCATGGAGCCCTTGACTGATCAAATTCTAGCGCGACTGTTAGGTGCTCAAAATAGGAAAAAGGAAGAAGAACGAATTAGAGAGGAAGCTCGACAGGAAGCACTAGAACGCATTAGGAAACGGAAAGAGTGGATTAAGCAAAGAGATGAACGCTATCTCCAAGGAGAAGAGCCCATCCCTATGGCAAACTATCAGGTCAACAATCATGATACAACGGGTATGTGTAAAACGCAACCTTACCTAAACTTAGGGATTGGCAAGACAGAGTACAAATTGATAGATGCATTGATAGACTCAGGAGCAGGCCTTAGCTGCATGCGAAAGCGAATAGCAGACGAGCTGCAATTAGAATTGAATCCCACAAAAGCCCAATTAATAGGAATTGGAGGTCACACCATAGAATGCATTGGAACCACGAATGTATCCCTCCACCTAGGAAATTCCTCCATGGAACAAAGAGTCCTAGTGTGTGCGGATGAAGATCTGATAGAAGACTTCATTCTAGGACACGACTGGATCATTGAGACAGAGGCGTGTATCCATCTAGCGCAAGGTTATATTTCAGCTACGATAGGGCATAAGGAGATTTTCAGCTTACTTGAAGAGAAACCATGTAACCAAACCATGTTAATGCCAAGATCAGGGGAGGTTCAAAAAACGACAGAAGAAAGTATCAACTATGCTCACCAATCAGAAATCAAATGCATAGAAGCTGAAACTTCAATCTTAGCGACGTCCACAATAGAGTCGAAGTTATCCAATGCAATTGTGGAAAAGCCAACCAATGAGGAGACGTGCTCTCCTAAGCAGGCTCAAAACATCCAAAGATCGCACTATTGGAAACCAATAAGCAGATACTCGAATCAAGAACCACCCAAATATATGTGGGTGCGCAAGGATCAAATACAGAGTCAAGAAACGTCCACACCCACTCTGAGGAAGGAAAAAGGCATCACCAAACCAGCTGCAAGGAACTACAGACGAAAAGAATCAGTGCAAGTATGGATTCCCAAGCCCTTGCTTGAAGCTCAAAGAGCGCGACATCAGATATGGATTCCCAAAAAAGTCTTACAAGCAGCTAAATAGGCTGTAAGGACAAAGGAGGAAAGACCACATCAGACAAGGCAAAAGTCAACAACACATAAGAGTCATCAGAGAAAATCGAAGAGCAATGCCAAATTCACTCGGGCAATGGATGAAGCAAATGGAACACGAGCAGCTGTACGAATCGAGAAAACCAAGCGACCTCTCTCAGTGTTCTCAAAATGGATCTGGAAACCAAAGCTACCACGAGGAACGGATGATCGAGGAGATAAAGCACCCGACTGCACTCATGTAGTATCTGATGCACCTCAAGTATGCATGATAGGGCCACATTACAAGGTCAAGCATTCGGCACAGGATGTACATTATCAAACTAGTGGTGCACGATCTCCAAGTGAGACTAGATCTTAGCTTTAACCTGATAGGAATGGACACACTCTGTACATAAACTGTGCTTCGGCTATACTAATGATTGTCTTCTTTCAGGAAAAAAATATAAAAAGAGGCGGTAAGAGATCTCACTCATGTAATAATGGGGAACGGAGTGACGAGCGACCATAATCACAACAATACACTGCATGGTCTCATAAAGGCCTTTCGAGCTAATGCACTTTTCCTTGTAAGTGCAGATGGCTTCTGAAGACTCTGAAGCTACAATCCAGGAAGAGGTCCAGGAATTTCCTCCTCAATGTCTTACGAAAGCAAAAGGGCATTGGTTCAGAGATGAGCAGCCAGTTGAGGAATATCTATTCTTGGCCAACATAAAGATCATGGACACAGAGCATCACTTTCCGATCATGTCCCAGGACTTCAAAGTTTTACATGGACTGCCATCCACAATCGACATCATGAAGAAAGCAGGAATTCATAAGTATTTTGAACTACCTATCTATAAACCGGATTTCCAACGCTGTACACAAGTCATGAACACCCTACGACCAGCACTACATGATCCATTGGCACCAGAAGCCAATGTGATGGATAAGAATGGAGAATGGGTGGTCATTCAATTTTCCCACGACTTAATCAAAGAAGCATTTGGATGGGAAAAGGATGGTGTCAACACGGTCAAGGAAGAGAGTCGTGGAGCAAAAACAAGAACTTTCGTTGACATCAATAGGGTGGACATCGAAGAAGAAGTCAGATTGATTCACCAACACTTCTGCTTCTCGAGCATGAATAGGTACACGGCCCCTCAAAAAATCATTGTGCAATTATTGTCTCACGCCATAAAACAGATAGGCAATCAGGTTAACCTCACACCCTATGTGCAAGAAAGATTATTTGAGGCAAAGAAGAAATGAGATAATAAGAAGTTCCTCAACGGAACTACTGCCCTAACAATTATGATTTACCACGCATTGGGCATGCGCGAGTACTTACAGGAGATGCCATCTTCAATGGAGTTGGCTCAATTTGTCAAGGCAGCTACTGTACCAAAACAGAAGAAAGGAAGCAAACAAGTAGAAGAAGCTGAAACAAGCTCTCAACCCCGAATGAGAGGCACAATGAGAGGCACCAAACGACCTCGAGAAGTCCAACAAGTAGAAGAGGAAGTACCAAAAACAAAGAGAGTACATGTACTTCCTACCACCACCACCCGAGGGACTAAAAAGATCACGAAAGAAGAATTAACTCAAGCACTGGAGGAGACTCACAAATATACAGAAGGACAAATTAATATGCCAGTGCAGGGTCATCACTATCAACAGTCACGACAAGCTACAGACCCGAGAAGCAAACTCACCAAAGTACATAGATATCGGGAAATTGGGCTAGATAACTCTAGTTCTGGATCCGACGGCCAAGAGAAGCCCAATACATCATTATTGGATGTAGATATTCAAAGTGAATCGAAGGATGATGGCCACTGGGCCGAATTAAATGAAGTAGACTATGGCGAAGACCAAGCAGGCCACAAGGAAAAAGCTCAATCACCACTGGTAGACCAAAATACAACCAACGAGAAGGCACGAGAAGAAAAACAGCACCCCATTCAACCGAAAGATGCCTCCACTACCCACACCAAGGAGGGCAAATCTGATGATGAGGAACATTTAATGATATCAGAGGATAAGCCTCAGGAAGAAGGACAAGAAGACGAAGAACCCTTCACTCCATTGAGGGTTGTGGCAGAACCATCCCCCATGGATGTAACTTTTCAGGGAAGTGCCACTAAAACTACCGTCTCAAATGAAAAAGCAGACGAACCACAAGTACAACTACAGGTCCGACAACCACATAATGAAACGATCCACGTCGAAAAGGGACAAGATGTACATACAGGAGAAACCCCAAATGTACCAAAGACATGGCTGAATGTTGATATAGCTCAGCTCAAGCCTGTGGTGCAGGATATGATTCGAACTGCACTAGACACTCAACAATTGATGCTTGATGCTGATGAAGATTACGACCAAGCCATGCTCGAAAAGCAGGAGCTTCAAAAAGAAGGTATGAATCTGGCTAAAAAATTATCAAAAGCAGAAGCTCAAGTTTTAAAGAAACACGAGGAAATAAAAACGACCAAAACACAGTACAGAATATTAGAAACGGAAAATGCCAAACTAAAAGAGCAAGTTTTGGAGCTCACGAAGAAACTAGACATGTCCGAAAAAGAGAAAACAAGGATCCATGCTCGTAGTAAGGTACTCGAATCACAGCTCAAGGTGAGTATGGAGGAAGCCGACCACTTAAGGGACAGGAACAAGGAGCTCATGACAGCTCTCCTCAGTGATCAACCACCGGCAGAGACTGATAAATCAAACGAGGATATAAAAGAAATGGAAGAAAAGATGACCAAGATGGCAGATCAGCTCAAACAGGAGCAAGAAATCATTGCTGATTGGGAACAAAGGTATATGAATGACACTGCAGCTCTACGCAAGAAATGGAAAAAAGCAAAGAATGATTATTTCCGACAGTGCAAAGAAGACACAGATCACATGAACATAGTTGCACAGGAATTAATCAAACATCAGGAAAAGATTACAAAGGCCGAAGACGAACTTAAGAATAAGGATGAAATCATCAAACGGCTTCAGGAGCAGATAGAGCTAAAAGGAAAGCAGGGGACACCAGTAGTTCCACATGCTGCGGAGACTGCTGTGGAGACTGAGGTACGTCCTCTCTCTCCCCCCACGTATCATTCACCAATAAGGGCGGAAAAGGAGGTTCCATTAGAACCTAACACACGAGAAATTGCAGAACTGAGCAGACCAGAAAGGGCACTACTGGTGTCCCAGCTCACCGCTGATTTTGAAGATCAAATTATCCAGATAATGAAAGAAGCTCAGATAGAAAACAAACAATTAGATCAAATTTTGAAGCCATTCAATGTACCATACGGTCTACTTAAGGAACAGACGCGGATGTATATAAAGTCTACAACGAACAAAGATCCGGACCACAACCTTCAATTCCAGCATAACACTTTCAATTATACTCAAGAGGAATTTGAGAAGGCGGATCCAATATGGAGGCAAAAAATTTTGGGGAAGAATCCGACATTGCGGGTACAGTGGGAAGCATCACCATATGCACTTCAAGTAAATCCATCTTTTTGTCCTGTACCCCGCAGACGCTCTTGGACGCAATTTTGGGAAGGACAGCGTCAAGGCAATATCAATAATCAGTGGCTTAACTATCCGTTACTACCTAGTCCGCCACATAATTACCTACCTACAGAAGAATATATGGTAAAAACAATGGAATTTTGGATTGCACGGTATGCTACAGTTCCGGACTTAGCAGTTAAGATGACCAACAAAATATTCAGCATGCTCATTACAGTTTTGAAGGTGTTCCAGCATGCTAAATATACATTCTTGAATTTCATCGGCATTACGCAAGGGTCTGAGGCTCTTATTTTTGATTTATCGACCATTCCGAGCCGCCTCACCCTCATGGCCTATTACTCTCGTCTCATGTTTTTGCCATCGACATATATGCAAACTTTCGAAGAAGCATTCTTTACAGGCTTCTTTGAGATTGATTCAGAAATTTTTGTTAAAATGACTTCCAACTTGAATGCAAGACTGGTGGCCTACGAAACAAGTTTCTTTGCTGATCATAGACAGGCGCCAGAAGATGGAGTAAAGTCAAAGCAATGGAAGGAATTCATGTTATGTCATGCAAATCTGCTGAACCAACGAGAGCAAACCGCAATTCAAACGTACACACGTCGCCACAGAAAGCCTGTCGAGGACGACAGAGTTCAGGAGGAGGGACGTGTAGAGGGACAATCAAGCAAAAAGAAAAGAAGAAGAAAATCAAAGTCTAAAACGGTGCAATAGATACACATCTCTGCAGGAAGCCCCGCAGGGGCGCATTACCCATCTCTGCACAGAGCCCCGCAGGGGCACGCATCAGGCAAAAAGAGAAAACAGCCAGGTCATGCACGGTGAAAAGAAGTAAACAGCCTCAAAGCAATACAACAGGGTCCGATGTGTGCAACCAGGACAAATCAGAGGACCAAAAGTTATAAAGGGGTAGAGGCTGAAAAGTTTAAGAGGGTGACTAAGAACAGCACATTCCTAGTCACTGGTGGCGTGCGTGGCAACCCAAGTCAACAGGCAAGACAAGTGCAACAGGCTCTCGAGTAGTAGAGCTTGAATCAAGAAGGCCATCGAATCTGCATGTCTGTTTAACTGCAGACAACACTGACCAAGGGAAGCGTGCGGAGAAAAGCAGAGCGCCTCTAAAACGTAATGCAAGATCAAGAATCAGGCAACACTAACCACTGGACGCGTGCGTGAAGCAAAGTCTGTCAAGGGACGATAGAGACGAAGAGGGGGAGAGTGTTGCAGAGCTAAAGAGCGCACAAAGCAGAGAAAAAGACGGGCCCCAAAATTTTTCCGATTTGGGCTACATATTTTTGTATCATAACCACTCTTGTATATATTTTCCGTTGTAAAGGCACTAGAGGAGTCCTCTAGATGCATCCCCACAGAAGATTAGTGATTTACCCATGTACAATAGTAGGAAATTAGTCTTTTAGTGAATAAAGTGCCGGTCACTTGTGTGAAAGGACCAAACTTAGGGCACTAGTATATAAGCCAAAAGTGACTCTTTGTAAAGAACTTTTTGTCATTGTGAAGAAGGAGCACTTCTGAATTTTCGAGTTTGCCTCTTTCTTGCTGATTTTGATCTTCATTTTGCTCTTGTATGTGTGTGTTATGCTTGAAATGCATGTGTAGGACTGTTGTCTACCCCTTCCCCTTTGTTTTGAGCTGCTGTAGTGCGTGTGTAAGCTAGGAGAAGCTGTGGCGCGGGTATTTGTGATTCCCGTCATTCACTGTTTCTGCCATAACTTGAAGCAGAGTGGTCAGAATTGAGTGAAGCCACCACCATTGGATGCGTCTCGTCGAGAGCTTCGAAACGAGTACCCTATTGCCTATATTCGGAGCTCTGGGCTGGGAGAAAACCTCAAAATACCAAAACTGCTGAAAAGAGGCTTGCGGCAATACTTTCAGTAATTCATTAGGTGTGAGAAGTAGTAGTCTTTTCTCATGCATGATTAGTTAAACCACTTCATTTTCCATCACGGGTGCACACGTCTTCATACACTTGGTAAGTCGCTCTTTAGGATTGACATTTAAATGTGTGTTAAAGATCCCACTATATGCACTTGTGTGGCAATTGAGGTATAGTCTCATTGGCACAAGTCCTTGAGTCTTCGTGACTTAAGTACACAGGGGCCCACAGAAAAACCAGGTCAATTTCAGAAACTGTAACTTGCGTTGTGTTCGGCGACACTCATATATTCCAGATCCAGAATTTCAAGCGATTCCGTGTACTGTTGATACACGAAAACTGTGTTTTTCTGAGATCGAACTGTCACGTCATAGTGCGACAGTGTTCAAGCAGAAGTGCTGCTTGTAGTGTTTTGCAGTGTTGTGAATTATTGCAGAAATGGCAAACGCAGATGGAATGAGTCAGCTTATGAGCGATAAGCTGGACAAGAACAACTTCCATGCTTTTGGATCCAGAATGACGAATTTCCTGATGGGAAAAGGCTACTTGAAGTACATCGAAGGAGAGAATGAAAATGCTCCACAGTTACCAGAAAGGAATCGGACTGCAGATCAGTTAAGAGCATATGAGGAATGGAATCAAGGAGCACGAAAGGTAATGTATTGGCTATCTGTTAGCATACAGGATAGCATGATTGGACACATATAGGATGCGAAGACTCCAAAAGAGGCTTGGAACAGCTTGGTCACTTTGTATGAGACTAATACAAAGGCACGGAAATTGCAACTCAAGAACGAGCTGCATACATTGGAAAAGAAGAGCATGTCGGTAAGTGACTACACTCTTAAAATCAAAGGCATATGTGAGTCACTTGCATCTATTGGCGTGAATGTAGATGATGATGATAAGGTGGAAGTGTGCCTTCGTGGTTTAGGAGCTGCATATAAGCAGTTCATAATTTCCATACAGACCAGGGAAAATATTCCGAATTTTGCTGATCTGGTATCTATGCTGATTATTGAAGAAAAGAATCTTGGTGAGGACTCAAAATCCCAAGGAAAGCCCAGTTCTGAGCAGGTATTCTACTCTGGCAGAGGAAGAGGCAGAGATAGAGGTTTTGGAAGTGGAAGAGGAAACAGTAACCAAGACCAAGGTCAACAACAGAATCATGCAGGAGGAAGAGGACAGTATCGAGGGAGGGGGAGCCAAAGAGGCCGCAAAAATTTTCAAAGAAATGATTCAGGTAATGATAGTAAAGGATGCTGGAATTGTGGTAAACCTGGACACTTTGAACGTGATTGCAGGTTAAAGAATCAAAATAACAGAAGGCAGCAAAACAACTATGCATCCACAAGTGCAGATGATTCTGAGAAGATGTTTATGGTTCAACATCACATGATGAATACGATGTCTGCTGGTGTTTCAAAATCAAATGATAATGTCTGGTATGTTGATTCAGGTGCTTCAAATCACATGACCAGTCATGCAGAATAGTTTAGTAGTTTGCAGAAAATGCCAGTTCCTGGATATGTTGAAACAAGTGATGATACATCGCATCCTATTGAGCATACAGGAAACATAGCATTGTCTATGGAGGATGGGAAGGTAAAACATCTTGCTGATGTGTTGCATGTTCCAAATATAACAAAGAATCTGGTTTCTGTTGGACAAATGGTTGACCAGGGATTACAAGTCAGGTTCAATGCTGATGGATTATATGTAGAAGAGTATAAGGAGGATGGACGATTAGTTGCCAAAGGAAACAAAGTGGGTAGGATGTTCACCTTAAATGTGAAGATTCCTGAAATGAATGCAACCATGTTTGCAAAAGGTGCAGGAGTTATTGCAGATATAGAGATATGGCACAAACGGATTGGACATGCAAACTTGCAAAGGCTGAAAATGATGCAGTCAAAGGAGATTGTCCATGGACTACCAAATTTCAAAGTTGTAGAAATGCAAAAGGTATGTGAAGCATGTCAATTTGGTAAACAGTCAAGAGCATCATTTCCACATGACAAGCATGTTAGTGAGAATGTACTAGAAGTAGTACATACAGATGTTTGGGGTCCAGCAAAGACCACATCTATGGGCAGTTGCAGGTTTTATGTTACTTTCATTGATGATCATACATGCAAAGTATGGGTATATTTCATGAAAGAGAAGAGTGAGGTGTTCACTCACTTCCAGAATTTTAAAGCTATGGTAGAAAAGCAGACAGGGAAGTATATTCAAACATTAAGATATGATGGAGGAGGTGAATACATGTCGAATGAGTTCAGCAGTTTTCTAAAAAATCAAGAAATTCGGCGTCAGTTTTCATGCAGGTACACACCACAACAGAATGGTGTTGCTGAACGCAAAAATAGACATATTGCAGAAATAACAAGAGCCTTGATGGCTGAGAAGAATATGCCTCATTGTTATTGGGCAGAAGCTGTGCATACTGCTGTATACATCATGAACAGAACTCCGACTGCTGTTGTACATCAAGTTACACCTGAAGAGAAGTTTACAGGTAAAAAGCCAAACTTATCACATCTGAAAGTTTTTGGCTGTATTGCATATGTACATGTTCCAGATGAGTTGAGGACGAAGCTTGATCCGAAAGCAGAAAAGTGTGTCTTCATTGGATATTCCCTTGAGCAAAAGGGGTACAAATGTTATAACCCACTCACACGACAGGTGAAGGTGAGCAGAGATGTGGTATTTGATGAAATGTCAAGCTTCTATGCAGATGCGAAAGAAGGACTGACTCTTGAACCAAATGATAAAAAAATGCTGAAAAATCTGGTGCAGAATCTCAAGTTTTGAGTGGACCGGATGCATCACCAAGCAATAGTTCCAACTCAAATCCATGGAGTGGAAGATTGCGTGGAAATTTCAGTCCAGCAAATTCATCAAATACATCCAAGAAAGGTAAAGAAAAGATTTCTGCTGGTAGTAAAACAGGTGCAGGTTTTGAAGATGTTGATGGAGATTCAAGTGGTTCAGAAAGAGTATTGATGAGGAACTTGGATTGCCCTCTGTGAAGACTCTAGGAGTAAGAAGGGCACATGCAGATGATACAAGAAGAAGTGACCCAGGACCAAGAAGATCTAGGAGGATGCGTAATTCAGTGCAATGATTGACATATGATAGTTACATGGCTCGCCATTGTGCCTACATGACAAAGGTAATACAAGATGCTGAACCTTCTTGTTTTGAAGATGCAATTGGTAATGCAGATTGGGAAAAAGCTATGGATGAGGAGATGGCTGCACTTTATGGAAATGATACATGGAAGCTGGTTCCATTGCCACAAGCGAAGAAACCCATAGGCTGCAAATGGGTTTACAAGGTAAAGCATAATGCTGATGGTAGCATAAGCAGGTATAAAGCACGATTGGTAGCTAAAGGTTATGCACAGACATATGGCATTGATTATGAGGAAACATTCAGCCCTGTAGCTAAAATGTCTACTGTCAGAACACTTGTTGCATTAGCTACAGCAAAAGGATGGACTTTGCATCAGATGGATGTGAATAATGCTTTCCTACATGGTGAGTTACAGGAAGAAGTATATATGGACCAGCCACAAGGATATGAAGATTCAAAGCATCTAGAATATGTTTGCAGGTTGCAAAAGGCTTTGTATGGGCTGAAGCAAGCCCCTCGTGCATGGCATGCAAGGATTGCTGATTACTTAACCAGCATTGGGTTCTCTATGTGTGATGCAGATCACTCACTATATGCAAGGAAGGCTGATGATGGCATCACTATTGTGGCTATTTATGTTGATGACCTGATTGTAGGTGGTGATAATGAAGAAAGCATCAAAGAGGTAAAGAAACTTCTTATGCAGGAATTCGACATGAAAGATCTTGGTGTGCTGCGCTATTTCTTGGGCATTGAGTTTATACATACAGAAACAGGTATATGGATGTCACAAAGGCAATATGCCTTGAATATGCTGCAAAAGTATGGTATGGCTGATTGTAAGCCAGTTTCTATGCCATTAGATCAGAATTTGAAATTGGATACTACATCAGGTGAAGCATTGGAAAATGCTACTATGTACAGGAAAATTGTGGGAAGTCTTATATATCTCACAATTACAAGGCGTGATCTAAGTTATACTGTTGGACTTGAAAGTCAGTTTATGCAGGTTCCCAGGAAGGCACATTTGGATGCTCTGAGGCGCACTCTACGTTATGTGAGTGCTGCTTTGGATTATGCATTGTTTTATGAAGCTGTTGTGGAATTGCAGGTTCATGGATACACCGACGCAGATTGGGCTGGTAGTACTCCAGATAGAAGATCTACTAGTGGCTTTCTTTTCTCACTTGGAGGTGCAGCTATTACATGGAGCAGTAAGAAGCAACCCACTGTTGCTTTGTCGAGTACAGAGGCTGAGTATAGAGGTGCTGCAATGGCAGCATGTGAGGCATCATGGCTGGAGATGTTACTTGCAGATTTAGGTGTGGAAGTGCAAAAGCCTATCACTATCTATTGTGATAATCTTAGTAGCATACAGTTAGCATGGAACCCTGTTTTCCATGCTAGAACAAAGCATATCGAGGTACATTATCACTTCATCAGAGAGAAGGTATTAGTAGGTGATATTGATCTTGTTTATGTGAGAACAGATGAGCAGGTTGCTGATATTTTCACCAAAGCACTTGGAGCTAAGAAGTTAAAGAAGTTTCGAGAGATGCTTGGATTACAGGATATGGCGTTGAGCTTGAGGGGGAGTGTTGAGATGTCAAGCTCAACATGTGATGATCCAGGATGACACGTACCGGTTTTTCGTTTCTCTGACATGTATAGTGGTCATGCCGATATATGTCAGGGATACTTCATTGAGCTTTATTAGATTTATCTACCGAGAGTGATGGCACATTTGTTTCTTGCCAGCTCACTCATTCGCGGACATTAGGTTTTTCCTTATGTACTGATCTTTATATATTGCACTTGTTGTATTCTTGTTTTTTAGGTCATTCTTGTACATTCCTTTTATGTAATAGAAGAAGAAGAAGATCATTCTTCCTTGCCTCAATCTGTGTGTGTGCTTCTCCTTGAGAGTGAGAGTGTGTGTGTGAGCTCTCTTCCTTATCTCCTTCCTCGTGACAAAGGTGAAGATGAAGCTGGTTATGGGGGGAAGAGATGTCACGATTTGATTAGAGAAAGGGGAACATATGAATGCAAGATAATCGCATGAACATGAATGGTGAGGACAAAAACATGAACATGCAAGATATTCATAGCACTCATCATATGAGCCACAGAAATAGCTGCTCCTTGAGGTAAAGTACACATTCGCACTAAGCCTAAATGAGTTTTCATTGTGGTTATGTCACGACTATCAATTGCTAATTGGAATTGGTCATATCCCGAATATAAATCACCCATTGAGTAGATAGAATGTCCTAAGAATGGTTCAGCAAACTCATCTACAATGGGTCCTGTTCCTACATTCCTTATGGTGACTTTATTGACAGGTTGGAGATCTTGAATAAAACGTAGTTTCCCATTCTTTTTAGGCGTAGTGAACCATCTGTTTGAGTAAGGTGCAAAAGATGGCTCTAAAATTCTCTTGTTTATCTTCTCCTTAAGTAGTTTCATTACCTCAGGTAAGTGAGCCTTTGGAACTAGTATAGGACAAAGATTCCATGGAATATGTGGAATAGTAAAGATTATAATGGGTGCAACTAGCTTAGGATCTACACAACCAATCTCATGAGAATACATAGTAAAGGCTTTTCCATGGCTACGTATGACTCTCTCAAATTTATCTCTCTCTGTTGGCAAAAGAAAGTCATCATCTCTACCAATTTTCACGTGTTTGATTGACTCATCTGTGAATGTATATCCTATGTTTTTCTTATCCCAAAGAATTGGATCATTTTTCACATCAATGATTTTTTCATTACTTCCTTGAGGTAATGGTTGAGCTATGGGTTTGATTTTTTTGTCTACAGTTTTGTACTTTATTTCAACTAAGGCAGCATGTGTTTGGTTAAATTTTGAGCACTTGTCAACATTGAGATCATATTCTTGGATAAGAGCATACTCATCAAGGGAAGAAAGAAGAATAATATGGGAATTAGAATTTTATTGAAGACATAACTCTAACTCCTCAAGAGTAGAGAAACAATGAGATGTCTCCAGAGAGCCTCACCTCTGATGGCATTCCACAGCCTCGATGAGCCGCACCCAACATCACCTATTGCCAATGATTTGACGCGTGAGTCTCAAAACTCGGGTGCCAGATAACGCTACCGATGGCACCACACCACAGATTTTGTTTGCCCTTGCATTGGTCCAGATACCTTTATGCAAGATCTGCCACATGAGAACGGACTTTTTGACCTCAATTAGGGGGTGCCAAATAGACATGAATTTAAGCTCCCACCGAAGTTTGGTCCAAGAAAGGCACCAACCCAAATGGGTCCCACATGAGGGTGATGATAATTTTATCCGCCTCATTTGTAATGCCCTGTAGCTTGCCATACTCCTCCCCTGCATTGTGGGATTTGGGGGGTCCCATGGGCACTAGTCCCATTCACTTGTAACTTTTTCTCTTTATTATAATTAAAGTCCGGGAGATTAGGCTAAGGCCGAACTTCCTTTATTTAAAAAAAAAACAATGAGATGTCTCAATCACATGCTCAATGTTCTCATCATGTTCCATGATTTTGTTGTTTTTATAATTTTTTTGGGTTTTTTGGATAAAAGACTTGGACAATTGACTCTTATGAAGAAAATCAAATCTAGAATGTGGAAAACAAAGTGACAAACTATTGTACATGTTAGTTGGATGCAAGATGTCAAACCAATATCCACTGTTGTCCCGCTCAATAATGGATTCTATCCGAAATTTTGATCATATGTAGCTCCAAACATGAATCGAGGTGCACAATCACTACAAGCATGCTCATGACCCTGAGTAACAATAGGTTTCTTTCTAATTGACAATCGATTCCTAGGATGATTCACTCCTACCGTCCTTGAAGTGATTGCATTCCATCCTTAGACTTAAATCTAGCATAGGTAGACCCATCATCCATGGCTTTAGTTTCCATACAACTCTCACAAATAAAGGGTTGACCTAAGAGAACTTCATAGGAGCAATTATCTTGAATAAAAAAGTGAAACTCTTCTGTGATTCCTCCTATGGATATGGGCACACTAGCACAAGCTCCATACAGGGTACCTACACCATTATCTGTAGTTCTCATACACCATCCACAATCTTTATCTATGGGCCATCAAAAGTTATCATAGACTTCTCTTGAAATCACATTGATTTCGGAGCCGAAATCTACTAATGCATTTACAGTGATAGTGTTCTTATCATTTCCTATTTTAACATGCATCTCAGATGTACCTCTAAACAGAAATTTTCTTTTAAAGTGACTTTCAGGATTGTTTTCATGATTTTCATGGTCAGGTTGAATAGGTCCTATATATTTTTTATTAGCATTTACTTCATCATCATCAAAGTCCTCTTCATCAGATTCATCAAAGTTTAAGGCTTCATTCATAGCTTGATCTTGATCTAGAGAATCTTGCATCTCAATATCTAGATTAAGCGAAAACCTCTTCCTTTTAATTAGGCTGATAAAGTTATCTTTAAAAACAAGCTTTGCAATAGAGAAAACTTGTTCCAAAGACATAGTCACTTGACTCTTAAGCAAAATGTCATCTAAAATTTCCATAGGATCTATTTTTCTCTCAATTTCTAAATTCAAGATGGCTTTAGGTTTTCTCTTTGGTTTCTTTTGCTTTTGCTCAGGATCTTGTTTTTGTTCATGTTCTTGTATTTGGTCTTCAGTTTGTTTTGATTGTTCTTGTTTAGGCTTTGGTTCTGTTTTTCTTTGCTTTGACTGCTTCCCTTTTTGTTTCTCCTCTTGTTTTTGTTCAGTGGGTTGTGATTCTTGTTTTTTATCTTTGGATTGTGATGTTTCTCCCTGCTCTATGATTGTTTCTATTCCCTCTGAGGTTCGTTTTCGAGTCACTCTTCTTTCACTAGGCTCAACTTCATCTCTTTTTCGTTTTTCTTCTACATTGGATATGTGAGAAATAAGAGATTGATCTTCTATCGGTGACTCCCAAGCCGTTATTCTCCTAATCCCATCTCGTGCTCTTACTAAAGCCTCTATGGAAAAGTCACCTTCCTTTGTGGGTTTACTTGATTCTACTTGTTGTTCATCAAGAGCTTCTAGTTTCACTCCTCTAGTTCCTACATCCATTATGATTATATTTTCATAGTGTTTTTTTCATTCCTCCCTTACCATAATTTCCTTGCAAAGGTAGCCTAGATTGATAGTCATAGATTTTCTTGTCTATGTCTATTACTAGTCGTTGCTGCTTAGTAGCCTTCAATAGTTCACAATCTCTCAAAAAGTGCTCTAACGAATCACACCAAGGACACCTACGAGAGCCACACACAAAACCATTTTGATTTTGAGGATTTTGATTAACTTGTGGTGGGAAGTTTTGAAATTGAGGATTTTGTTGATAAGGTATTGCTTGAACATGATAATTAGGATTTTGATAACGCAATTGATGTATTTGAGGAGCTTGGGAAGCAACATGTGGTACTTGAGGTGCAAGAGGAGCTTCCATAGTATACGGTTGATGATTTTGAAAATTTTGATTTTGAGGATTTTGGAAAGCTGTTTAAGAAGCTTGAGGATACATGTTTTGATACATTTGAGGATTTTGCACATGAGGATGAGGATTTTGCATTGAAGGATTATGCATTGGAGGAACTTGATATGCTCGAGTAGGAGCTACTTGTGGATTTTGATTGGTAGCTATAACATGTTGATTAGGCTCTTGAAAAGACATTGGGTTCATTTGATTTTGGAAAGTTTTGGTGTAATTAGATTGTAAAGCATCTATAGTCTTGGCCAAATTGGATTGTGTAGCAATAAGAATTTCCATTTGCTTAGTGAGAATTTCCACTTGAGATTGTTCAACTACACTTTTATTTGGCTCTAGTTTAAAACCTTAAGTAGGCTCCATCATTTGAGGAATAAGAGTAGAGTCAAAAAGCATAGCATGGGATTGTTCTCTAACTTGCTCCTTTGTTTGTGGAAGGCTAGCTTGAGGAAGACTAGTTTGCTCATAAAGCATGGATTGTCTTTGATGTCTATGGGCTACAACCTCTACTACTTTACGCACTTTTTGCTAATTGTCAGTAAGACCATAGTGCTTATCTGGCTCTTCTAATCGCCGTTCAACTTCCCTACGAGTTTCATGATGAAGAAGCTTAAGAAAATTGTTCACAAGATCAGGTTCCAAAGTTATCTTATCCTCATCAGGAAGTTGTTCATAGCTCTAATATACTCATTTTGTAAGTGAGTAATAGAGCTACTAGGCTTTGGGGAATTGACCCATCGTAAGAATCCATCCCGATTATTTTTGGATATAATCTTTAAGATATAATTCTTTGAGCATCTCCTTTCTAAAATCACTCCAAGGAAGACTATCATATTGAGTGACATGGTTTATGATAGAGCTATCAACAATTCGTTCAAAGAATGATATCAAAAGATCTTCGGGAAGACCAAAAATCATAGCTTGCTCTTCAAACAAATTTAAGTAGCTTGTAATGTTGACGCCATTGAATTTTCCCTTCTCTCTCAACATAGAAGAGACTATTGTTTGGACTTGTTTCTCAACAATAAGGGATTTGAATCCTTCCTCCATCTTATGTGAATAAGTGAGTGATGCATGATGTTCTAGATCTCTCACAAATGCATTTACTTCACGATGAAGATGTGCATGATAATGTGAGAAATCCAGTGCAACAATCAAGAATGATGATGATGATGAGGATGAAAAATATGAAACAAAAAAATATGGATCACAACCTCCCAAAAAGATAAGAAGCAATTGCCACGAAGCGTTTCACGTCAGGTCCAAATGTGGAGGTGATCGCAATCCGGGTGGATCAGGTCCGGTCGTGGCACACGCAGAGTGTATGAAGCTAGTGACGGTTGGAAGGTTTATGTAATAAAAAAATGTGAAGGTGAAGATGAAGTTGGGTATGGGGGGAAGAGATGTCATGATTTGATTAGAGAAAGGGGAACATATGAATGCAAGATAATTGCATGAACATGAATGATGAGGACAAAAGAAACCATTCACATGAATCAATTCAAAAAGGAAGAATGGTCCAAAAATATGGAGCTTCTTAAAAACTTTCCAAATTTAATTCACATTCATAGGTTCTTTTGAATGGAATGAATGCATGATGAGAAAAAAAAACTAAAACCACACACATGAGTCAGTCTCGAAAGGAAGAATGGTCCAAGAATGGAGCTTCTTATACACTTTCGAAACTAAAACATATGCAAGGGTATTTGTGGGTGGTATGAATGCACGTGGGTCATGATTTATGAATGAAAAGAAAATTATTCTCTCAACCTTAATGGATCATCCTCACTGGTTCAACACAATACTGCGGAGCCTTCTCACACATAGAAAAAGATAGGAGACATGCAAAAACATATAAGAAACAAAGAGATAAGAGACATGAGACATGAATTAGAAGATATTGTTATGAAAAACATATACATCAATGTTGTGAAACGTCAAGCTAAGTTCTACTAGTCAAAGGTGGTTCGCATGACCCTCTCACCATGACAGTTCAACCAAATGTCACACGTAAGAGGATAGGCCCCACTTCATTGACCCTATTGTCTTTCTAGGATCGTAGTGTTTTTAAAGAATTCTAAGACACATAAAACCAGCTCAAACTCACTCACACGCTCCACTGAGGGTGAGCAAAGAAAGAGAACTTGGGTTTATGAGCCTATCCTAGAGAGGAGTCACAAATGGACTTATATACTTGTGCCCTAAAAATGGTCCTTTCACACAAGAGACCGGATGGTCCTTTCACACAAGAGACCGGATGTCTTTCACTTGTTGTCCGCATGCATCTTTTGGTCAATTCTGCCTCTTCATCAGTCTTGCATTACATTTTAGTGGTCCTCTGATTTGTCTTGGTTGCACACATCGGACCCTGCTGTATTACTCAAGCCTGTTTACTTTCTGTTCCCCACACACAACCCTTGGTTAGTTTTGCCTGTTTGTTAAACAGGTGTTCAGTTTTGATGGCCTCTTCTTAATTCTTGTTTTACATCCTTGAGGCCTGATGCATTCTTTTGCCTGTTAAGTCGGGTTTTCACGCACGCCACCAGTGGAAGGTATGAGGATGTGATCCTTCAGCCTTTGATCTGGACCTTCCAAAGGTCAAGAGGTTGAAGCACCCTCTTGTGGATCTGGAATCACCTGATATCTTCTTGCACTTCTTCATGGATACTTGTTGGCCCTGGTTCCTCCTTCCCCTACGTGCTTTTTCCTTGATATGTGCCCCTGCGGGGCTTTGTGCCGAGATGGGTGTTGTGCCCCTGCGGGGCTTCTTGCAGAGATATTTCTTCAAATATTATCTTTTTAATGAAGCTTTTGTCATTGTCTTCTTCTTTTCTTCTTTTTGCTTGATTCTCCCTCAACACTTCTGCCCCCCTCCTGGACTCTGTCGTCCCTGACAGGCTTTGACAGTCGACGGGAGTATGTTCGATACACTTTCTGCTCTATTTCATTAAGCAAATTTGCTTCACGTACCATTAACTGCATCCACTGTTCAGCTTTTACTCCATCATTAAGTGGTTGTCTGTGATCTGCAAAGAAGCTTAGTTCATATGCCACTAATCTGGCATTCAGGTTCGATGACATCTTCAAAAAGATTTCTGAATCTATCTCAAAAAATCCTGTAAAAAATGCTTCTTCGAATGTTTGCATGTATGTACTTGGCAAAAACATTATTCTGGAATAATAAGCCATTATGGTGGGGCGGCTAGGCATAACAGAGAGATAAAAAATGAGGATATCTGTTCCTTGATTAATACCGATGAAATTCAAAAATGTGTAGGCTGCATGTTTGAAAACCTTCAATACTGTAAGTATCATGCTGAGTATTTTATTTGTCATCTTTACAGTTAAATCTGGTACTGTCGCATATTTCTGCAGCCAAAATTCAATGGTCTTGACCATATAATCTTCCATTGGTAAGTAATTATGTGGCGGGCTCGGAAGTAGTGAGTAATTCAGCCACTGTTTATTTATGGCACCATGTTTTTGCAGGTCCAAAAATTCTCTAGTATCTCTTCATCGTGGTATAGGACAAAAGGAAGGGTTTACCTATAAGAAATAAGGTGCTGCTTGCCAATGCACCCATAGCGTAGGATGTTTCTCCAAAAACTTTCTTCTCCAAACAGGTTGTGCAGCTTCAAATTCTTCTTGAGTATAAATGAATGTATCATGTTTGAAGTTTAGCTGCTCGTCTGGACTTTTCTGTGTAATTTTCTTTATATATTGTCTTGTTTTCTCTTTCATTAGTCCGTAAGGAATGTTGAAAGGCTTCATGATCGTCTCTAAATCTTTGCCCTTGATCTTTGCTTCCTTCATGACTTTGATGACTTCATTTTCAAAATTTTCTGTTAATCGGGACACCACTAGTGCTCGCTCCTTCTGACCTATTTCTGCAGTGTATGGCATTGGATGATCATCATGTATGTTCGCCAACTGCTCGTGTAGTGGAGAATGATAAATCGGGGGAGATGGAGGACATACCTCTACCTCGTCAATAGGAGTTTCCTTAGGTGGCTCTACTGGTGTCCCGATCGGTGCTTTCTCTTTTACTTGGGTCTCTAATTGTGTTAATCGTACATTATTCTCTTTTATTTCTTGCATAGCTGCTCTGAGTGCTTCTTTTGCTGCAAGCAGTTCATTGCCAATTTTCGCTACATGGTCCATGTTTTCGCTGTAACTTCGTACCAGTTTGGCGTTCACATTTTGTAATTGCGTTTTCAATTCATTTGTTTCATTGGTGTACTTTCTTTCCCATTCTTCTGCTTTGGCTTGCTCTTGTTTTAGCAAATCTGTGTATTTTTCAACCTGATCTCTTAATTCCTTCTCTTTAGTTTCGTATGTCTCCTGCTATTCAATAGGTTGATCATATAACAATGACTTCATTAGTTCTCTATTACTATTTCGTAAAGTATCATTCTCCTCCATGTGCACCTTTAACTGTGTCTCGAGCAAATTGCTTCTAGCTTTCATTCTTTCTTTGTTAGCCTTGCTAGCTTCACATACTTTTTGTAGGTCTACGAGCTGTGCCTAGAGTTGGTGATGTTGGGTCATCAGTGTGTCACATTGCATTTTTACCTCCAATAATTTTATGCTTTTAGCTGTTATCTCTTTTTTTGCCTGGATTAGTTGTGATGACAGTTGTTCGCTCATGATTTGGAATTGACTCTTTTCCCTCATGGCCTTATCATAATCTGCATCTATATCCATCATCTGTTGTTATGTGTCCATGGCCGTTTGGATCATTTGTTTGACCACAGGCTTCAACTGAGTAACATCCACATTGAGCCATGTGGTAGGTATGCTAGGTTCTTTGCCTATAGTGACGTCTTTTCCTTGTGCCACGTGTAACGTAGTGTCATGGGGCTGCCTAATCTGAAGCTGAATCCTTGGCTCAGCCTCCATGTGTTCTATCTTTCCTTGTGGTGTGTCATCTGGCACCTCGATCACATTCTGCTCTTGATTTTTGTGTAGGTTTGAATCCGCGTTCATTGGAGTTTGTATTTCTTCCTTGATAGGTGGTTTTGCATACGTAACCGTTGTTGGAGCTTCTTTGATGCCGATCTTTGTCGTATCATTCAATTGAATGACATGCTCAGGTTCAATGGCATCCTCCCTCTTTCCCTTCTCTTGTTGGTTATCTAGCGTGACTTCGATTTGATTAAGCTCCGTCCATTCTTCCTCGTGAGTCTCTGTCCTTATATCAGTATCCAAAGTGTCTTTTTTAGGACTAGATTCTTCATTGGAGCTTGAATCCTCTAGGCCCAGTTCTTTGTATCTCGCGGTTTGTTCTGGGGTCTTTTCTTTATTCCGTTGTTGTTTCTCTTGACTTGCTTGTCTGTAATGATGACCTTGAACATTTAGATTTACCTGCCCTTGCATGTACTGATGTGTCTCTTCTAGGGCAGCGGAGAGATCTCTCTTGGTGATTGGCATTGGGACTACAGGAATCTTCGGTAAAATGTGTGTTCGTTTTGATTGGGGTGTAGCCTGGGCTTCTTCCTCTCTGAGGCATTTTGTACCCCTCATGGGTTTCTGTGAACTGGTTCCTACTTGTTCAACAGCGACAACTGCTTTCTGTTTCTTGGGAATCGTAGCTGATTTGGCATATTTGGCTAATTCTTCTGAGGTTGGCATTTCACGCAAACAATTTTTCATCTCAAGTGCCTCATATATAAGTAGTGTCAAAGCCGAACTCCCATTTAGAAACTTCTTCTGGCCCCACTTCTTCTTTGCTTCAAATAATCTGTCTTGGATATAAGGGGTCAGATTCACTTTATTGCCAATTTGCCTCATCGCATGCGACAGTAATTGTACAACAATCTTTTGCGGTGCGGTGTATCTATGCATACTTGGGAAACAAAAGTGCTGGTGCACTAGGCGGACAACATCTTCAATATCTGTTCTGTGGATGTCCAAAAAGGACCGCTTTTTAGGATCATGACATTCCTCTTTTACATTAGTGATTCCTTCTTGATTCCATCCGAAAGCTTTGTTGATCAATTCACGAGTGAATTTAATGGTTTTCCAGGTACCCACTTTATCCAATACTCGTGCTTCAGGAACCGATGCCTTATTCGATGCAGGATGAATGGTGTTCATCACTTGCGTGCATCGCTGGAAATTTGGTAGATAAATCGACAATTTGAGAAATGCATCTATTCCTGCCTGAGTCCACACATCTGTGATTTGAGGTAGTCCTTGTTCGAGAGTCTTGAAGTCTTGGGACATAATGGGGAAGTAATGGTCCCTATCCATAATCTTGATAGTTGCCATGAAAATCAGTTCCGATACCGATTGGTCATCAAGAAACCAATGGCCTCTGGCTTTCGTTATTGACTCCAATGGGAGAAGTTGGACCTCTTGCTCTTGTGTAGCTTCAAAATTGGTACATCTGCACTCAATTGAGGGTAGTAATTAGTTACCGAATAGTATTGAGAGTCATCCTTCGTTTATCCTTCATTAGATTGGCAACTCTCCGAGTGAATGGTGTCGTCCCTTTCCCGTGGGTGTGAGAAAGGTAATACTTGAGATTTTTATTGCTTTTCAATATTTTTATGTTTTTGTCTGAAAGAAATCAAAAAAGTTAGTTAATAGCCGAAGCAGTTGTTACTTTTTTAGTGATTTCCTTAAATTATGTACAAGTGCTCTCCTGTTTTCCAAGAGGAAAATGTGCTTGACTATCCTGAAATAGAAGAAAGATGTGCCGAATGCTTGGCCTTGTAATGTGGCCCTATCATGCATACTTTGGGTCCTGATAACTCCAAATGTGTGCAATTTGAAGTAGTTGGATGATGCATGCAGCTTATCTTGTCTTTTGGCATCCAAATCTGCGTGACTCTGTTGGGACGTATTGTATCCCGAACATTCCTGATGAATGTGGTGCTTCCCATGTTGTACATTTGCTTTGGCTAATGTGTGAACCTTGGAAGGGTTCTTGATACGAATGTAGGATCCTTCTCTGTCCTGTAGCTATTCTTCTTTGGCTGTCTTGCCCTTAGACCATATTGGTTCTCCTTATGCAGTGGTTCGTCGTTTATATTGTTGAGCGTCTTTGGAGCACATGATTTTGGAATCCATATTTGCATTCGATCCGATTGGGCGGCTACTACTTTATTTGGAATCCATATTCTAGCAATTCGTTGTTGACTTCGGTGTCCAAAGTAATTTGCCCATTTGTTCCATAGGCCTTTCTGATGTCGATAATGCTTCTGTTGTTGAAGATATGCATCCATTTGATCCTTGCTTATCCAAGCCTGTTTCGTGTATGGGATGGGGTATATTCTAATAGATGTAGACTTTGGATGATCCTGGGGATTAGTCTCTCTCGTGCGTGGTTCTTCACTAGGGCGTTTTTCAGATGAACTGACACTCTTGTGTCTTGCTAAATTAGAAGATGGGGTGCAGGCAGAATTCTGTGTATCTTCACATGAAGTACTAGAGGAAGGTGTTTCCATACATTCATCGTCATGTTTATGAGAGTGAGCTCTCGGGTCTATATCCTCCGTTTTGATTGGTCGTTCGCCTAGCATGCTGAATACCTCTCGATGTCCGATCTTGGCTGAGATGTATCCTAAGGCCAGTTGAATAGTTACTTCGTATTCGTATATCCAATCTTGAACTAACACTAAATCTTCAAGTAAGTCCTGATCATGACATACTAAGAGTTTCTGTTCCATTGTGTTGTTTCCGAGATGTAGAGGTAAGGTAATCTCACCTATCATTGACTAATTGTGCCTCCGATTCCTATCAACTGTGCCTTGGATGGCCGTAATTCCTCCCTAAATTTATGAGTCAATGAAAGTTTGATACAACTTATGGCGGCTCCTGTGTCAATGAGAGCATTCACTAAGTGATACTCCTCCTTTCCAGCTCCCAAATTCAAATAAGGTTGTGTTCTTTGACCTAGGGTTTCAGTAACTCTAAGATTAGCCATTGGGATGAAGTCTTCCCCTAGTTGGTATCTCTCATCTCTCTCTCTCATCCACTCTTTTCATTTCTTAATTCGTTCTAGTGCTTCCTGTCTAGCTTCTTCTCGTATCCTTTCTTCCTCAATGCGTCTATTCTTACCCTTGATTAGTCGTGACATTGTTTCCTCAGTCAATGGTTCTAGGTATTTTTTCACTCGACATCCACTGATATAGTTTGGTAATACTTCTCCATCGAGGGTTGCTAAGCTGATGGCTCCGCTACTGGATATGCGATTGATGATTAATGGGCCATATCCTCTCTTCTGCAACTTCTTAGCGTGTTGTTTCAAGGTATATACCAAAACTAAATCTCCTTCCTTCAAATTTTTGTCTTTAATGTGAGCATCAAAGTATGCTTTTTGTCTCCTTTTAGCAGCATAAATGCCTGCTACTGCTTGTAACCTAGTTTCGTGTAACTTTTCTATTTGGTCCAATTGAGCTGATAATTCATGCCCCGTCCACTCATAAGTTGTTGCTACTCTAAGAGTGGGAATTAAGAAATCAATAGGCAGAATAGCATTCTGTCCGTACACTAGGTTAAAAGGCGTAGTTCCTATTGCTGTTTTGTAGGCCACTCGAAATGCCCATAAAGCATGATGTAATTGCTTATCCCAATCAGATCTTCCAGTGTTAACAATTTTTGTGAGAACAGTACACAGAATTTTGTTGGAACTTTCGGCCTGTCCATTGGCTTGTGGGTGATAAGGGGCTGATTTCTTATGAATTACCAAGAATTCATTCAGTAAGGCTTCTATAACTTCGTTCACAAAGTGCGTGCCTCTATCACTCACAATTTCTATTGGCAATCCAAATCTAGTGAACACGTTCTCGAAAAGAAACTTGGCCGTAGTCCTTGCATCATTCTTCTTGGTTGCTTTGGCTTCAACCCATTTAGCTAAATAGTGCGTGGCTACAATTATATACTCGGCATGGGATCCTTTAGCTGGTGGGCTAATAGGTCCTATGAAGTCTATTCCCCATTTAGTAAAAGCTCTGGCACTCATCAAGGGTTTCAAAGGCATCTCATCTCTTCTAATTGGGTATTTCGTCCGTTGACAAGTATCACATCGTTGTACATATGTTGCAGCATCTTGATGTAGAGTTGGCCACCATAATCCAGCAAAGAGAATCATTTTTGCTGTTTTATCTGCAGAGAAGTGCCCTCCTACAGCTCCTGTATGTGCCATCTCTAAAAAATCAAGATATTCGTCTTCATGAATGCACAATTGTAATTGATTATCTCTTCCTCGCTTAAAGAGTTGTTTTCCCACAAGAGTATAATCCTTGCTTTGTTCTACAAGTGCACGTTTCCTTGCTAAAGTGGCTCCTTCTGGGTATTCTTGGGTTTTTAAAAACTTTACCAGAGGCATGCTCCACCTCGGTGCTACAGTGGAGTAGCATATAGTAGAGTTCTCTTCTGGATTTTGTTCTTGACAAGTTGGGCAGGCTGAAACATAGTTATGTGCATCCTTCTGCATGGTTGGCCAATATATACCTAATCTCTTAAGCGTCTGCCACATTCCATTCGTATTTAAATGGGTTTTCCATTGATTTACATGTGCTTTTTGAAGCCACATTTCTTGCTCCTCTTCTTCTACACATCTCATTAGTAATCCACTTGAATCTTGGTGATACAAACTTCCAGCAATGATATGAAGGTTTTTAGTCTTCCACAGGTCTTGGGTTTGGTTTGGTGTGATCCCATCTTTAGGTCCATGTGTGAGTATAGGGATCAACTTTTCTACCCACTGGGGACATAATTCCAAATTAAAAAGGTACGTATTTGGCATATCATCTGGTACTCCTATGGGTGGTTCTCCATGTGCCATTCTCGATAAGTGATCTACTCTTATGTGGGTATTTCCTTTCTTGACTACTACCTCAAAATCAAATTCCATTAGCAGTAGAAACCAACGTACTAGTCGTCCTGTATTACAAGGCTTGTTGACTAAGTACAATAGAGCTTGATGGTCAATGAAGAATTTGAATTTGTTTGCCAAAAGGTAATGTCGGAACGTTTTTATGGCATACACCATCCCTAGGCCTTCTCTCTCGGTTGTGGTATAATTGCGCTCCGCTTGATTCAATTGTCTACTGGCATAGGCTATGGGGTGGTCTAACTTTCCTGTATCTGCAGGTTGAGCTAAGATGCAACCAATGGAAAACTTGGAAGCATCCACATGAATGTGAAAAGGCTTATTCCAGTTAGGTACTCGAAGGATTGGTGCTGAACTCAATCGATTCTTTAACTCATTAAAGGCTTTCTCACATTCTTCTGTCCAATTAAATTGAGACAAGAGTGCATAAAGAGGTCTAGCAATTATGGCATACATATGTATAAATCTTCGGTAGTATCCACAATGTTCCATAAATGCTTGGACTTCTTTAGCAGTCTTTGGTCTTGGTAAATCCATAATTACTTTGATTTTGTCTTCATCAGTTGAAATTCCATTTTTAGAGACAATATGTCCTAATATTTTTCCTTGTCGAACCATGAAGACACATTTTTCTGGGTTGAGGCATACTCTATATTGTCGACATTTGGCAAAAATCTTTCCGAGTTCAGGGATATGCTCTGATCGTATAGCTGAATAAGTACATAGATTGTCCACGTATACCTCCATACTCTTTCTCAAGAATTCCTTAAATACATGGCACATTAATCTTTGGAAGGTGGCTGGGGCATTAGTTAGTCCAAAAGGCATGACTCTAAAGGCATATACTCCCCATTCAGTTGCAAAATCTGTTTTGTGTTGGTCCTCAAGAGCAATGGCTACCTGATTATACCCTGAAAAGCCGTCCAAAAAACTATAAACTTCCTTCCCTGCCACTCTTTCCAAAAGATGATCCGTAATGGGTAATGGGTAACTATCCCTTATGGTCGCGGCATTTACTTTCTTCAGATTGATGCACACTCTTAACTTTCCATTCTTTTTCGGCACGACCACTAAAGGTGACACCCATTCCGTGTGTTCGATCTCATAAATGAATCCAACATCTAACAATTTATCTATTTCTTCCTTTATCTTTGTTGAGTATACATCGTTATAAGTGTATGGTCTTTGTTTAGAGGGTTTGGCTTCCAATGTCATGGGGATTCTATGAGCACATATGGAAGGATCTACTCCCTTCAAATCCTTATATGTCCAGGCAAAGACATCCCTGTATTCTCTTATGAGTTGTATTAATTCTTGTTCTTCCTCCATCGAGACATCCTGTCCTATAAAAGTACATCGTTCTTCTCCTTCCTCTAAGGTCACTACTATTTTCTTGGTTTGCTCTTTGTTATCATATGCTATACCTGGCTGTGCTTCTCGTTTAGGCATTTTCCTCTCTTCTACTTCGTATTTTTTGAAGTGGGCTGGCACTTCAAACTGATCTTGTGGCTTCTTTTCTTCACCTTCTGGTTTTTTATCTAACTCAAGCTCTTCTTCCTATGTAAGTTCCTCATTGTTTTCGTTAGCTGTGACCCTTATTTGTTGACTTTCATCTTTCGGTTCCATTGGCTCTTGCTCCATTTCAATGCTCTCATAGTCTTCCGTCCATTCTTTCTCAATCACTTCTCCTTCTTCAACTTCCTGAAGGACTACCACATATAGACTAACGTCATATCCTTCCTCATCAATACATTCATTCATAGTTATTACTTCTTCATTTACACACACATCTAGGGTAGCTAAAATCTCCATCCAACCGTGAGGTTCGAATTCTTCATCTAGGAAAACTTGAGGCATGTAAGCTGGATCTTGTACATACCTAGCTATTCCTTGCCTTTGCTGCCATCCCTTTCTCCTATCCTCTTCCTTTTTTGCCGTTTGGCATATCCATAGATGAGTGTCCTCGTTCATCCATGATTGATCGCTAGAACCTACGCTGTGAATTGACTGATCATCTTCCTCCTTATGAATTTGATTCCATTGTAAGGGGGGAACATCTTGATATGTATATGTGTGGAGATTTATTCTCGTGGCGGTTCCTTCATGCTGTAGATATACCGCGTCTTTTCCCCAATCTTGCACAACCTTTAGCTGTCTCATGAAAGGTCTTCCAAGGATCATTTCATAATTGCTCGCCCTTTCAAATTGACATATTGCTAAGGTATGCTCAAATTCAACTCCACATGTGGTAAAAACTACTCGTTCCAATAATCCCAAGGGTCGTTCAGTGTGTCCGTCTGCCATTTGTATTTTCATACACGTTGGTCTTAAAGCTGGTTTTCCCCATTTCTCCCAGATTTCTCTAGTAGCAATTCCTACACCAGCTCCGGAATCTAAGATGGCTTTGGTGGTGTACCCCCTATAGGTGATTGGAAGGCAAGTGTTTCCTTCATCTCCCTCACTGAAATCTCCAACCTTATCAACTGGGATTTTTACTATGTTCACTTCATCAGCCATCTCCTTTTCTTCCGCCTTAATCTCCAATTGACTGGTCAGTTTCTCCTTCAAATGTGGTTTGATCTTCAAAAGTTCTTCCAACGTCAGAGTACAAGGGATTTTCACTTTTCTAAGATGTTGTATGATATCCGATGTTTGAACTGATGAATTCGGTTCTTTTTTCCTTATTGAGGGAATGCAATATAATTCCGAATTATGTTTGTACTCTCCTGTATAATTTGGCAAGGCCTTTATATTGTTATTTTCTTCGTCACTAGGGTCTATTGGTAATATTTCTTCTGAGTTCAATTCAGGTATTGATTCCTCTATTCCATCTTCTGCTTCTATCTCTGCAAAGGGTGGTTCAATTCCTTCCACTTTCTTCCATCTGTCTTCTTGGACTCTTGCCCACAAATCTTTAGGCCATTCCCCTTCTACTTCAAGAACTATGGATCCTTCCCTTTTATCCTCATAGTAATTCACATTATGTGTTTCACCTTTTTTAGGTTTCTCGAGATCATTAGCAATGGCACACTCTTGGAATTCTTTTTCAAGAATTCGTGAACTAGGTAATGGAAGAACAGGTTTTTCTAAAGTTTGTTGAGCTACTTCAATTAGTTTTTTGCATATCTCTAACCTTTCTTTCTCTAGGTCACCTCTAGGATATTCTCTTTCATGCTGTTCGATGGGGGGTCCTACTCTTATACGTGCTTTGTAAGCTTGAATCCACATGGCTAACTCTTCCGGCATGGGATCTGCTAAAACCGATCCTATCTCATCCTTTTTATGCCTTTCGTTTTTATTTTCTTCTTCTAGTTTCAGTTTTTCTTTTTGAGTTTGTTCATTCTTTTCATTTTCCTTCTTTTGTTGTAGTTTCTTTTCCTTTATTCTATCTCTTCGGTTCTTCCATCTTTGTGTTCGTTTACTTACTACACTTTTCTCAGGCTCTTCCGAATCTTCAACTATTTGAGGTGCAGGCGTATTCGTCTCTCGGTCGCTTTGATTATGTTCTTCAGGTTTTTCTGGGGTCTCTCTGGCCTTCGCTCTTGTTATCGCTTTCAATGGCACAATGTATTCCTTATCGCTTCCTGATGATTCTATTACTTCTATCACATTGATTTGCACATTGGAGGTAACCTTGTTTGGATTCTTGGGGCAATCTCTGAAAAGGTGTTCCTTACCACAATCACTACAGTAACCTTCCCAAACTCGTTGTGGTGGTGGTGGGTTTGGCAACGTACATTCTCTGATATAGTGATCTCCTCCACATCTGTAACAGGGTCCTCTAGGTACAGGCGGTCTATTCATAGGTCAGGGTGGTATGGTTGCTCTTGGAGCTGTGTACATCATTGGCACATAATCCTGCTCATATCCATAAGAGTTATCTTGTGGTTCCAAGTCATAAGCATATGGATCGTACGTTTGTCCATATTCTATCATAGAGCTCTCATAAGAGGTATAGCCTCCTTGACCAGAGTCATAAGATGAGTCATATGATTCATTGCTAATCAAAGGTGTGGCTGGTACTATTGCTCTCTCTATGTTTTCTTCAGGGTGAGCCACTTTCACTGAGACAACATTCTGAGGATGGGGCGGTTGTTGTCCTAGTACTGGTTGTGGTTGAGTGTATCCTTGATATGCATATGGTCGTGGTACTGGTGCTTGCTACTGATAAGTGGGGTATCTCAATGCTTCACCTCCTTGCTCTCTCTGAGGGTATCCGTAAGGTCTCACATATGGCTGTACTAGTCTCGATTGCCTATTGTAAGGGCAATTTTCTGTACTGTGATTTGTGTATTTTTGTTCTATGCTGCAATATTGTAGAGGTCCTGGGACGGTTGGTCTATTGTAAGCATAAGCAGGTGGTGAGACTACTCCCCTAGTGCACAAGTGAGAGGGATGATCACCTCCGCACTGCATACATCTTCTAAGCATGGTCACTCTTATAGGGTTATTGGGGTAGTTCCTCTGTCCTTGAACGTTCAATTTCTTTGCTACTAAGTCGGCTATTTCCTCTACATTGTTTTTAGGGTTTGAGGTGCTGCTGGCTGAATCTTCACTTTTCAAGCTACCTTGAGGTATTTTCAGGTCTTCTGCTAGGTTGTCTTCTAGGTCTATACATTCCTTCATACACTCTTGCAAGGTTTGAACTCTCTTCACGTATACCAGAGATCTTAATGATCCATTCAATAATCCTTCCAGAAATAATGATACCATTTTGTTCTGAGTGAGTCTCTCTTCCACTGGGCACCTATCCATGTATTGCTTGAATCTTCTTGCTGCCAATCTCACTGATTCCGTCGGTGCTTGCTTGAAGCTGTGAATCAATGAAGACGAGTTGTTTTTGATTCCGGACTTAGTGAATTCCTCAATCATTTCTTGATAGACTTGTTCCATGTTGACAAAATGATTAGGGTCTAATGGCTGGAACCATGCTAACGTAGTGTCTGTGAAAGTAAGACCAAAAGATTCATATTGGATCAAGAAATCTTCCACTTGTTCTGCTCTGATCACTTGTTTAAATTCAGCTATATGATTGTAAGGTTCACTAGAGCCATCATAGTGGTTTCTCATGCATTTGGCAACTTGAATTGGCCTTAATCTTCTTCCTGCTTCAGGAGGTCTAGGCATCACGGGGAAAATGGGTCTCCCTATCGGTATACCTGGTCCTCTTGCTACAGGTGGTCTGACTGGGGCAGGAATTCCATGTCTTGGGTCAATAGGTGGTTGAGATCGATAGTTGGGGTTAATTGCAGGCATAGCAAACTGCACATGAGGTCTAACTGGGATTTGTGTTTGTTGTGTCTGACCCGACTGCTGATATGAGTTATCCTGAGATGTTCCATGTAGGTTTCGTGAAGTAGTGGCTTGATCCCTAGGGGAAAACACTGGAATGTTCTGATATTTCAACTCGGCTCTTTCTGACTCCGTTAGAGGCCAGTACCTCCTATGATTTTTATCCAAATATGTGATGATGGTGGGGAAGTCAGGATCTTGTAACTCATAGATAGTGACTGGATTAGGGGTTGCTTCCCATAATGACGAGTGAGCTCTAAGGAGATGCTCCATTCCATTGATCAAATACACATCCATCAAGGAGTCATCTTGGGGAATCACGTCTCCTCTCCAAACTCTAACAACCGTAGATCTTCCTCTAGGCGTGGTTACTTGCTCTTCATTCCCATTTCCATTTAGCGGTTTGAAACATTGTTTTCTTCCCCAAGTTCATTAATGTTTTCAGGGTGTTCCGTGACAACATACTGGATATCTCTTTTGTCCATGTAAAACCCTCCTGCATACTTGACTACGGGCCTAGGCACTATGTAAGCCTCTGAAGCCTCCTTTAGTCTAGCTACGGATCTGTTCAGACCATCTAAATAAATAGGAATCTCATTTTGGTTGGTGTTCACATATTCTAAGGATGTCCTATATTCTCCCTCAATAATTGACATCGTGCTAAGCATGGGTATAGTGTTTTGCATATCCTCTAAAGCCATAGGAATTTCTTCCTCTGACTCACTCGAGGTTTCAGAATAATGTGATCGGCTACTGGGTTCGGCTACAATTCCTACTGAAGAGATCACACTCCTTCGGCTTCCTAGGGTTCTTCCAGATCTCAGGTTCATCCACTTAACAATTCTGATCAGCCCTTGCTAACCTCTATTTTCTAGACTTCTTCACTATGGATCAAAATTCTAGAAGAATTTTGTTGGGAAATGACTGAAAAAGAAATTTTCAAGTCACGATACTTCACTCCAAAGTTTCACGATACACGACTTGGGTCAAAGTCGATACACGATACTCCAAGGAAACGATACTCGATACTTCAGAAAAGACGATACACGATACTTGAGTGAGAACGATATGCGATACACGATACTTCATAAGTATCGCGATCGGCAACCATACGATACTCGATACCTCAGAAATCACGATACACAATACCTATCAGAAGCGATACACGATATCTGGGTGCACACGATACATGATACACGATACACGATAAGTATCACGATACTCAATGCTTCAGGAAAGACGATACTCGATACTTGAGCTCACACGATACACGATACTTTGTAGATATCGCGATCAGTAAACCACGATACTCGATACCTGGATAGGGCGATACTCGATACACGATACTTGGTAAGTATCGTGATCGACAGAACACGATACACGATATACGATCTCTGTCAAGTATCGCGATCGATCAAGACACGATACACGATCTTTGGGAAGTATCGCGATACTCAACCACCGAAGATCACGATACCTGTCAGGTATCGCAATACTCGACCGTGGGAGAACATGATACTTGACCCCTTTTTCAAATTCTAGCTAGATTTTTTGGGTTTTGAATGCACACAGATGTTTTCCAGGTTCTTCTACCCTCTCCTCACTCTCTGTATCACTCAAAACGCACTTTTTACCCCCTGAAAGACCAACACGATACTTCACGCAGATCGTTTTCTTCTGAAAAGCTTGAGTTATGTAATGAAGCTGAGAGAGTGATACATGTGCTTACCTTAGGACTCTATCTCAGCTCCCTACCACACCTGACTTGCTTTGAGTAGCTCAGAATGCTCAATTCTTCGTCCACGATACTTGGTCACAGTTTCTCATGATACTTGTTTTGAGCACAAGTGATTTACAAAATGGCAGTTTTTGACTTTTATACTCTTGAATTTTCCTACTTACTGAAAATAAAACAACACTACCAGGATGGAAAGCTACTCTAACTACCTACCCTACTCCCTTACTTCTCCTACTCTACTCATTCCGCTCACTTTCCTAGGCTAACAACTCACTACACACACTCCAAGACTGAGAAGTAGTAAGTGCGGCTGAAAGTGACTTACCAAAGAAGAGAAAATCATTACTCCACTTCTCGCTTCAATGCAAAAAGCTACTTACCATCACACGAATGCCTCGGTTTGATTCGACACTCCCTGGCAACGGCGCCAAAAAACGTGTGTACCTAAGAACCAACTTAGGGACTTGTGGAGAAAGAGACTATACCTCAATCCCCCTCAAGTGCATATAGTGGGGATTCACGCTTTAATTATCAATCCGATGAGTATCATAACCTAGCCAAGTGTATGAGGACATGCATTCAAATGATGATCAATGCAAATGAGTTATTCAAAGAGTGCAAATAAGGCAAAGACTTATCCAAACAAGCTTCAACTGACAGTCATGGTGTCACGATACTTGGTGCAGCAGCCAACAGTAAATCGAGCTTTTCTCTTAGCTTCGAACTCCAAATATAGCGAATAGCATATGCGTTTCGAAGCTCTCAAGAAGACGCATCCAATGGTGTATTTTTACTCAATTCTAACGCTTCTGCTTCAAGTTATGAGCAAAATACGGAGTCGCGGGAATGACCTTCCTACACTTGAGCACTTCCTACACTTCGCACACACCTTAACAACAGCAAACAAACACTTTCATGGATAGACAACACTTCCTAACACTCTTTCCAAGCAACACACATGCATACAAGCTCACAAAGAAGATGATACAGAGAGGAGAAGACACAAATTCGAATTTTTGTGCTCTTGATTCTCACAATGGCAAAAAGTCTTTACAAAGAGTCACAAATTGACTTATATACTTGTGCCCTAAAAATGGTCCTTTCACACAAGAGACCGGCACTTTATTCACTAAAAGACTAATTTCCTACTAATTTACATGGGTAAGCTACTAATCTTTTGTGGGGATGCATCTAGAGGACTCCTCTAGTGCATTTACATCGGAAAATATATTACAGAATGATTATGATACAAAAATTGGGTGTCCAAATTAGAAAAATTTTGGGGCCCGTCTTTTTCTCTACCTTGTGCTCTCTTTGCTCTGCAACAGTGAATATGAGCAAAATTCAGCTTTCTTTCATGCTTTAACATTAAGATGCAAGGAGAAGAAAGCTTTAGAGGAAGTGTCGACCACCTTGCAAGAGTTGAAGAAAGAAAAAGTTCAATGTTTAATAACCATAGAAGAACTTTTGGAAGTAAAACCCCATCTATGGAAGAAATTGGCCAATCAATTGAATTTAAAGGAACATAACACATCAAGTAAGCAAGAGAAGGTGGGAGGAACATCAACTATCAAAATACATGTGGATTAATTTGGAGAATTTAGTGAAGGTGATGAAGGAAATACTTGTCTATCAATTACTTTTTTAGGATATATGACCAAGGCCATACTAGATATTAGAGCTTATGTAGGAGTAGCTACCAAAGAGATTTGGGAGAAATGGGGAAAACCATACCTAAGACCAACTAGGATGAAGTTACAATTGGTTGATGGTCATATCAAACTTCCTTTAGGACGCCCTAAAGATGTGATATTGACTACATGTGGAGTATAATTTGAACACACCTTAGCCATATGTCAATTTGGCAAGGCAAGCAATGACCAAATGATCCTAAGAAGACTATTCATGTGACAGCTAAAGGTAGTTCAAGATGTTGGATACAATGTCTAATAGTCTAATAATCTAGCTATAAAAAAGCATATTTTGTAGAACCCTTTAATAAGAAGCACGTAGGCAGTGCATCTAGGCAAAAAACCTCCTAAATCTACCACCTGGGTTCAATTCCCGACAAGTGTAGCGACAAAGTTGGCAGTAATTTTTTTTGGAAAATCAAAATTGTGAAGTGTTTTTTGTGTTTGCCAAATTTGGAAAAGGTTATTATGTGGAATAGCTTTTAGCATTTTCATTTTTGCTTTTGGAAGGTCCTATGATGGGTACATCTTAATGCTATAAAAGAAGGGCCAATGATTATTATTTGAGTATCTTCTCAAGCTCAAGCAGGTGCTACACAAGCTTTGGAGGAGATCACGGAGGTCCTCTCTTAGAGGAGGTGTTCTTACACACTTGGAGAAGGTGTGCACTACTCTTGGAGTATTTGGAGGAGTTTGATTCATCCAACCACCAACTCTCTTGCTGATATACTGTGAGTAACAAGTCTACATCTATCCTCACTTGTTCATTCACTAGTTTTTGACTTAGGTTAATCTGAATTAGGGTTTTCTATCAAAGAGTTCTAAACTATTCATATTCTCTCTCTCTCTCTCACACACACACTCTCTCTCTTCATACCTCTTAGGCACACAATGTCTTCTATCTGGATCCTACTTTTTCTTAGATTTATATATTATCAATTTATATCATATTCACACATTATAATTTGACATTGGAATATAAGATAGTGTAGGTGAGCATCCTAGATTATCGTTACACTTTGAAAATCTTGTCTATTCTCTCTCTATCTCACACTCATCTCTTTTTGAGTATTAAGGTGTGTATGCTAAGGTTCATATATTGGAAGATCCTGTAAACCTATGATTATTGTTATTGCAGCCCACTCCACTTCCAACATTTGGTATGACAACATAGTTGACATGCACTCTTAAAGGATGAGTGACTATAGACTTGAGAATAAGAAAAGCTCGAGGGAATTTCTAACTATCCAATGTGGGGTTTTATGATGATGAATCTATTAGTATCAAAGGACTTATGTAATATTGTCAATGTAACTTATCCAAGGCCAAGACAAGTCGGAGAAGATGTTGCTTTATCTTCTAGAAGAACTACTGTTCTTATATCTGCTCAATAGGAGGTTAGTGAAGAAGAAGAAACTCTTTCATTAGTAGGAGTTTGTACTACTATCGCTCAATCCAAATGGGATTCAAGGGATGCACAAGCACTTTCACATATTTCTATGGGAGTCAAGAGGCATATTGTACCTCGAATCAACTCTTGTTGAACCTCTTGACATGCTTGGTTGGAGTTAGAGAATCTCTATCAAAGCAAAAATCCTTCTAGGAAATCTCATCTTAGGAGATAGTCATCCAACACACGGATGAAAGTTGGTGAATCAATCAAGTCACATATTTTGATGCTCAAAGATTTATGAGGTCAGTTACTCAATCAGATGAAGAGATGGTGTCACTCTAGCACAATGGTGAGTACCAATGTGAGGAGATACACCTCATAAATGTCAATCCGTGGAGATGTGAGGACTGGTATGAAGACCGTGAGCAAGTGATGGCACAAGTGCGTGAGTGAAAGCACACAAGCATGCACACACATACACACACACGCGCACAAGGTAAGAGCAAAGCGTGGAACAATGGAAGATCTTCAATTACACAAGAGCTCTCTTACAAGCTGAAATCTACAACAAGCTAACCCCAAAATGAGCTCTCCAGCCCTTTTTATAGTTTTTTGAGTAGTTTTGGCCCTGTCCGGACCTAGTGTTCGGCCTAGTTAAAAAATAGGTTCCAGGCTTATTTGGGGGCTCAAACGGAGTCTAAAAATTATGAAAATTGGTATGTAGGTAGTTCTAATACTCCTCAAGCTCGAGGACTCCTCGGCTTGATTAAAATGGAGTTGCAAAAATGAAAAATGGTATTTACAATGGTTTTTAGTGATAAAAATCACTATTTTTATAGAGATTTCTTCTGAAAATTTGACAGGTGCTTCTTGGAGCTCCCTACTTGCTCCTTCTTCTTGTGTGTCCACTTCCTTGATGCTCTTCCATAATTTGTCCTTAACCTTGAGCTTCAACACCCCCCCCCTCTTGAGTCTGTCGTCCCTGACAAATCCTTGTTGTAGTGGTTGTTCCATGTAGTACGTTGAGAGGTAGTGTCCATGTATCAACAAGAGCGGTTCATCTTCCCAATGTAGCCTGGTCGATTGTCAAATCCTTCAGGTTTCCACTACTAACTTATGCGAGAGTTTGTTCCCTTTTAGGTACTTCTTCCTTGGACTTGAGCTAGATGGTGTATTTTCGTGCTTTCAAAGATTGCTAGCTACTCAAAAGAGGTTGTCAATATTGATCTTGAGTAGTTATCTCCCGTGAATTGCTTCCTGGGTACTGATGTTGTACCTTGGATGTCCTTGAATCTTTGAAACATGAGTTTCATAATATGAGGCCAAGTACTCGTGACCCATAACGATTGATGGTGAAGTGCATTAGTGCATGGGTTGGAAAAAAATAGGTGCCTTGTGCACGACCTTGTAATGTAGTCCTATGCATGCATACTTGGGAAATGCATTGGAAGAATTATGGTGCAAGAAGTTGGGTCTTGAGCTAAGTGCCCAAGGGTATGCCGACGAAGAGGTTTCCTAATCTATCATGATTATAATGTTGTTGAAGCCTACACGTCTTACCATGGTGAAAGGTCTATCAATAGTCGTTTCTTCGTGTTGTACTCCCATCATGGTGATTGTCTAAGGGCTTGTCCTTCATTGCGGATGGATGTCCTTGTTGATGATCCACTAGTGAGATTCCCTAGTCCTGTTTCTTCTTGTCGTCACTTTTTATTTGTGTTTTTTTTTGGAATAGTGTCACAAGCAAGAAGACAGTGGTTAGTAGCCATAAAATAATTTACATATGTCAAGTGTGTCTCATGTGCCTGGGATTTCGCAACAGTGTCTATGCATGGCCATGTAATGTGGCCCTATCTTGATGCATACTTTGGAAGTGCATGACCTCAATGGTGCAAAAGAAAAGGTTATGCCAGAGGCACATGGTTGTTGCACGTCGAGGCTTTCAATGGTCTTGCAGATGTTGATGCAGCCTTTGTGGGAGGTATCCCTTGGATGTCAAAATGACAATTGATTTTAGGGACCCATTTTAGAACAGTGTTGGGCTATGTACAAGTCCTTGTTGTTTTCTTCATCTTTGGTTGGTTGCTTAAATTTTGTATCCGGAATGGTTCGTTCTTTGGTGCTGTGGATGCTATTGGTGCCTTAGGCTTCCAAACCCATATCCTTGATGATGGTCTTCTTACCTTTGCCGAAGGGTTGAGGTTATCTTCTTTGGGTCTTTGTGTTCTGTTCTTTCTCTTTTCTCTCCTTGGCTTCTTTGTTGAGACCTATCGCATAGGTGAGAGCATAGGTTGTTGTGGATGTAAGAGCTTCTTAGGTGCCCACATCTGTAATCGCCCTTGTTGAGCTGTCGCGAATTTCTTAGGCACCCAAATTTTTTGGAGACCTTCTGGGTGAACTAGTCTTGGTTGTTTGGTTCTTGTTTTTGCATGGTTGGCTTGCCTAGGTGGGAAGTGTGTTGGCAAGGCCGGTGGTTGCTCTCCTTTTCAGACCCAGATTTGCTTCATGCCCGAAACTACTTCCTTCTTGAAGGCTCTTTGTCTATTTGATATACCGATTGTCTTGTACTATTTCGCTTGCCTCTGTGGTTGAACTGCTATGGATGCTTTACTCCTCGAAAAAGAAGGACGGTCTGCGTGCCCTTGCAACTTGTTTGCCATGATTGAGTCCTTCCGGGTCATAGAGCTTTTGACACACACAACATTTTGTTCATGAAGATTGGCCTTAGAGGAACTGAGAGAGTGTGTGGTGCCATGATCTGTGAGCATGCAGTTGTCTAATTCTAATGTAATGCATTGTTCATGTACCCAAACTTGAAGAAGTTGACTTCTTAGGTTCAAGTTGACTGCATGGTCATAAATCTAATCTTGACCTAGGAGAAGTGGCTCTGTAAGTTCCGCATCGTGACACACTAGCATTTTGACTTTTATTGGAACATCTTGAAGGTAGATGGGAAGCTCCACCTTGCCCAAACAAGGGGTTTCCACACCTCCCAAACCTATGAGGTAAGCTTCTATGGACCTGATGTCCAATTGCAGGTCTTGGCAGTATGAAAGTCTAACTGCACTAGTTGTTGCACCTGAGTCAACCCATGCTCTTACAGTCCTTACACTCTTTCCTTGCCCTACCTCTATGGTCACAAAGGGGTGTCGGTCGATGATTCGAGAAGTAATCTTGCCTGATTTTTGGCACATGTCCACTGATATTTTGGGGCTTTCCGGTTGACATCTAGGCCTAGTCTCCTTAACTTATTTCTTCTGATGCGCTCTCTGGCCTCTGCTTGTGCTTCTTCTCTAACCCATAACTCCTCTTCTTTTCGCTTCTTAGCAGTGTTGAGTCTCATGAGCATATCCTCTGTAAGAGGTTCTTGATATAACTTGACTCGACATCCACTTATATAATTCGGCAAGATATCACCTTCTAAAGTGGCCAATTGAACTGCACCACTAGTGGAGATTCTATTAATGATCATGGGTCCATATCCTCATTTCTCCAATTTGCGAGCATGTTGCTTTAGCGTATAAACCAACATGAGATCTCCTTCTTTCAACCCTCTATCCTTTATATGAGCATCAAAGTATGCCTTTTGTCTTTTCTTTGCAGCATAGATGCCTGCTGCTGCTGGTAGTGTTAGACGGCCGCCGAATAAGGACAATTGTACTTAGACAGAAGCTTTTAATGTAGATAGAACCCTTTTGAGAAGTACGCGATAAAGAAAGATTCGCGCAAGCCTTGTAACAAAATCCTATTTAAAGCAATGAAAAGAGAACAAAAGAGAGCCCGGTTTTGGGGGGAATTGCAAGTGTAGTGTAGTGTTATGCGTGCATTGTAGAGTTGAGTTAAGTCGTGCTGATCCACTCTGTTTTTATCCTCCTTCTGTGTCGTCGGTCGGGTGTGTATGCGCGTTGTGCGCAGTATTACGAGTCGACGCTGTACTGTAGAGATTTCATCCGGTAAATGATTGAAGTAATTCTTAAGCGTACTCGAGCCCTGTTGAGGGAATTGTGAACGTATTTGGAGAACTCTGAGCTGGGATTTTCACCTTCTACTGTGTGTGTATGATTAGAGCATCTTGGCCCTATCCTGTTCTGCGTGCCTTATCTGTGTAACCGTCCGCCTGAGTATATACGCTACACAACGCTGCTACGAATCGGTACTGTGAGTATGCGATTCTGTTGATACGAGCTAAGATATCTTTGATTCTGCGTAAGATGTTAGTGTGTTATACCTCTGTTATTTCTTTGCGGAATGGACGAGCGTGAAGAATAGATATTAGTTATTGTGTTGTATGACTTTCTGTGAATGACTGAATCGGCATTATAGTCCGGGTTCAAAAGTACTACCGGTAAGGTTTAGTTACGAGAAGAATGATGGTAATGATACAATACATCCTTCGGTCAGTAGGTATTACGGTTTGAAGGTAATTATGCGGTAAGTCTGTAATGTACCAGCAAGATTGCGTGTTGCACGCCTGCTAAGTTACTAGGGTATTGGGCTGTAATTCCGGACTACTGTCCAACTACGATGGCAGGGACAGTCTGGGAGAACTGAGTTCCAGTACGATGGTCTAGCCAGGAGCAAATACTGAGCTAAGACGTGAAAACCGAGACAATAGTTGAGTAAGTAATTGGGAAAATAGTACAGGGCCTCTGTTTAACAGACCCCTACCACTCCCAAGGATCCACGCGGCTAGAGTCAGTTTACTTTTACGGTAAGAGTAAATACAGAGACTCGGGTATACCTGGTACGCAAATGTGAACCAAGGTCTAGAGCCCCGAAGGATTGTTATGTTTTTAATTAAGTCGACGGAAGATAGTGATGGTTGAGATAATCGCAAGCGAATTCACCTTTAACATTTAACCGTTTAACATTTGGCGCCGTCTGTGGGAAAGTGGCAACTATTTATCAGTGCCTGCGATAAAGAAGTATTTGATTACGAGTCACTTGTGAGACCGTGGCATTAGAACGCCAGCGATTTGTAAGAAGTAAACATCCAGTGACAGTGATTCACTGACAGTAGCAACAGACCTAGATTGTTGCAAGCTGCTCAGATACTATCACTGGGCAATGATACATGCCGATCACTCGATCGGGCGAAACATATCCTAAGAATCGTCAGATTGAAGCACGAACATCACAAAAGATAGTCTCGGGAGAAGTAGGCATAACTAGATCTGACCCAGTGGTCAAGGAAAGTGGAAACGATACAACTGAGTCCGGTCATATTCCGGTAGAACGATCAACGCCTTTGATACATTCTGGTGCTACTTCGACCCAGCATATCGAAGATATAGCAAGTCCAGAATCTATCAAAACACCGTTGGAACCTAGCTTAACAATATCAGATAACGATTTAGAGTTATCCACGGTTAGAAATACGTTCGGAAAATTCGGCAAAAGTAGTAAAACATGGCATTCTGGCCCAATTCCGGTTCATTCCGGTGAGATTCCGGTAATAGAATCACCGATCGCTGGCAAAGGTTTAGCCTTTTTTACGGAATCATCAGCCCAACCTTCGTGTTTGGAAGAAAGATTTCGAATATTAGACATCCAGAAGGAAGGAAAGCTGTTCGAAACAGAGATCCGAAGCATCCTAAGTCGCAACAGCACACCGGAAAGCACACCCTCCGGCAATACAAGTCCCGGTGGTTCAACCAATCAATCCCGAGATACAGAAGGAAGCCCTGAAACCTTCACAATGAGCGGACAACAGCAACAACAACAACAACAGTTAGGTCAGCCACGGCCACCTCCAACAGGGGTAACCTACACGAAATTCGGAGGATTTCCAGGAGATGACCCAGACGCTCACGTACGAACTTTTGAGATAAGTTATGCAGTCCTTAACCATCCACCAGATCAGGCGTATAAGGCCATTGTTTTTCAATCAACACTGATCAATGAAGCAGCAAGATGGCTCACGGAATATGATATCAATCATTTCGGTACTTACGATGCAGTACGAGACACCTTTTTACAGCGCTTCAGACTAAAGAAGAATCCTGCTGAAATCTTTGAGTATTTACAGAACAACAGACAAAAGGCAAATCAGACCGTTCAGGAGTACGCTACCCTCTTCAGAACACATTTACGGCAGATACCACAGGCTCACGCTAATCTACCTGATGATGTCATCTCTCAATGGTTTATCAATGGATTAGCACCACAACTGAAGCAATTCATGATCATAAGATGTGTCGGAGCCATGACCTTGGATGCTGTCATTACAATGGCTCTGCAGCTAGAGTCCAAGGTTGGTGGATTTTCAGAAGACTTGGAATGGCTAAAAACAAACAAAAATATGGCTGAAGATATCACCAGACAGGTATACTGCACCACATGTAAAAATTCAGGGCATACGAGCACCAACTGTGCATTGAATCAAGCGTTTTGCGCTATCTGCAACACTGCCGGACACACCACCGGAAACTGTGTATACAACGCCAGAATACAGGGGACAGCACACGTCAATGCAGTCATCCAAGAACAGGGTCAACCAGTAAATCACTATGTGCCTCCGCAAATGAGAAACAATCAACAACAAGGATATCGGAACTACCGAGGACAGAGAAACAACAATTATAATGCCAACCGATGGCAGAACGGACCACCACCGGAAAACCCTGAGTTACCACCTCCACGCTGTCATTTCTGTGGCGAATTCGGCCACATTAGAAGGTTTTGTAAAGATGCAATGGAGTATGATCAAAGAAAGAAGGAACGCCAAAATCCAATGGCCAACATGGTAAAAATTACACCGATCGAGACACAGACTGTTACAGTCCAGACCCGTTCCGGTAAACAACTTCAACCGGCAGCAGAAATCTTCGAACCAGGGATACAAGAACAACGAAGGATGTACAACAAAGCTAGTCACTGGACCACAATAGAACCACCAGTGTTCCCAGAACCCATTCCGGTGACTCAGGCTTCTTCATCAAGGGATGAAACAACACAAAAGGAAGCATCAGCAGAACCATCATCAGTAGAAACAACAGCAGACACTTCTGCGTCAGTAGAAACTCCAAATCCAAAAGAACAAGACAGTCAAGCTCAACAGGCCTGGGAAATTCTGTCCAAAGCATCCATCACTCTGCCTCTAGGCCAACTTCTGGCCTTAGTACCTGGGATCCGACAACAGTTTCAGCAACAGTTCAGCCCAGTACCTTCCTGCATTCCGACAACAGCCACAGTTCAGCCGGAACCTGATGCTGCAATTGACCATGCAGTGCCCTTGATTACGGTATGGTATAAAAATCAGAAAATCACGCAGGTATTAATTGATGGCGGCTCAGGCGTAAACATTGCGACCGCAGCTTTATGTAAAAAGCTAGGCTGGACCGAAATTGAACCAGTTCAATTCTTTGTTCGAATGGCGGATCAATCCAGAGTCCACCCTGTAGGACTTGTGCGGAATGTACCCATCACTCTACAAGGTACGACTTTCAAGATGACTTTTGTCATACTAGATCTACCCGAATCCACTCTGGATTACAACCTTCTTTTCGGCCGACCTTGGCTGAAGCACGCGAAGGTAATACAGGACTGGTCTGCACAAGAGCTTACATTCAAGGATGCTCATCGAAAATATGTGGTAAAATTAGATGCTATCCAACCCTACGAACCTCACGCCAGACCATATTTTGCTGAACCAGTTCATATGTTAGATGGACTATCAGATGATGAAGAAGAACAATTTCTGAAGAGTAATGCCGACTTAATGTCTCTAGGAACTGTTGATCTACAATCCGTCATAGATAACTGGAACACATCAGTATGTACAGTAGTAGCTATCACCGGAAAGTCGGTCCAGGACGATACTCCCTCAACCCATGACGATGAATTACAACCACTGCTCAAGCCAACAGACGATACAGAGAAACCTCAACAATTTTATGTCCCAGAAGACCAGTTAAGTACTTATAATCTTGGAGATGAAGATCACCCTCATCCTGTAAAGATAAAGCAAAACTTACCGGAAGCATTTCAAGCAGATTTAATTCAGTTACTCCAAGAATTTACTGACGTCTTTGCATGGGATTACACCGACATGAAGGGCTTGGATCCTCGTATTTATCAACACAGGGTTATGTTAAAACCAGAAGCTAAACCGATAAAGCAAACCAGCTACCGCATGAACCCACATTATGCATCACAGGTAAAGGCTGAACTCGATAGGTTATTAAAAGTTGGATTCATAGTACCAGTAGAACATGCGGAATGGATTTCACCAATTGTGATCGTGCCAAAGAAAAACAAGCAATTACGAATCTGCGTGGATTACCGGAAATTAAATGCGGCAACAGTACCGGATCCTTTCCCGATCCCCTTTTTGGATACCATGCTGGATAGAGTCGCAGGTCATGAGATGTATTCATTCTTAGATGGATACAGCGGGTATAATCAGGTTAGAATGGCTGAAGAGGATATACCAAAGACTGCCTTCATTACCAATTGGGGTGTCTTCGCCTGCACCGTAATGTGGTTCGGATTGCGAAATGCACCAAGCACATTTCAAAGATGTATGCAGGAGATATTTTCTCCTTATCTCACTTCATTCATGCAAGTATATCTCGACGACTTCTCAATCTTTGGGAAGATGGTAGCACATTTGTTTCATCTACGATGCTGTTTTCAGAAGTGTAGAGAATATAGACTCTGCCTTAATCCCAACAAATCCGTGTTTGCGGTTTCATGTGGCAAACTACTTGGGCATATTGTATCTGATCAAGGTATCCGAGTGGATCCAGATAAGATCGCAGCAATTTTAGAAGCCCCGATACCCACGACTCCGAAAGAAGTAATGCGTTTTATGGGACAGATACGGTGGCATGGCAGACACCTTCGGTGGCTTGCTCACTTAGCAGTACCACTGAACAGGCTAATCACAAAAACGCCCCGACAGTTTGCATGGACTGAAGAATGTCAAACTACATTTGATCGACTCAAGTATCTCCTGACGCAAGCCCCGATTTTACAACCACCGGACTGGGACAATCCGTTCCATGTTTTTGTCGATGCTTCAGATAATGCAATTGGCAGTATTCTGATGCAACAAACAAACAAGTGGTTTCGCCCTGTTTATTACGCTAGTAGAAGGCTTGCACCAGCAGAAAAGAACTATTCCACCACGGAAAGAGAATGTCTAGGATTGATCTACTCAATCAAAAAGTTCAGACATTATCTACTAGGCCGGAAATTTACCTTTCGTGTGGATCATGCTGCCCTTGTCTATCTAGTAAGACAGCAGCATTTAGGTGGACGATTAGCACGATGGGTGCTACTTTTACAAGAATTCGACTATGATGTCATTCACCGACCTGGAAATGCACATGCCTTAGCAGATTTCTTATCACGCCTAGATTCCGGTGAAGCTCCGGTAGGTATAGATGATACGACTCCTGCGATTTATAATGCTGAACCACTGCCCGATGAGATTGCCAACTTACAAACACCACATACATACTATGATCAGTTTCTAACTTTTCTCACCGAAGGATGCTTTCCAGCCGAGATTGCCAAGGCAGTTCGAAGAAAAATTGCGGTCTTTAGCCGCCGATTTCGGTTAATTGCTGGCGAACTATATTATGCAGATCATACCGGAATACTACTTCGCTGTATTCCTCCACATGAAGTTGACTCAGTTATCACTTTGGCTCACTCAATTCCTTCCGGTGGCCATTTTGCAGTAGACTTAACTCACCGAAAAATTCTGCAAGGAGGACTCTGGTGGCCAACAATGCACCGGGACATCTCCCAGTTTGTTAAACAATGTGATAATTGTCAAAGAGCTGGTCAACCTTTACAACGGCATCTTTTTCCCCTGCAACCCATCTTACCATTAGAACCTTTTCAGAAATGGGGTTTAGATTTTATCGGACCAATTACACCTCCAGCAGTATCCAGTAACAATCGATACATCCTGACTTGCACAGATTACGCAACTAGATGGGCAGAAGCTTGGGCCTTACGGTCTGCTACAGCAGTAACGGTAACAAAATGTCTACTCACGGATGTCTTCCCACGATTTGGTTTACCACTGGAAATTGTCTCAGATCAAGGCACTCATTTTGCAAACAACTTAATGAAGGCTCTCACACAGTCATTCCAGGTCACACATAAATTTAGCTCTCCTTATTACCCACGTGCCAATGGATTGGCCGAAAGTACAAACAAATCACTGTTAAATATCCTCCGGAAATTGATCATGGAAGCACCGGAAAGATGGGATCAATTACTACCTGCGGTTCTGTGGGCATACCGAACTACCTATAAGGTGACAACAGGCTTGACACCTTTCAAGCTTGCCTATGGCTTAGAAGCAATCGCTCCCATGGAAGTAGTCATCCCAAGTTTGCGGGTAGCAATCGCTCTCAAAATGCTACCGGAATCTTCACTGACAGCACGAATGGACGCACTCAGAGAACTCGATGAGCATCGATGGCTCAGCTTTTTAACTATGCGCGAAGTTCAACTAAGGCAAGCTAAGACACACGATCGATATTTGAAGACTCCAATCTTTTCGGTTGGACAGCTTGTACTCTTCTATAATGCAAAATCGGATAGAGCAGCAGGAAAATTCAAACTACGGTGGTTCGGCCCTTTCAAGATCTCCGAACAAATCGGTCCGGCAACTTTTCGGTTGACTACGTTGACCGGAAATCCACTCCCAAACGCAATTAATGGGTCGAAGCTGCGACCGTATTATCCCACTACTAGTATGCAGTAAATAACTCAGCGGCGAACCGCGTTTTGTATCAATTTTCGTGTTTTGCTTTTCCCGTCTTTTTGCCGTCTTTTGTACAAATCTTTATGTTACCAGCCGCCCCTCCCTACCAGTCACTCAGTACGCACGCCAGCATGCAAACCATACCATTCCCGCACCGCACAATGATACTCACCCCACACTGTGTTCTCCGTATTTAACCCCCTCAGTTGCGCCAAAAACCGCTATTGTGTTTTTGTGATTGTATGTGTTGTTCCAGTATTCTGTGTTTTCTGTAAGTGTGCTTGTGAACACCATGGAAGCGCTAGCCAACTATGCTGCTTTCCGTGAAGGTATCCCTGCAGACGTAGGCGAATACCTGCGATGCAGAGGGTTGGCCAACTTCGCTGAGTTGCCATGGCACTCAGTGGAAGCCCATCCCTTCTCCGCACAGATCATCCAAGCCATTGCCCAAAGCCCCATCACAGACCGACAGTGGGTCTTCCTTTCCCTCCCACATAGATCCGTCATCACCTTCCAAGCCTTCGCTGACGCCTACCGCCTCACCCTGCAAGGACGCGAAACTGGCCCTAGCATCCCTGTTGCTCGTATGACCGAACTTTTTCCCCGATCCTCCTCCAACGAATACGCCATTCTCTGCCGCCCAGAACCCGAACGATCCGCCCTACAATTCCTTGTAGCAATTCTCAACCTGCAGAAGAGAACATATGGTATCTCTCGCCCCTTCTACTCCGCCTTAGAATTAGCTGCCCGCGAACCTGTAAATTTTGCCTCCTACTTCTTTCTTAGAATCCATAAAGAATGCGTAGCTATCGTTAAACAGCTTCAAAAGGGTTCTACCCCACGCTCTCGCCTTCCCCACATCATTTCCTTCCTTTTTCCAACCATTCTCGCCGCACAACCCCCACCCACAGGCCCCGCACTTAGGCACGAAGAATCAGCACAACCCATCGAAGATACCGAAGAAGAAGACGAAGAAATTAATCAGCTCTTCCGCACCAAGCGCATTCGGATCAGCTCCTCGGAAAGTGAAGTTCAAGGATCCGCCGGAAAAGATCAGGACACCAAGCCGGACGAACAAGAGGAAACATACCACGACACCGCCACTTCGATACACAACGAAACATCGACGGAGCAACCCGACCAGCAGGATCAAGCAGAAACAGAAATAATGTCCACCGAAAAAGAATCTGAGCATCACCAAGATGAACAGGAGTCAGCCACAAAAGCATTGGATCAACTTATCGACGCCATCACCCATACAGAAACCGTACAACAAACAGTCGCCAAGGTAAACCCCTCAGATACCATTCTCACTACACCACCTCCTGTCAAACCATTTCCCCCACCAGAACCACCCCGCCAACCCATCACTGACCCCGCAGCATCCTCCTTTTCCTCCCCTAACTACTCTCCGCCAAACTCCCAGCAACTACTCACAGATACACTCTCTCAACCTCGTCCCCCACCACCACCACACACCGCATTCTCGGAACTTGCCGCCATGGGCCAATTCCTCATCCAGCTCTCACACCAGCTGCCCGCACAATTTACGGCAGCCTCGGACAGCCTGAAGGCAGAATACCAGCACAAAGTAGAAACCCTGGAAGCCGACATCACCCCCCTCCAGGAAGAGATTGACGCCGTAAAGGCCGAGAATCATCAACTGCAGACACAGCTAGCAGAACTCCAAGCACGGTTTTCGACAGAGCAGACACTACTACAACAACGAGATGCAGCCCTGGAACAGCTAGCTGCCAAAGACCTACTCATACAAGATGCCAATGAAGAAATTCGAAACCTGAAGACCGCCCTTCAAGAACAAGAAGATATCAACGCATCTCTCGAAGATTTGGTCGCAGACACGAAGACGCAATTACAAGAAACCACCCAAAAGCTGCAGGACCAACAGAAAGAAGCCAACCAAGTCCAAGAGCAGTTACGGCGAGCCGAAGAATGCGCAGATGCGGTCAACCGTATTCTCAAACGCCAACTGCTACAAGAGGGCCAATACCAGAAAGATATCGCCAACGCCCGCAGAGAACGAGACGCATTAAAGAAAACTCTGGATTTCCAAACCCAGCAATTCGAACGTCAAGACAACCAAATACGCAACCAGAAGGAGTGTATCCACGAGATGCAGACCAAATTAACCGAAATTACGACCGCCTGAGATGCAGCACTCGCCAACGAATTCTATTTACAGGAGGCTTTCCTTCAAACCCAAGCCGAAATTTTGTTAAATCAAGCCATAGCCCTCAGTGCAGTTAGAACCGACGCCCAATTATTAGAACCCACCACCTTAGTACAAATGTTAGAAACCCTCAAAAAGAAGATTACCCGAACATTTAGGCTCGCCCGAAGTATGTACTTAGAAGGATTAGTCTCCGAACCCTAGGCACTTGCGGGTTCGAGTCCACCGTGCGTGCCAGTGTTAGACGGCCGCCGAATAAGGACAATTGTACTTAGACAGAAGCTTTTAATGTAGATAGAACCCTTTTGAGAAGTACGCGAGAAAGAAAGATTCGCGCAAGCCTTGTAACAAAATCCTATTTAAAGCAATGAAAAGAGAACAAAAGAGAGCCCGGTTTTGGGGGGAATTGCAAGTGTAGTGTAGTGTTATGCGTGCATTGTAGAGTTGAGTTAAGTCGTGCTGATCCACTCTGTTTTTATCCTCCTTCTGTGTCGTCGGTCGGGTGTGTATGCGCGTTGTGCGCAGTATTACGAGTCGACGCTGTACTGTAGAGATTTCATCCGGTAAATGATTGAAGTAATTCTTAAGCGTACTCGAGCCCTGTTGAGGGAATTGTGAACGTATTTGGAGAACTCTGAGCTGGGATTTTCACCTTCTACTGTGTGTGTATGATTAGAGCATCTTGGCCCTATCCTGTTCTGCGTGCCTTATCTGTGTAACCGTCCGCCTGAGTATATACGCTACACAACGCTGCTACGAATCGGTACTGTGAGTATGCGATTCTGTTGATACGAGCTAAGATATCTTTGATTCTGCGTAAGATGTTAGTGTGTTATACCTCTGTTATTTCTTTGCGGAATGGACGAGCGTGAAGAATAGATATTAGTTATTGTGTTGTATGACTTTCTGTGAATGACTGAATCGGCATTATAGTCCGGGTTCAAAAGTACTACCGGTAAGGTTTAGTTACGAGAAGAATGATGGTAATGATACAATACATCCTTCGGTCAGTAGGTATTACGGTTTGAAGGTAATTATGCGGTAAGTCTGTAATGTACCAGCAAGATTGCGTGTTGCACGCCTGCTAAGTTACTAGGGTATTGGGCTGTAATTCCGGACTACTGTCCAACTACGATGGCAGGGACAGTCTGGGAGAACTGAGTTCCAGTACGATGGTCTAGCCAGGAGCAAATACTGAGCTAAGACGTGAAAACCGAGACAATAGTTGAGTAAGTAATTGGGAAAATAGTACAGGGCCTCTGTTTAACAGACCCCTACCACTCCCAAGGATCCACGCGGCTAGAGTCAGTTTACTTTTACGGTAAGAGTAAATACAGAGACTCGGGTATACCTGGTACGCAAATGTGAACCAAGGTCTAGAGCCCCGAAGGATTGTTATGTTTTTAATTAAGTCGACGGAAGATAGTGATGGTTGAGATAATCGCAAGCGAATTCACCTTTAACATTTAACCGTTTAACAGTAGCCTCGTCTCGCCTAAGCGTTCTAGATCAAAGATCCTGGAGGACAACTCGTGTCCATTCCACTCGTGCTCTTGTGCTACTTTCAAGGGTGAGATTAGGAAGTCCAATGGTAGCACAACATTCTATCCGAAGACCATCTGAAATGGGGTGGCATTGAGTACTGTTTTCAACTCGGTAAGCCCAAACAACATGATGAAGCTGTTTGTCCCAATCAGAGCATTTATTATTTACAAGTTTTGTCAATACATTACATAGGATCTTATTCGTGCTCGCGGCCTGTCCGTTGGCTTGTGGATGATAAGGGGAAGACTTCTTGTGTATCACCATGAATTCTTGAAGGAGATTTTCAATGACCTCGTTCAAGAAGTGGGTACCTCTATCGCTAACCAACTCTATTGGTAACCCATATCTAGTGAACACGTTTTTGAATAAGAACTTAGCCATTGTTTGAGCATCATTCTTTGTTGTGGCTTTTACTTCCACCCACTTTGTAAGGTAATCTGTGGCTGCTACAATAATGTACTCGACATGGGAGTTTCTAGCTAGGGGGTTAATGGGACCAACAAAATCTATAGCCCACTTCGAGAATGCGCGTCCTCCCATCATTGGCCTCAAAGGCATCTCATCTTTTTGGATCGGATACTGTGCACGTTGACATGTGTCACATTTCTTCACATAGGTATGTGCATCCATATGAAGAGTTGGCCACCAAAGTCATGAAAATAAAATGGTCGTGATTACTCTGTCAGGCCCAAAGTGTCCACCTGCAACACCGATGTGTGCAGCTTCTAAAACTTTCAAATAGTCTGATTCATGAACGCACAGTCTTAGGTAACCATCCTTGCCTCTAGACTTGAGCCTCTTGCTCCATGCTTTTCTTGCAAGGCTAGCCTCATTGGGTAATGTTCCCGATCTCATGAACTCGACCAATGGAGCACTCCATTTTGGAATTAACGATACATGATAAAGAGTCGCATGCTCCATCGGGGGTCTCTTCTGGCACACTAGACAATTCTTAATCCACTCATGTATTTCTTTGTCCATGCTAGGCCAATACACTCCTAAACATTTTAGATTCTACCATGTTCGCTATTTCAATAGTGATTGCCTAGCAATCCTTCATGGGCTTGTTGCAACCAACTACTATGTTCATCATCCTCGACACAGCAAGCTAATACACCATTTGTATCTTGTTTGTACATGCTTCCTGCTAATATTTGATATTTTTGTTATTTTACAATTTCTTCTTTGTTTGTTTGTACATTCTTATTTGCGTCTGAAGGTTAGGATAGGTACTAACTTATTTGCCCATTTAGGAACAACTTCTAAATTGAACAAATAAGCGTCAGGTAGTTCATTCGACACTCCCTGCGGTGACTCTCCTGAAGTTATGCGAGAAAGGTGATCCGCCCTAAGGTGGGTCCTACCTTTCCTGACAACCACTTCAAAATCGTATTCCATTAGTAAGAGGAATCATCTTACTAAGCGGCCTGTATTGCAAGGTTTATTGACCAAATATAGTAAAGCTTGATGATCATTGAAAAACTTGAACTTATTGGCCAATAGATAGTGTCTAAACTTCTTCACGGCATATACCATGCCTAAGCCTTCTCTTTCTATTGTGGTATAATTTCGTTCAGCTACGTTCAGCTGTCTACTAGCATATGCGATGGGTAAATCTAGATTTCCTTCACCTACGGGTTGTGCTAGCACACATCCTATTAGCATGATTGGATGCATCCACATGGACATGGAATGGTTTATTCCAATCAGGAGTGGTCAAATTGGTGCTGAGCACAAATGTCTCTTTAGCTCATTGGAGGAATTCTCGCATTCATCGGTCCACTCAAAATTTGTCAACAACCCATAAAGAGGTTTAGCAATGATGGCATACATGTGAATAAACCTACGGTAATATCCACAATGGCCCATAAATGCTTGTACCTCTTTAACATTCCTTGGTCTTGGCAACTTCGCGATGGCTCTTACCTTATCCTCATCTGTAGATATCCCATTCTTAGAAACAATGTGACCTAAGATTTTACCTTGTCATACCATGAACACAAACTTTTCTGGGTTCAGACAAACTTGATATTCTCTACACTTGTTGAAAATTTGTCTAAGCTCAGGAATGTGGTATCCTCTTTGTTGGGAATGCGCACATAGATCATCCACATATACTTCTAAGCTCTTTCGCAAGAACTCCTTGAAGACATGACACATGAGCCTTTGAAATGTTGCAGGTGCATTAGTGAGCCCAAATGGCATCACATGGAATGCAAAGATTCCCCTCTCTGTGGCAAAAGCCGTTTTATGTTGATCTTCTAGGGTTTGGCTACTTGGTTGTAACCTGAAAATCCATTAAGAAAGCTATAAACTTCCTTGCCTGCAACACGCTCCAATAAATGTTCGGTGATTGGAAGCGGATAACTATCTCTGATCGTAGCGGCATTAAATTTTTTAAGGTTAATACACACTCGCAATTTTCCATTCTTCTTGGGCACCACTACAATGGGGGACACCCATTCAGTATGCTTAATCTCATAGATAAATCCAGCTTCAATCCACCTGTCAATTTCTTCTTTGATTTTCGCTGCATAAGTGTCATTATATGTGTAGGGCTTTTGTTTGGTGGGCTTGGCATCAACAGTCATGGGGATCGTATGAGGGCAAATTTTTGGATCGACCCCCTTCAAATCTGTATAGTGCCAAACAAACACATCCCTGTATTCCCTTAATAGAGCTACAAGCTCTACTTCTTCTTTTGCACTTAGGTCATCTCCCATGTATGTACATCGCTCTTCGTTTCCTTCAATGGTTATAACAATTTTTTTGGTTTTTTCTTTATTATCATATGATTCTCCTATGATGGCCTCTCTCTTGGGAATTCGTACCAAAATTTTCCAATCTTCAACTTTATATTTCTTGAAGTTTTCTGGTACTTCAAACAATGATTCCTCCTCTTCTTGTTTCACTGCTTTTCTTTTCGTTTTCTTTTTACCTTCTTCACTTCCATCCTTTGAATTTACCGTTTTAATACTTGTGAGAGGTTCTTCTTCTTTTTGGGTTATTGCTCCTACATCTTCTAGATAGCGCTCCTCTGAGATGAACTAACTGTCCATCATAATGGATCTAGATCATCCTCATTCTCTTCTTCTTCTACGACCTTACTAGGATCACACTCTTCCAACAAGGGCTCACACATGAACACTGAAATATCATAACCCTCCGCATCAGAATGAGGTGTCCATTGTTCTTCGTTGACTGCAATGTCCATGGTAGCTAAGATTTCTGCCCAGCCATGAGGCTCAAATTCCTCATTTGGAAATATCATCGGTGTATAGGCTGGGTCTTTGATTGGTCTATCTCCTGGGGGAGTTCCTTGTTCTCTTGCTTTTGGGCACTTTTCCTCTTCCTCTGCGACCTTGCACATCCACAAGTGAGTATCTTTATGCAGCCAGGATGGATCAGGTGAACTCCTAGAATGCACAGAGATAGAATCTTCTTTCACTTTGTGGATAGGATTCCACTGTAGGGGTGGTACATCTCTGAAGGTGTAATCCTTCAAATTGACCTTGGTGGTGACCCCTAAGTGTTGTAAGTACAAGGAGTTGGTGCCCCAATCCTGTACTATTTGCAATTGTCGTAGGAAGGGTCTTCCTAGGATCATCTCATAGACATTATTTTTCTCAAAGTCACATATAGCAAATGTGTGTTCAAACTCTACCCCACAAGTGGTTAAAGTTATCCCTTCGAGAAATCCTAGAGGTCTTTCAAAATGACCGTCTGCCATTTGAAGCTTCATTCTAGTTGGTCTTAATGTGGGTTTGCCCCATCGCTTCCACAAGGAGGTGGTCGCAATAGCAACACCCGCACCTTATTCTACGATTGCTTTGGTTGTGTAACCTTGATAGGTGATCGGAAGATAAGTATTACCTTCTTCACCTTCGCTCATGTCTCCTATCTTGTCTAGAGGTATCTCTGGAACTTTTTGCTTAGAGCTTGCTTTGGGCATATTGGAATCAAGTTCTGGAACTTGATCCTTCACATGATTCCATAGCTTAGGTTTTGCCTTGAGCAGCTCCTCTACAGTGAGATGACACTGAACCTTATTGTTCTTCATGACATCAGTGTTTCTTGGAATAACTAAGTCTTCATTTCTTACCAATATTGTGGGAGCTCTAATCTGAAGAGATTCAGATTCCCATGGGCCTGTGAAGTGTGGCAACTCTTGTAAGGAATTAGATTCAAAATCTAATCTCTCATCTTCTTGTTGCTTTGCTTGGTCTCCATAGATAGACGGAATGTCTTGGGGAAATTGTTGATGAAGATCATCAATTTCAGGAATGGGAGGGGATTACCGTTCTCCTTGGCCTATTTTTCTTCTTATATTTCCCGCAAGAACTCTTGAGAGTACTGTTGATATGAAAGAGGTTCTCCCTCATCTATGGAATTAGGAACATAAGATTTCATTGGTGGTAAGCTTCCTCTTTCAATAACTGGCTGAGCCTATGGAGGTAAAGCAACCTGGGGTTTGTTTACCAATTGCTCTAATCTTTCTAATAAGCCTTGGAAATGCAAATCTGGCTTGACAGAGTTTGTCTGATTGAACTTTTGACTAGTCTCAAGCATAGCTTGAGCTACTTCTACCATTTTCATGCACATTTTTGTCCGTTCAATCTCTAAATCTGCTCTAGGGTAACTCTTGTCTAGGTTTGCAGCTATTGGCCCTTCTTGAAGTCGAGCGTGGTAGGCCTTGAACATCATGTCCAAGCCTTCTGGGGTTGGATATGCAAGAACAGACCCTGATTGCGGTCTACTTACAGTGGGTGGTTGGGTGGGATGAGGTGGTGTGGATGGAGCTTCAGCATGCGAGGGGCTTTGAGATGCAATGTCTTCTATTTTTGTTTTGGCATCTTTCAGGCTTTCATCTATTTCAGATAACTTTTTATTCCACTTACGATTGGTTCTCTCCCTGGTATCTTTCCATGTTCTTGTTTTCCTTTTACTAGGGTCTCCTGACTCACTTGACTCCGATTGCTCAGATGGTTTTGCTTGTTGTGCAGCTTGTGCCCTAGTAACTGCCTGTACAGGAGCCATGTTACTGCTACTTGAACTTGAATCTGCCACTAAGCCAACCACATTGATGGGTGTAACCTTGGGTGCACCAGAGGGGTTTCTGGGACATTCTCTTGGGAGATGTTCCTTACCACACTCATGACAAAAGCCCTGTATTGTGATGTTTTGTCCTTGTCCCAGATCTGGTTGGTGGGGAAATTCACGAATGAAATGGTCGCCTTGACATCTAAAGAATGGTCCTCTAGGGGCTTGTGGTCTTACTTGTCTCAATTGGGGCCTAGGGTTGGGATTTGTGTACATGACATTGGAGTATTCTGGCTCCCAATTTTGTTCCATAGGTGGTACCTCATATTGATATGCAGAAGTCTCACTTTGCTCAGGTGACTCAATGTAATAAGCTTGTGGACTATCTTTATGAGAGTAGTCAGAGCTATGAGCATGATAGTTATTTTCTGATACCAAAGGGGTTAGTGGCACCAATGCTCTATTAGGGTTCTCCTCAACCATCGTATACTTAACTGGGATCACATTGGCAGGAGTTGGTGGTTGGTTTCCCAGGACTGGCTGTGGCCTATTTGGTGCCTGATATTGCTGCTGGTATTGAGGTTGATATTGTTGCTGTGGCCTATAATATGGCTCTTGGTACTGGTTCTGATACCTACCCTGCTGGTAAGGTTGCTGATATTTTTTTCTAACAGCTTGCCTGTTATAGGGACAATCTTGAGCCATGTGATTCGTGTATTTTCTCTCAATAGTGCAATATAGAGCATTAGGGTTTCCTTGGGGCTGAGCCATCATTGGGCAAGCATTAGCCATGTGGTCTCCTCCACAGTTGTAACATCGTTTCAATGAGGTGACCCTTGGAATTTGTCTATTTTGAACTCCTAGCTTCTTGGCAACCTGCTCCGCTATCTCATCTATCTCATTGGAGGCTCTAGAGGTATGACTAGTAGAACTGTCATAATCTTTATAGAGTTTGGACAGTCCTAACTCCTCACCCAAGCTGTCTTCTATGTCAATGCACATGCGCACACACTCTTCTATGGATCTAGGCTCTTTCAAGTACATGTATCACCTTAACTTTGTGCTGAGTAAACCGTCTAAAAACAAGGCCACTTGTTTGGTTGCTGTGGGTAATTCTGACATAGGGCATCTTTCCAAGTACTGTCTAAACCTTCTTCCTGCAAGTCATACTGTTTCTTGGGGTGTCTGCTTGAAGTTGTGGATCAAGGATGATGTGTTATGCCTGATACCACTCTTGGAAAATTCTACAATGAATTCCTCTAGCAGCTGACCTAACTCCCTATAGTTGCGACTATTTAGAGGTTGAGACCAAGCTAAGGCAGTACCCTTAAGAGTCAAACCAAATGCCTTGAACTGTGTGAACAAGTCTTCAACCTGTTCAACTCTTAACACTTGTTTGAAATCGGCCACATGATCATAAGGATCTCCGAATCCATCAAAGTATTTTTTCATTGCCTTGACCACTTGAGAAGGTCTAAGGGTTCTTGAGTGCTCTTTGGGTCTAGGCAATGGAAAATCATGTTCATCTCTTTGATGCCTATGTCCTCTATGTCTCTCCCTTTCAAGTCTTTCACCTTCATGTCCTGATCTGTCTCTGCCCACAGTGTTTGCAAAGCTTACCTCCGGTCTCTCTCTAGTTCTTTCCCTCTGGGTTTCATGAGCCTTGGATGATCCTACTCCTTGGAGGCCATGGGAAACACTAGATCTTAGTGGAGTGAAAATTGATTCACCTTGCCAAGTGTATGCATGCCTATCCTGCTCTGTTACTAAGAATAGTTTCTCTGAGGTGTGATCTAGATAGAACACTTTTCCTGGTATCTCTAGATCCTTGAACTCGTAGATGGTGATTATTGGGCTAGGTTGATCTGGATTGAATCTACAAAAGGCTTCCTCCGTTTCTCTATTCAAGAATAGCTCTATGCTTTTGTTGTCTTGGGAAATCCATTCTGGAGTGATCACTCTAGTCAAGGCTGACTTACCTCTAGGGGTCTTGGGTTCTCATCCTAGGTCTCCTTGCTCTAGGTCTCCTAGCTCATTCTCAGGAATGATGTTCCCTAACTCATCTGTCCTATCTGGTAGGCTCGTAACCACATACATGGTTCCTTCCTTATCAATGTATGCACCCTCTTCGAACTTGACCACTGGGTGTTCAAGTCCAAAGGGTTGATCGGGATTTTTGAGTTGGACCACTGATCGCCTCATACCATCCTCATAGATGCGAGCACCTAATTGGTTGGTCCTGATATACTCCAATTGTGTCTTATAGGGACCTTCTGGTGTTTGTAAATAGGCAGTACCTGAGGTTCGTGTGGGTCTTTCCATGCTAAAAGACATTTCTGAATCACTTGTGTCGGAACTTAGTGTGTAGGGATACCCACTTAATTGTTGTGCCCAAGACCTAGCTGTATGGTTGACATTAGCCTCAGATGATCTAATGCTTTGTCTATCCTTGCCTAAGTGTCTGCCAGATGTCAGGTTCATAAGCCTTGGCTTCTAGTCCCAAAGTTCTCTTATATTGCTCAAAAATCCTTTGGAACTCCTTGGTTTTCTAGTTTCCTTGAGGGTCAACTTCAAAATACCCTATCTAATAATTCATGTATTATTTTTACCGTAACCAGTGAAAGTTTTGGTAGTACTCCCCACGAGCTTTCCAACAAAACCAAAATCACAGCAAACGGATTTCGTATGAGAAAGTTATGCCAGTTCAGGGTTCTGGGGGTTAAAACAGGGAAACAAGATCTCTCTGGGAACTCAAGACAGGCGATACGATACCAGATTTTCACGATACGATACCAGATTTTCACGATACGATACCTTCATTCTACACGATACCACTACAAATGATAACACCTAGACGATATGATACCTCTAAGTTGTACGATATGATACCAACCTCATGATACGATACCAGAATAGCTCGCGATACGATACTTGGTTGGCCCACGATACGATATCAGTGAATTCTGGGGACGATACGATACCTGTTTGCAAGTGATACGATACCACTCAGTAGACGATATGGTACCTTCTAGGCGATACGATACCACTTGACCCCGTGATACGATACCAAAAATCAGACGACATGATACTGAATCTTTGCACGATACGATACTAAAGCACCAGACGATACGATACCAAAATAGAAGGCGATACGATACCAACTTTCACGCGATACGATACTGCTTGAGCTACACGATACGATACCACCAGGTACACGATACGATACCACCAGGTACACGATACGATATCAAAATTTAGACGATCGCGATACCAACTTGGCCGACGATACGATACCAAGTGGAACACGATACGATACCATAGGGGCGACCGCGATCGTGATACGAGCACTTGACGATACGATACCAGAATGGTATCACGATACCTCAAGTGGATATGCACGATATGATACCTCGACAAGTATCCCGATACACGGGAGTTCTGGTATCGTGATACCGAAACTCAACCGGACACGATACTTGGAGATTTTGACACCCAAATTCAAAAAAATTTTCAGATATGTGTACCTTGTGTCCTCCTTGTCACTCCTAGGTGCCTGTAGATGCAAAGTCACACTCCTAGGTGTTAAAAGGGATTTCTGACAGATCCGCTTTTAATCTCTTTTCGGGTTCTTGGGGATGGTAGGGGTCTAGCAACGCAGAGGCCCTTTATCTGATTTTCCCAACTTAACTTATCCGATTTAGCGGTAGAGTACGTTCTAGTAATAAATTCCTCTTATAGCATTTGACACACGAATTAACGATTACAGTTGCACAAACTTATTGAGATGAACATGACATTACTGCGTTATAAGAAATTACGGTGATTCAATAAAAACAGACTTATCAATATCCAAATATCTGCAAACTCTGCACTACGACGGCTCTAGCATAGTCACAATCACCTAGAAAGACAGTTTGGCGATTCGCGTCTACTCTTCCACCGGGTAACACCGTAATGTCTCTTCATTAATGGGTAAAAAGGTTACATCACTTCGCTACGCCATTTCGGTGTGTGCGGTATATGAAAATATAATATTACATTATGCCAATCCAGCGGCCTTACACTGGCACACACGGTGGACTTGAACCCGCAAAGAAAATAAATTTAAGGCTCATCTACAATGCCTTGAATGTACATAGTTCTTGCTAATTTGAAGGTTCAGGTTATCTTTTGCTTCAAAGAATCTAGCATAAGCTTCAAAGTATCTGGCTCCACCAATTGTGCGTCAGTTTGTACCGAACTAGCCGCAATGGCTTGAGTCATCAGAGCATTGGTTTGTGTCTGCAAAACAGCTTCTTATAAATAAAATTTGTTGGCGATGGCCGCATCTCTCTGCTGCTTCATATCTTCAATCTGAGCATCGATACGTGATAATCTTTCTGCTTGGAATCCCAACTGTTTTTCTCTGCGTTCTAGTTCTTCAGATTGAAACTGCATTGTTTTATAATACGCTTCCCTTTCCTTCTGCACACCTTCCAATTCCTTCTTCAATTTGAGATATTTACGAAGCTCTTCCTGTAATTCTTGATCGCGCCGGAACAATGTTTCAGTGGTATTATGGAGCTCTGCTTCAGCTTTAAGCACATTGTCCGCCAAAGATTGGGATGCTGCTTCTAAGACACTGTAGGCATCTCATGCACGTTGAAGTTTATTGCCTAAAGCTGTCATCGCATCGGTCTTGTCAGTAATTTCCTGCTTCAAAGTAAGAGTATCTGTATCCTTTTGACCAAGCAAAACGTCCCTCTGTGCGAATTGATCTTGAAGCTGCTGAACCTGTAACTGCAGGGCATGATTCTCTGCTTTCACTGCATTAGTCTCTTCTTGCAATGGAGCAATATCGGCTTCTAAGACATCCACTTTGTGCTGTAATTCTTGTCTGATAGTGTCGGTTACCATCTTCATTTGAAGAGGTAACTACTGAGAAAATTGAATCAAGAGTCGACCCATAGACTCCAGTTCATTGAACATCATCATTGAAGGGGGAAGAATAGGAAGTGGCTAGGATGAAGAGGCTGATAATAGATGAGGGGAAGGTGGTGGAGAGTAATTGGGAGAAGAAGATGAAGTATTGGGTGCATCGGGAACAACAGGTTGGACGGGGACAACGGGCTCAACAGGATTCATTGGGGGAGGGAGTGGGATAAGGGTATTCGACAGCAAGAGGATACCAGTTGGATTCTATTTTGTCGCCTCAGTTCTATTAATCACAAATTCAACCAGGACAATCAATTCGTTAAGAACTTCTGCAATAATTTCCTTCACAGCTTCTTGATTCTGCTGTTCAGAATCCTCCCGAGAAGAAACTTCTTCAGAGTCTTTGATGTGGGCACCTTGTTCCTGCTGATTGATTGGAGAAGAAGGAATGGAAGAATCGACATGAATGGATGTAGCAGTGTCGTGAAAGACTTCTTCTTCATTGCCTGTAGTTGACCCTTGCACCTGACTGCCAGAGGGGCTCACACATCTTCGTTTTTGATGAAAAAGTTGCAACAAGTCTGCATCATCATCTTCCTCATCCTCCAGCATTTGTGTGAAGTCTTCATGTAGTAAGAAGGGAGCAGTTGGAGGTGGTTGCGCAGCTTGGAGTACAGGAAAAATAAAAGTGAGGATATGGGGTAGCCGGGAACGAGGGAGGTCACCCTTAGTGACCTATTTGATAACCGCGACACATTCACGATGAATGCACCGGAAATAAAAAGAAGCAAAATTGACAGACTCACAGGAAGCCATGTCAATCATCGAATAGAAGGGGCGTGAGATACCTAAGTGCGTTTTTGCAAATTCAAAATAGCGACTAAAAATTGGAGAGCTGTTCGCTCTGGTTCAGATCTACACAAAATGGCATACTCATTAGATGAGTGCCGAGGAAACAATTCGGTCATGGTGGCGATGGGGAGGAGGGGACCATGATCCAATCCTTCCATAGGGAGGCGAAAAGCTTCAGCAAACAAAGCTAAAGTAATAACGACGCGTGCTGGTAAACAGGCGATGGGCCAACTCTGTTCTATAACAGGTGTGGTAGCGATGGCAGCAATGAGCTGCACATGGAATGGTTGACATTGCACTGAATGCTTGCGCAATTCAGCGAAATTCAACAAACCGTGAGTGCGCAAATACTCACTCACTTCTGGGGTGAGTCCTGCATGGAAGGTAGCGACATTTGCTAAAGCTTCCATGGCGCGCACAAGTAAGCACAAGAATACAGACTACAAGGAACAGGCACAAGCACACAAACTCAATAACGATTATCAGTAAAAGAAACAAGATTAAATAGACCCACGGGCATCATGAAGCGATCAAAAACCCTAATCATTGCGCAGTATTGAACTGATACCCTTCATAATTACGACACACATGCAGGAATAGAAATAATAACATAGGGCGGCTATTATTCATATTTAGATACCAGAACGAGGCGATTACGGTCAGTGGTCAACCGAAATCGAAGATAAAAAGAAAATAAGTGACATGCGGAAAACACGAGGAACACGTCAGCGGTGATTAGGCTTTGAACCATTAATCACTTTTGGGAGGGGAACTCCGATTAAGGTGATGAACCGAAAAGTTGCGGGTTCCACATGTTCAACAATCCGGTATGGACCAAACCACCATAATTTAGATTTTCCAACAGATCGATTTGCTTTAGCATTATAAAATAACACAAGTTGGCTCTCCGTAAACATAGGAGTCTTGAGGAAACAATCATGAGTACGGGCTTGCCGAAGCTGAACTTCTTGAAGGACCATAAAACTTTCCCAGCGGTGTTCATCCAATGATTTGAGTGCATCCAACCGAAATGGTAAAGTTTCTTCCGACAACAATTTCTGAGCTATGGCAACACGTAGACTTGGTACTACTACTTCCATCGGCGCAATAGCTTCCAATCCATAAGCAAGCTTGAACGGAGTTGTTCCGGTTGCCACTTTGTATGTAGTCCGGTATGCCCACAAAATGGCAGGTAGTAACTGGTCCCATCGTTCCGGACATTCCAAAAGCAATTTGTGGAGCATAGTCAACAGAGTCTTATTGGTGCTTTCAGCCAAACCATTAGCACGTGGATAGTATGATGAGTTGAATTTATGTAAAATTTGAAAAGTATGAGTTAGGACTTGTATTAAGTGGTTTGCAAAATATGTTCCTTGATCTGTCACTATTTCCAGAGGTAACCCATAGCGTGGAAAAACATCCTTCATCAAACATTTGGCCACCGACACAGCTATGGCAGACAGTAAAGCCCAAGCTTCCGCCCACCTGGTGGCATAATCTGTACAAGTCAATATATAGTGATTGTTGGTGAGGGTCGCTGGTGGTGTTATTGGGCCAATAAAATCTAGACCCCACTTCTGAAAGGGTTCCAAGGGAGGACTAGTATGAAGACTATGAGCAAGTGAAGGCACAAATGTGTGAGTGAGAAGCACACAAGCATGTAGACACATACACACACACGCGCACACAAGGTAAGAACAAGGAGAGGAACAATGGAGTTCTTTGCATTAATAAAAAAGTCTCTTACATAAGCTCAATTCACAAACAATCTAACCTCAAAAATGAGCTCTCTAGCTCTTTTTATAGTTTTCTCACTAGCTTTGACCTTGTCCAGACCTAGTGTCCGACCTAGTTAAAAATTAGGTTCTCGAGCCTATTTGGGGGCTCAAACGGAGTCTAAAAATTATGAAAATTAGTATGTAGCTAATCCTAATACTCCTCAAGCTCGAGGACTCCTCGGCTTGAACAAAATGGAGTCTATTCTACCAAAAATGGAATTTACAATGTTTGTGTAGTGATTAAAATCACTTGAGTTGTGAATAGGTCATGGAAAAAATGATTAGGCCTTGTTGCCATATTGTGCATGATTGCTCCTTTGTGCTGGTATGATCTTCATCTGACTTGTATGCCAACACTCCCCCCTTCCTAGCGTCTATCGCCCATGACAGACCTCTATCGGGTGGTCAATATAGTATTGGATGACGTTGGTGGCGAGTTCGTGTTCTATCCTTAAGCCTCTTGCTAGGTCAGCTTCCAATGCATCCCAATTTATTGTGCCTGGGACCTCTGGTTGTGGTGTGGTGTAGTACTCGGAGTACATGGCTTGTTCACAAGCAAAGAGATGGAGCAGGTGTGTTGGCTTAGGTGCATATACCTCTGAGTGGTATTCCCAAAATCCAGATCGGAACATCTCTTCAAAGGTTTGTTTATAGCATGCAGGAAGATACTTAATTCGTGCATGCCAAGCATAGGCTACCCGAATGTTGGGGGTGGTGCTCATGTCATATACCAAATCATAATTGCCATTAGTAAACCCCGATTGTCGTACCTGTGGTGCTGCTGCATTTCTAAAGGTTTTGAATACTACTTGCATCATATCCAAAATTTTGAGCATCATTTGGGCCGCCACATCTGGCATGGGCTTCAATCGAGGCATCCAATGTCGAATTGTGGCCATCATGTAGGCTACCGATGGTGGCCCTTGTGGTGGCGCTATGTATGGGTAGTTTAACCATTCCTTGCATTATGCGTTATTCTGTACCTTTATGTTAAATGCTTTCCATGAGCGGCGCCGTGGAACAGGGCCATAGCATGGATTGTAGAGGAGATGTAATGGCGCATTGTTCTAGGTGCATAGCATTTCAGGATATGTTTCAAGAAGTTTCTGCCGCCAGGTCGGTTGACGGATTTTTCCTTTTTGCACCTCTGGAGGGAGGTCTTCGGGTTGAAATTGGGTTGCGAAGGAAGGTATCTTTCCTGTGACTCTCTGTCTTTTTGCATTATAATCTGCCAAAATGATATAGTACCGTCTGTATTGTAGTTCTGACGAGAGGATAAGGCGTCTAGAAGACAGGTTCTTGAAGTAATTGGATTGTAATACAGTGTCTTCTATGACTCTCATAGCCTGATTTTGCACTACAGTTTGCTCTTCATGTGAACTCCCAATTTCCTCCACTTGTCGTAGCCATGGGGGTCGCGGTGCTTCGAATGTATCCTGACCTTCTTCTGTTTGTTGACTGCCTGGGAAGGGTTGTGGGTCATATTCTTCTTCAAATGTTTGTTCCACAAGAGTTTGTATTGTTTCTTCGTCGGTGGGAGCCTCTGGTGGGGAAGGTGGTCTTTCATATTGTAGTAGGCGTGCTTGCAATTCCGTTACCTGTTTCTGGAGATCTTTGAGGGCCTCTGAGTCTGTGAGGAGTGAAGCCGCGGAGGAGGTGGTTTCATGTACAGTCGGCGTGTCCTTTTGTTGTTTCTGCTTCAGTTGACTCAGTTCCTCTGATAACTGGTCATGTGCTTCGAGCCTTCCAAGATGATCTTAATATTGTCGGGGGTCACAACTTGAAACTTTGAGGGACTGATGGGTGCCCCTGGTGTGCTTTCGATGGTTGCTTCTAAGTTCTCTTGGTTCTGGAGTTGTAGGCGTCGATTCTCCTTGTGAGCAGCTGCAAGGTGTCTTCTAAGAAGTGCCATATTTCGCTGCAGTTTTGAATTGCGTTCTAGTTGTGTTTGTAGATGGCCTTCTACCACTTGTATTGCTTCTTGGTCTGTATTCTGTAATTGTACTTCCAATATGCTATGAGCTTCTTGTAAAGTTTGGAAATGGGTCTGGAGGCGAGCATTCTCCTCTTCTATTGCAGCAAGACGATTTCGTAGCACCTCCGAGTGCTCGCGCAGTCGTGCGTTATGTTGCTGGAGCTGATTGTACTCTGTCCTTAACTGTGATATACATTCTAGCATGGTGTCCAATGCATTTCCTATGGATGATGGTGTGGTTTGTACAATGGAGGATGCAAGGGGAGGGGATTGGGGAATGGGAAGAGTGAATGATGTGTCTATTGGAGATGTGTGTGTGGGTGAAATTGGTGGAGGGGGAGTGGGAGAAGGTGGAAGTGTGGGGAGTGGGGGAGGTGCTGTGGGTGGCAAAATATCCATGCTTTCAGGAGTGGATGCAATTGTGGTGCCTACCATGTATATTGGAATGGTAGGTGGTGTGTGTGTGAGTGTAGTGAATAAGTGTTGTGTAGATGGTGGGACTGGGATTGATGACCAGGGTGGGGTGGTGGCTTGATACATTCTACAAAAATAGACATGGGCGGGTTGAAGGAATGGTGGTATGGGAGGTGGAAGATGAGAACTTGGAGGTGGGAAGGCCGTGAAAGGGGATATGGTGGCTGGGAATCCGAAGAAAACGGATTTAGAGTCTGGATGGCCTATGGCTGAGGGCATGGGGGATGGTTGTCCTAGGGCCGGCTCTATAAAGGATGTTGTTATGACGGTGGTAGTATTATATAGAGGGTTCTCAAAGGAGGAAAACAAGGTAGAATTAGAGGTTGGACTACAGAAAATGAAGGTTTGCTATGAGGTTTGGGTGGTCGATATGGTATCTACAGTTTCTGTTCGAGAGGGTGATGGTGGGGGTGTTGGTGGTAGGGGTGTTGGTGGTAGGGGTTCATTGGACTCTTCATGGATGATCGTATGCTCTTGGCTAGCGGTTATTGCTTCTTGGGAGGTCATCTCAATGGGTTCAGATGTAATAAGAGGCCCTTCTGCCGTTGTAATGGGAATCTGGATGTTTTTGCCTGATCGTGGTCATGTTTGGAATCTCCGCGGATCATACTGAACAGGAGGCCTCTCAATTGCTGATCGAACTACTTCCGTTACCCCATACGTTTCTGCCACCAGGAGTAGGCCTTCGCTGTATTCAGAGTCCACTCCCGCTTCTTCCAATAGTTGTGCCATGAGCACCCTACTACTCTCTTCGGTGAGCAGTTGTTGCGATCGCACTTGTTCCATGATTTGATACAGCCTTCGGAGTTCTGCTGTGTAAGTTGGGGCTTCAGTGGTCTCTTCTTCGTCTGCTCCTTCTCCTCCTTCTTCTTCTGCCTCTGAGTGTTCTAGTTGTTGCGACAAAGTTCTCTGATGCTCATCATCCCAGTGCACATGGCGGCCTTCTGTAGATTTCCTCCTTCTTTGGGAAGATGTGCCTTGTTCTTCTGTTTCTGAATAGAACTCTACATCAGAGAGTTGTGTATTCTGCAAGAATGATTCGAAATTGAAGGTACCCATCCCTTCAGCGTCTCTAGTGGTAGGAAATTCGAATTCAGGAGGGACAGGGGAAGCTAAGGGGGAAGCTTGTGAGGTGCTTTCAGATCCAGGTCTTGGTATGCGAATGGTAAAGGGAGGCACGGTGGCATCCCCTCGTGGTGATACTTCAGGAGTAGTCAGAACTTCATGTGTCTGGACACAAGGAATCGAACCCCTCATGCGTTTGGATTGATGTGTGGTGGACTTGAGTCTCTTGAACATTTGTAGTTGTGCCCATGTTAAGGCACGTTCAACAGGTACATCATATGCTAAGCACTTGTAGATGATGCGCGTGATTGCACAACACCCATTCACCACTAGCTTCCTATGTGCCCTTTTATTTGCTTCATACAGCTGCTCTATAATCCAGACATGAAGCTTAATTGGCAATGCCCCTGTCTCTGCTAAGTAAAGAGCGAACCAAATCCTCTTGTGGGGTTGGGTGAACTGGACTTGACCTGGGAATGCAAAATGTTGCATGCACATGTGAAGAGGAATTGACACATTTGGTGTGAGTGCCACCATATCTTTCAACTTTTGGAGCTTCTGATTCTTCATGTTAGGGGGAATTAGAGGATCCTTCTCACATGGCACATGCGTGCCATGCATGTTGAATGTAGCGCTCACCAATTCCAAAGTGAGTTCAAATCTCTTCAACTCGTTGGTGTCCAATAAGGAAGGAATGACAAAGGAACCTGGTTTATCTTTTTCTTCATGCACCTATAATGTGGAGACCAAGTAGTAACATCGTAGGAGATCGGGTTTTGGTAAAGGTGCTGCAAAGTATTCGGTTAATCCTACATGCTCCCATATGGTCTGCAGATCTTGTGTGTTCTAGAGAGTCTCAAACTCCTTGGAAAAGAACTGGAATCTGACCCATTGCTTATCATGCTCACACTTGGACTCCCATATATATTTGGCTTCTCCTAATGGACCTGGCATGCCATTGAACCAATGAGAATTGGCATGGACTCTCTCTGTGATCCCTGTGGGAGGATCCGATACAGGTATCTGCTGTAGGTGTTGCAGCTCCATAGGTCATTCAGTTGGAGGCACATCAACAGGTAAACTATCCACATCAATTCCGTCAGTACTTACTCCTGCCTGAGAGCTCAGACCTGCTGCTTCTGCCATGAGAGTTCTTGTATCTGTTGATGTTTATCTGCTAGAAGAAGAGAGACACATTAGCATTGCATAGGAAACAGGATGTTATGGTGTTCCCTCCACACTACTAACATGACATTTCAAGTGGTTAGTGGTTAGTGGGTGGAGTGTTTGGTGATGTGTAAGAATGTGGGTTAGTGGGTTAGTGTGCATCCTAAATGCATACTTTGGATGTGCAATGTACTCGGAATGCACCTACATCAAAGGGGACTGATTTACAAAATTGGGTCAGGCAGTCTGGTACGAGGTTTAAGTTTCCAAATTTTGATTGTGGAATGGTAGCTTTTAATGGTGATGACATGTGAAGGTTTGTGGATAGGATTGTGTTGGATTTGAGATCTTTTGGGTACCCATTTCCATACATTCCTAGGTGTGACTGAAAATGTGGTGGTGTGGAGTGTAGATGTTTGCGCTGGGATTTGTGCCATGGGTGCTTGTGGGTGGTGATTTGAGCTTGTGAATGGAGGTGAAGCTATTTGGGCTTGTAAGTAGGTCTTGGGCACCCATATATGTCGAGCCTTTGGTATAGCCTTCATTGATTGCTTCAGAACCCAAATAGAAATGGAATGTCCAAAATGTAGCCCAGGGTATTCTCTAGTTGTGATCCTCAATGGGGTAACTCGTCTGGTGCTCCTTTGAGGCACTGTATGTGGAGTCGTGGGTTTTTCACCCTTGCACACCCAAATCTGCTTCACGCCTTGAGGTATTCCATGTTGTACCAGTTGGTGCTCATACTTCTTGATCATCAGCCTCCTTTGTGTCGTGTGTTGCCCACCTTGCTTTCCTTGAATCCTCTTTGGAAAAGAAGGGAACTCCTTGTTGACTTCTACACCTTCGTCAAGCATGACAATCTTTTGCACCATAGATCTTTGGACAAGAACAACATTGTTATCTTCAGATGCGTTCCTAGAGGGACTAGGAGTTGGTGCCTTTTCTAGTGGCCTAAGTGCTTGATTTTCTAATTCAATCGTGATGTGGTTTCGAACTACCCAAGCCTGAAGAAGTCCACTTCTTAGGCTGAGGTTGACTGCATGATCATAGATCCAATCTTGGCCCAAGACCAGAGGTTCGGTAAGATCCTCATCTTCACATACTAGCACTCTTACTGCCATTAGGACCTCTTGAACATAGAGAGGAAGTTCCACCTCGCCCATGCAAGGGGTTTCCACACCTCTTAATCCTATGAGGTATGCTTCTATAGGATTGACTTTCAATTGCAATTCTTGGTAGTAAGAAAGTCGAACTGCACTCCTGGCTGCTCCTGAGTCAATTAAAGCTCTCACAGTCCTTGCACTCTTTCCCTGTCCTACTTCTAAGGTCACAAAAGGTCGTTGATCGACTATCCTATGGGAGCGTTCACCTGAAGCTTCGCACATGGCCATGTGATAACCTAGGGATTCTTGAGTGTCGGGCGTAGGCTGATCTCTACCTTGTCTTCTCAGTTTCATTCATCGGATGCATTCTAAAGCTTTTGCCTGTGCTTCCTCTCGAATTCTCTTTTCCTCTTCTTTACGTTTCTTTGCAGTATTGAGTCAATTTAGCATCTCTTCATTTCACTTCTACCCACTTGGTTAGATAGTCTGTGGCCACAATGATATACTCAGCATGTGAACCTTTAGCTGGGGGATTAATAGGACCAACAAAGTCTATTCCCCACTTTGAGAATGCACATCCACCCATCATAGGTTTCAGTGGCATCTCATCTTTTCGCATAAGATACTGAATTCACTGGCAAACATCACACCTCTTCACATAGGTATGTGCATCCATGTGAAGTGTGGGCCACCAAAAGCATGAAAAAGAGTACTACCTTGATCACCCGATCTGGTCCAAAGTTTCCTCCGGCTACACCTTGGTGGGCAGTTTCCAAGATCTTGAGATAGTCACTCTCATGGACACACAATCTAAGATAACCATCTTTGCCCCGCTTGTATAAATTATACCCAATGAGGGCGTAATCTAGGGCTTCTTGTTCTAAACTTCTTTGCCTAGCCAATGTCATCTCTTGAGGGAATGTTCTCGTCCTTAGGAAGGTCACTAATGGTTCACTCCAATCTGGCACTAAAGACACTTGATAAAGAGTGGCATGTTCCACTGGTGGTTTAGTGCAACAGATGGGGCATTCCTTGCACATTCTATGAACGTCTGCTTCCATCGTTGGCCAGTGCACTCCGAGTCTCTTTAGTGTTTGTAAAGTTCTTTGTCTCGAGTAGTGTTGCTCTTGTTGGGAAAGATGGATGGATGATCCAAGAGACTGAGTAGGTACTGCTAAACCTGCTTTGTACCAGCCCTCTTTTGCTTCAGGCTTGATTAGTAGATTTCCTTAGCTTTCCAATAACACCAAAAAATGGCCTATGTACTTTGGAAATGATGTGTGCAATGATTGAATCAAAATAGATAACTTTGGAAGTCACAAACTCAAGAAAACCTTCTATTTATGTCTTGACACCTGCTGGATGTTTTGCTCAGTGTGACCAGCACAGTAGAAATTGATAAAATTCCTTCTAGGGGTATTTAATTAGCTTAGTAAGCTACCATTTGCAAGTGGAATGATGTAAAAAGATAAACTATGTTAAGAGAAATCAATTTAGCAAGATTAGCTATACCCTCGACTTTTTAGGACTGTAGTAGAAATGGACCAGTGAGCACTTCGACACAGATTTCTCTGTGTTTGCTGAATGGAATGTCTTCAAATTCTGACAACATGTATTAGACTTCAAGCCGAATCCAAAAAGCTTTGAATCACTGAATTTGGTGGAGTATTGACTGAGATATGCCCTTGACAAGTTGACAGACTTTTGAGTAGACTAGCAGAGAACACAAAGATGAATGATGTAAATGTATCTATTAATTAACACTTGTGTACAATCCCATTGGCATGAATAACATTGCCTAATGGTGTAGAGAGGTGTAGGATATAGTCTAGTCCTTACACACACTCAGAATGAGTAGAATGAAGCTCGGGAGTGATCTCTCTTGCCCGTGACTTTTTCATGTCCATTCTTATATGCAATGAGTAAAGTTTCAATTCAAATTCAAGCTTTTGGCTCCCTATGATCAAGCTCCTAAAAGCTTGGAGATATTCTTTCAATCAAGTGAGCTACTTTTCCACGACTCACTTTGGTAGGTGATTACAAAAGATTCTAAGTCAATTTGGCTTTTACAATGAGATAAAGTGGTAATTAACCACTAGCATATGTTCATATGGTTCTTCATGTATGTAGAGTCTTCATGATATCTTTCAAGCCAAATGTGTAGGCTTGTGATTTACACCAACAGCTCCCCCTCAAGCCAAACATTTTGGCTTAAGTCTTCATATTCAATCTTCAAGTATATCCTGCAATCCAATCATAGATTTGAATCTGCAAAGTTTGGTTCCATCCAAAGCTTTAGTCAGCAAATCTGCACATTGCATGTTGGTTGATACATAGGTCAGCTGAATATCCTTGCTTAGCAAGTTCTCTCTCACATAATGATAATGAACTTCTATGTGTTTTGTCCTGGCATGATAGATAGGATTAGCTGCAAGGTGAAGAGAACTTGTATTATCTCCAAAGATAATTGGAGGCCTAGTATATAAGCCCAATTCTATATACAAAAGCTTAATCCAAATTGCTTCTTGAGTGGCATTAGCTAGCCCTCTATACTCTGCTTCTGTAGAAGACAATGCAACAGTTGGTTGCTTCTTTGCAGACCATGAAATTGGTTTGTCACCTGCAAAAGAAATGTATCCAAAAGTGCTTCTCCTATCATCCTTGCATCCTGCCCAATCTGCATCCGAATAGACTTTTATATCAATATCTGAAGTGTAAGGAAAATACAAACCATGGTTCTGTGTACCCTTGAGATACTTCAAGATTCTCTTGGCAGCTTCTAAGTGAGGTATCCTTGGCTTGTGCATAAATTGACTTAGCACACTTACTCCATATGCAATATCAATTCTTGTTAAGGTAGCATAGTTCAAGCTACCTACCATACTTTGATAACCTGTAATGTCCTTGGCTTGTGCATAAATTGACTTAGCACACTAACTCCATATGCAATATCAATTCTTGTTAAGGTAGCATAGTTCAAGCTACCTACCATACTTTGATAACATGTAATGTCTTGGACTTCATCACCTTCATGGGCACTTAGCTTTAGGTTTATCTCCATTGGAGTGCTTGCTACTTTAGCATCCTGTAAGTGAAACTTCTTCAACATATCCTGTACATACTTTTTCTGAGTAATGTATATCCCTGAATTAGTGTAGACTAATTCAAGCCCTAAAAAATACTTTAATAATCCAAGATCATTGATCTTGAACTCCTTCATCATCTGGTTTTTGATATTTCTGATTCCATTGACATCATTGCCTATAATGATGATGTCATCAACATAAACACAAAGATATATTACCTCTGAATTACTTCTCTTAATAAATAGAGAAGTATCTGCCTTGCTTATGACAAAACCTTGGTCTTGGAGGTATGTAGTTAGCCTGTAATTCCATGCCCTAGGTGCCTGCTTCAATCCATATAAAGCCTTCTTTAATTTGCAAACATAAGTTACCTTCTTAGGGTCCTCATAGCCAGGAGGTTGTGACATATATACTTCCTCTGAAATCCATCCATTCAAGAAGGCATTCTTGACATCCAATCGGTACATGTTCCAATTCTTTGATGCAGCCACACTTACCAACACTCTGATTGTTGGCATCTTGGCCATAGGAGAAAATGTCTCTTCATAGTCAATGCCTTGGGTTTGTGCAAAACCCTTGGCTACCAATCTAGCTTTGTACCTATTAATTGTTCCATCAAAATTCCTTTTCAATTTATAGATCCATCTGGATCCCATTACCTTCATGGAGTCCTTCTTAGGTACTAACTCCCATGTGTCACTCTCCTTGAGTGCTTCAATCTCCTCATCCATAGCTTCTTTCCATTCTGATTTGGTTATTGCTTCCTCATATGATCCTGGTTCTTCATTTGACAAATCCTTGGCAAGATAAACTGAATGTTTAGTAACAAGAGATGTATCATACCCATATCTGATAGGTTTTTTGCTTTCTCTTTGAGATCTCCTGATTGATTGAGTTGAAGATTCAGGTATGTCTTCAAGCTGCTTCATCTTCATTTTGCCCTTGGACTTCCATGCCTTGAACTCTTCAAGGTTGATAGTGTCTTCATCATCTGAACTTGAGTCTTCATTCTGAGTAGGTTCCTCCTTTGCAAGTTTTGGAAATTCCTCTTCCAAATCATAGGGTAGTTTCACTTTCTTGCATTCATTCTCATACCAAGAATCATTCTCATCAAAGATCACATCTCTGCTTACCATAAATCCCTTATTGGTAGGGTTATAAAACCTGTAACCTTTTTGATTTAAATCATATCCAATGAAAATGCATTTTTCAGCCTTTGGATCTAGCTTACCTCTTACCTGAGAAGGAATGTGTACATATGCTACACATCCAAAAATTTTGCAATGATCTAATGATGGTCTCTTACCATGCCATGCTTCATAAGGTGTCATACCATCAAGTGACTTAGATGGTAACCTGTTTATGAGATAAGTGGCAGTAGAGACACTCTCTGCCCATAGATAGTTAGGTAACTTCTTCTCATTAAGCATAGATCTAGCTGTCTCAACAATTAACCTATTTCTTCTTTCAGCTACCCCATTCTGTTCAGGAGAATACATTGTGGTTATTTCTCTTTTGATGCCTCTCTCCTGCAAGAAGTCCTCAAATTCATTGAAGAAGTACTCACCTCCTCCATCTGATCTTAGCCTCTTCAAATTTCTTCCTGTCTGATTTTCAACTAATGCAAGATATTTTTTAAAGCAATTAAACACCTCATCCTTGTGCTTCATAAAGTATAATACAGTTCATCTGCTATAATCATCAATAAAAGACACATAGTACCTTGAACCTGAGACTGAGGGGTCTTTGCTAGCTCCCCATACATCTGTGTGTACAAGCTCTAGGTAGTCTTCATGCATATATCCTTTCCTTGAGAAGGGTAACATGTGAGACTTCCCAAATTGACAAGCACCACACTTGTAAATCATATGCTGCTTGGATATATTAGGTATCCCAAGCACACATTGGTCCCTGCACATTTGCTTCAAGGTTCTTTCCCCTATATGTCCTAATCTCTTGTGCCAAATCTCAAGCTCTGAAAGTGTTTGATCCTTATAACTGTATAGTGCAATATTCTTTGTGTCCTCTGACTCAAAAGTGAAAAGTCTACCTGTTTTTTCTCCTTTAGCAATCCTCTTGAATCCATGTCTTGGATCCTCCACAAATGCTTCATATTGATTGAATCTGACCTGCAAGCCTTTCTCCACAATTTGACCAACACTCATCAAATTTTTGGTAATGGTTGGTACATAGAGTACTCTGCTCAACAAATTCTGATTACCATCACGTCTTAACATTTCCAACTTTAACCACTGAATGCTTTGTATCATCACTTGTTTGGAATTGATGTTTACCTTTTGGTTCCTCAAGATCAGAGAGTAGTGCCACATTGCCAGCCACATGATTTGAGCACCCTGAGTCAATGTAAAATAAGTGATCATCATTTGTACCTGACTTTGAAGTCATGTTCATGATCAGAAGGGAATCATCCTGCTCCTCTGTGTATTTGTTGTAGTCCTTTCTGGTTTTGAATCCTCCTTGGTAGTTGCCCTTGTAATTATTGTTGTAATTGTTGTTGTGGCCTTGGTGATGGTTGAACCTTCCTCTTGACTGTGAGTATCCACCTCTTTGGTAGCCTCTTCCTCTCTGATTTTTGTAATTCTTGAAACACTCATCTGTAGTATGATTTGATAAACCACAAATGTTGCATGGTGATGAGTTATAGGGTCTCCCCCTACCTTGCTTACCTCCTCTGCCCCTTCCTCTTCAAGATCTTCCTCTCCCTGCATAGTTGGCTTGAGAGGTAGAGCCTTCATCTTCCACCTTCTTGCTCTTGCCTTTATCCTTAGACTTCTTATCAGTGTATAGGGCAGAAGAGTTATTACCTTTGGATGTATCTCCATTCTTGGTGAGCTTTGCTTCATGTGTAAATAGTTGACCCATGAGAGTTGTAAGATTTGGAGTGTGCATGTCCATGTAGAGATCCATTGCAGTGGTGAAGCTTTCCCACTTGTCATCAGCCTTGATCCCATTGATCACTTGCCTCACAATCTGTTCTTCTTCAATCTCTTCTCCTATGCTTGCTAACTGATCTGCAACATCTTTGATCTTGGTCACAAATTCTGAAACAGCTTGCTTAGGTTGCTTCCTTAGTGTTGTGAATTCAATCCACAACTGATTTTTCCTAGCCCTTGTATTGGAGGAAAAATATGATGACAAGGTTTCCCAAGTCTCCTGGGAAGTCTTGCAATTTCTGATATGTGGCAAAAGAAAATCAGATATAGAGTTGAGTAAATATGACCTTGCCAATGCATCCTTAGCACACCATGTGTTGAGCTTTTCTTGTTCTTCCTTGGTTGGCAATCCTCTTGCTTTGAATGAGGGCAATTCCTCATCTCCTGAGATGTATCCATAGAGACTCCTTCCTTGTAAGTCGGTCTTCATCCTTAGAGACCAAGCTTGATAGTTGTTCCTGTCCAATTTATCAATAAATGAAGGAAAACCATCTCCCATTTACCTTATTTGCTCTGATACCACTGTTGGGAAAGATGGATGGATGATCCAAGAGACTGAGTAGGTACTGCTAAACCTGCTTTGTACCAGCCCTCTTTTGCTTCGAGCTTGATTAGTAGATTTCCTTAGCTTTCCAATAACACCAAAAAATGGCCTATGTACTTTGGAAATGATGTGTGCAATGATTGAATCAAAACAGGTAACTTTGGAAGTCACAAACTCAAGAAAACCTTCTATTTATGTCTTGACACCTGCTGGATGTTTTGCTCAGTGTGACCAACACAATAGAAATTGATAAAATTCCTTCTAAGGGTATTTAATTAGCTTAGTAAGCTACCATTTGCAAGTGGAACTATGTAAAAAGATAAAATATGCTAAGAGAAATCAATTTAGCAAGATTAGCTATACCCCCGACTTTTTAGGACTGTAGTAGAAATGGACCAGTGAGCACTTCGACGTAGATTTCTCTCTATTTTCTGAATGGAATGTCTTCAAATTTTGACAACATGTAGTAGACTTCACGCTGAATCCAAAAAGCTTTGAATCACTGAATTCGGTGGAGTATTGACTGAGATATGCCCTTGACAAGTTGACAGACTTTTGAGTAGACTAGCAGAGAACACAGAGATGAATGATGTAAATGTATCTATTAATTAGCACTTGTGTACAATCCCATTGACATGAATAACATTGCCTAATGGTGTAGAGAGATGTAGGCTGTAGTGTAGTCCTTACACACACTCAGAATCAGTAGAATGAAGCTCGAGAGTGATCTCTCTTACCCATGACTTTTTCATGTCCATTCTTATATGCAATGAGTAAAGTTTGATTTCAAATTCAAGCTTTTGGCTCCTAAAAGCTTGGAGATATTCTTTCAATCAAGTGAGCTACTTTTCCACGACTCACTTTGGTAGGTGATTACAAAAGATTCTAAGTCAATTTGGCTTTTACAATGAGATAAAGTGGTAATTAACCACTAGCATATGTTCATATGGTTCTTCATGTATGTAGAGTCTTCATGATATCTTTCAAGCCAAATGTGTAGGCTTGTGATTTACACCAACAGCTCTAATGCACCAACATGTGCTAATTGCAACCATTTCGCATAGTCATCCTCTTCTACACAACAAGCTAAGATCCCTTGATCTGTATGTTTGTACACACTTCTTGCCATTATATGGTACTTTTGGGCCTTTACTACCTCCCGATCTCAAGTGTTGATTACTAGATGTTTAGGTCCATATGTTAGTACTAGCACTAAGGTTTTGGCCCACTGTGGTACAACTTCCAAATTGAACAAGTATGCATCAGGAAGGTCATCTGATAATCCTTGTGGGGCCTCTCCTGATGTGAGCCTAGAGAGATGGTCTGCTCTCAAATGAGTCTTTCCTTTCCTCACCACCGCCTCAAAGTCGTATTCCATTAGTAAGAGGAACCATCTTACTAATCTTCCTGTGTTGCACGGTTTGTTTACCAAGTACAACAGTGCTTGATGATCAATAAAAAAGTTAAACTTATTTGCAAGCAAATAGTGTCTAAACTTTTTAACTGCATATACCATGCCCAATCCTTCTCTGTTAGTAGTGGTATAATTCCGTTCAGCTGCATTTAGTTGTCGACTAGCGTAGGCAATTGGAAGGTCCATATTACCTTCACCAGTAGGTTGTGCGAGTACACATCCAATAGCATAATTGGATGCATCCACATGAACATGGAAGGGCTTATTCCAATCCGGCATGGTCAAGATTGGTGCTTAACACAACCTTCTTTTGAGCTCGTTGAAGGAGTTTTCACATTCATCAGTCCACTCAAAATTAGTCAAAAGTCCGTACAGAGGCTCTGCAATGATGGCATACATGTGTATAAAACGTCGATAATAGCCACAATGCCCCATGAAAGCTTGCACTTCCTTGACATTCTTGGGCCTAGGTAGTTCTGCGATAGCCCTCACTTTCTCTTCGTCAGTGGAGATACCGTTCTTTGACACTATGTGTCCTAGAATCTTGCCTTGCCTGACCATGAAAATGCACTTTTCTGGGTTTAGGCAGACTTGATATTCTCTACATTTGTCAAAGATTTGCCTGAGTTCAGGTATATGTGTTTGTCTAATGTTGGACTGAGCACAAAGATCGTCAACATAGACTTCCAAATTCTTTCTCAGGAACTCTTTAAACACGTGGCACATCAGTCTCTGGAAGGTGGCGGGAGCATTGGTAAGCCCAAATGGCATTACCCTAAAAGCAAATATACCCCACTCCGTGGCAAAAGCCGTTTTATGCTGATCTTTCGGTGCAATGGCTACTTGATTATAGCCAGAGAACCCATCCAGGAAGTTGTATACTTCCTTTCCAGCTACCCTTTCTAATAGATGCTCAGTGATGGGAAGCGGATAACTATCTCTGATAGTGGCTGCGTTAACCTTCTTCAAATTAATGCATACACGTAACTTGCCGTTCTTTTTGGGCACCACTACAATGGGGGATACCCATTCAGTGTGCTCAATTTCATAGATGAATCGAGCTTCAACCAAGCGGTCTATCTCTTCTTTGATCTTGGCAGCATAGTTATCATTATATGTGTTTTGCTTAGAGGGTTTGGCATCTGAGGTCATGGGAATAATGTGTGAGCATATGTCGGGATCTACACCTTTCACTTCCTTGTAGTCCACGCAAATACATCTCTGTATTATCTTAGCAGAGCTACCAACTCTTGCTCTTCATCTTCAGTAAGATCATGTCCTATGTAAGTGCATCTCTCTTCCCCTTCTTCTATGGCTACCACTATTTTCCTAGTAGTTTCCTTACTATCATAGGCCTCTCCTGCTTGTGCCTCACGTTTTGGCATTCTCACCATGACTCTTCTATCATCTATCTTGTATTTCTTAAAGTTTTCAGGGACCTCAAACAAAGATTCTCCTTCCTCTGATGTGATAGCTCTCTTCTTCCTCTTCTTTCCTTCAGTCTTAGTGGTCACTTGTGTCGTTAATCTCACGTCATTAGTGAGCTCTTCATGTCTCTGAGGGTGAACTTCTACTTCATAGAAGTACTCTTCATCTGATGCAAATGGTGAGTCCATAATGATTGACTCTAATTCAGAGTCACTTGCATCCTCAAATGCATCAAGACTAGGTTCGCATTCTTCTAAAACTGCATCTCCCATGATTGGCTCTATTGAAAAGACTGAAATGTCATAGCCATCCTCATCACGGTGGGGTCTCCATTGTTCTTCATTGATGGCTACATCCATAGTTGCTAAGGTTTTTGCCCAACCATGAGGCTCAAACTCTTCATCGGGAAATACTATAGGTGCATAGGCTGGGTCTTGAATTGATCTATGAGTGTCCTTCGCACCTACCTCTCTTGCTCTTTCTCTCTTTTCTTCCTCTTCCGCCACTTTACACATCCATAAGTAAGTATCTTCATGCATCCATGAGGTTCCTGATCCCATGGAATGCACTGACTCCGTATCATTTGTGGCTCTTTGGATGGGATTCCATTGAATGGGGGGCACATCTCTATGAGGTAGTTCCTGTAAAGAATTAGACTCGAAGTCTAATCTCTCTTGAGATTGTGCACTCTCCTGATCTCCATAAATGGAAGGAAGGTCTTGTGGGAATTGATCATGTGTGTCATCCACAAGTTCAATGGGAGGAGGAACTTCACTCTCTTTTGCCCATTTCTCCTCCTGAATCTCCCGTAAGAATTCTGGTGAGTATCGATTCATAGATGATGAGGTTTCAGGTTCAGTGGAGTTAGGCACATAAGCTTCCTTGGGAGGAATGCTTATTCTATCACTCGCCCTCTCCTTATCCTGGGAGTCGGCTCTTTTTCCAGACTTTGCAATTATCGTCTCCAATTTGTCTAACAGACCATGAAAATGCAATGGAGTTCTCGTGGAACTAGAGCAATTGAAAAGGCGACTGGCCTCAAACATGGCTTGAGCCAATTTCACCATCTTGGCACACAACTTGGTTCGTTCAAGCTCTAGGTCCACCCTAGGGTAGCATTTTTCATGATCCGTTACATTTGGCCCTTCGTGGATCCTGGCCTAATATGCTCTAAGCATCATATCTATGTCTTCGGGAGTGGGATCTGCTAAGACTGATCCTACTCGGGTTGGTGGGTGGGTTATGTGTGGTGGATTAGAAGGTTGAGGAACGGAAGGTGGTGGGGATGGTAGTGGGGTGATGTGTGAGAGTGCGTTTGAGAAGTGATTTCTATGATCTTGGTTTTGGTCTCTCGCAGACTTTCCTCTAGTTCACTCATCTTTCTTGCCCATTGTCTTTTCATACATTCACGGCTATCCCTCCAAGCTCAAGTTCTCTTCTTATTCTGGCTCTCAGTCTCGCTAACCTCCGAATTCTTTTCCTGGCCTAAGTCCTGGTTTTGCTTAATTGCCTGAGCTCTCGTGATGACTTGCACTGGGGCCGTGGATGTCACACTTCCTGTGGAGTCTACCACTAAGCCTATGACGTTGATAGGAGTGATTTTTGGCATATTGGTGGGGTTCTTGGGACACTCTCGTAACAAATGTTCTTTTCCGCAATCTGAACAAAAGCCTTGAATTGTCACAGATTGGGTTTGAGTAGGTCAGGTAGAGGGCAATCACGAATGAGGTGATCTCCCTGACATCGATAGCATGGTCCTCTAGGAAATGGAGGTCTTATCTGCCTAGGTTGAGGTCTAGAGTTGGGGTTTGCATACATGACGTTTGCGTATTCGGGCTCCCAACTAGATTCACTCGGCTCTTCATAATAGTATGACTCATTATGCTTGGGTGACTGCATGTAGTAAGCCTGAGGACTATCAATATGGGTAGAGTCAAAACTATGGTCACTTGGATCACTTTCGGAAAGCAACGATGTCAATGGCACTAATGCTCTATTTGGATTTTCTTCTGCAGATGCATACTTCACTGAAACCACATTGGTAGGAGCTGGGGGTTGCTGTGCTAGGACTGGTTGTGGTCTTTGTTGCCCTTGATAGGGTGGTTGATAGGGTTGCTGGGGCCTACCATACTGCTGTTGAGGGTACTGATTCTGGTATTTTCCTTGTTGTGGGTAAGTCTGGGGAAATTTTTGTCTAACCGTTTGTTTGTTATAAGGGCAGTCTTTGGCAGTGTGATTGGTGTATCTCCTTTCTATGGTGCAGTATTGGCTGTTAGGATTAACCTGGGGTTGAGCCATGATAGGACACACATTTTCCATATGGTCTCCTCCACATGTGTAGCATCGTTTTCCTAGGGCAAATCTAGGAATCTGCTTGCTAGAGACTCCTAATTTTTGAGCTACCTTCTCGGCTAGATCCTCAATAGATGTGGATTGCGACAAAGTGAGGCTAATAGAACTATCCGAATCTTTATAGAGCTTTGAGAGCTCTAATTCCTCTCCTAGATTATCCTCAATGTCTATGCACATGCGTACACATTCTTCTATGGATCTAGGGTCCTTTAGGTATACATATGATCTCAATTTGGTGCTTAACAATCCATCCAGAAATAAGGCCACTTGCTTGGCTAGAGTGGGTAACTCTGGAGCCGGGCATCTCTCTAGATATTGCCTAAATCTTCTTCCTACGAGCCTCACTGTCTCTTGAGGTGTCTGTTTGAAGCTATATATCAAGGAAGATGTGTTATGCCTAATACCACTCTTGGAAAACTCAGTGATGAATGCTTCAAGCAGTTGATCTATACTTCTGTACTGATCTTGGTGAAGTGGTTGGAACCACGTCAATGCAGTGTACTTGCTCAGCTCTCAAAACTTGCCTAAACTCAGCTACATGGTCATAAGGGTCTCCTGTGCCATCGAAGCAATTCTTCATGGATTTAACCAACTGTGTAGGTCTTAAAGTTCTAGCATGTTCTCTAGGCCTTGGGAGAGGGAATTCGTCTGCATTTCTTGGATTCCTTGGTTCCCGATACCTCTCCCTATCCATTCTATCCGTCTTAGTCCTTGTTCTTTCTCGTCCAAGTGGGTTAGCAAAGCTCACCTCGGGTCTATCTCTACTCCGTTCTCTTTGAGTCCCATGAGCTTGAGATGTTCCAGCTCCTTGGTGACTATAATACACAGTGGATCGAGGTTGGGGAAAGACAAATTCACCCTTCCAAGTGTATGCGTGTCTTCCATGCTTAGAGACCATAAAGATCCTCTCCGAAGCATCATCTAAGTAGGTCACTTTACCTGGGCTATCAGGGTCTTTGAATTCATAGATGGTAAGAGCTCCTACTTCATTAAGCCTCTCAAGCTTATACCTCCAAAAAGCCTCATCGGTCTCTCGATTCAAGAACAACTCTATGATCCTATTATCCTGGGGAACCAACTCTGGCGTGATTATTCTTGTTAGAACTGACTTGCCTCGAGGGGTTTTTGGCTCTTTCCCTAAGTTCCCTTGCTCTATGTCATCTATTTCGGCTTCTGAGATTATGTTGCCAAATTCATCTGTTCTTTCTGGTTGGCTAGTAACCACATACATTGTTCCTTCTTTATCAATGTAGGAACCATTTTCGAACTTGACTACTGGGTGCTCTAGTCCAATGGGCTGATTAGGATTCTTAATTAGTACAACAGATCTTCGCAGACCATCCTCATAGATGCGTGCACCTAAGCGGTTGGTCTGGATGTATTCCAATTGAGTTTTGTAGGGGCCCTCAGGTCTTTCTAGGTATGCCACTCCTGAGCTACCTACAGGATGTTGTATGACATCTCAGAGTCACTAGTTTTTGAGTCTAGAGCGTAGGGGTAGTCGCTCAACTGCTGAGCCCAAGATCTGGCTGTATGGTTGACACTAGCCTCAGATGATCTAACGCTCTAACGGTCTCTACCTAGGTGTCTTCCTGATCTAAGGTTCATATGCCCTTCCAATTAACCCTATGATCCCTGTACAACCACGTTGCTGATTCTTTGATACCAATCACTTTTTCCTTCTGAGTTCCTTGTATGTGTTTTCTTGTCTTTAATTAAGCGTCGTCCAGAGCACTTAAGTGTGTCGTACTTGGTGTTCTGCGTCTACTAAGTTTAAGTCCTTTTGCTTTAGTTTATCCCTTGACTGCAATTTAACCTCTTCTTGGACTTGAGAAATTAAAGGCTCTTGAACTTGAGTATTCCTATTGTACCCCTAGTCAATCAAGCCAACTACTCGCACTTAGCCTATGCTTAGAATGGACTGAGGGGTTTAAGAGATGTTCCAACCTCAAGTCGCTCCTCCTTGCTAAGCTTGTCTGCCCAGGAAGCACGTTCTCAAGCCTGTTCGCACTGGCACTTACTTTGATTTTCTCCAAGAGCTCTCGATGATCCTGTAAAAGTTCCAAGTTTAGCTCAAGTATTTACCTTCTATTGACAGACTATTTATTTCAGACACTTTTAATGACCCTTTTTTCCCCCTTGTCTATTGCCAAAAAATTTCCTCTAGAGCTCCCTTGGTGTATCTACCCCTGAGAGGATCAACTTCAAAATACCCTATCTGAAAATCACTGCATTATTCTTATAAAAAACAGTTGCGGGCATGTAGTATATGCCATGAGCTTTCCGACAAGCCCTAGAGCTCAAAAAATGGATTTCGTATGAAAAAGTTATGACCGTTCAGGGTTTAGGAGGTTAAACAGACAAACATAACATTTCAGGAGTTTAGTGCATTTTTCCAAGGCCTTTGTAATGGTATAGGTAATTGAATATGCAAATCGGCCCAATATTAGCCCAAATTTTCAAAAAATTACCCCTCTATTTTTTTTGCCGAAAATGTCTGTCTATCGCGATAGACGGTGTCTGTCGCAATAGACACTAACTGTCGCGTGGGGCTTTCTGTCACGATAGATGGTGTCTGTCGCGATAGACGGGGTCTATCGTGGGCCTGTCTGTCACGATAGATGGTGTCTGTTGCGATAGACGGTGACTGTCGCGGGCTCTGTCTATCGTGATAGACGCTATCTATCGTTTGTCGTGGCCTCTGTCTGTCGCGATAGACGGTGTCTGTCGTGATAGATGCTATCTGTCGTCTGTCGTGGTTTGGTCTGTCGCGATAGACGGTGTTTGTCGGGATAGATGGCTGTCTCTCGTGATAGACGGTGTCTGTCGCGATAGACTGAGGCTCTCGTCTGTCGTGCTTTTGGTCTCTCGCGATAGACGGTGTCTATCGCGATAGACTGAGGCTGTCATGGGGTGCTGTCTGTCGTGATAGATGGTGTCTGTCGCGATAGATGCTGTCTATCGCGATAGACTATGTCTGTCGCGATAGACTGAAAAAATGCAAATTTTTTAGAACTTTTTAGTGATTTGGAGTGCTCTCATGGTGTAGGTTATCGTGCCAAGCATGCATTTAAAAAATATGAAGTTTTTCTGTCTGTCGCGATAGACAGAGGTCGTCGTCCCGAGACCTGTGCAGAGTTTGTCGTACCTGCGCAAGCTGCTGGAGATGGTGGTATAGCTAGAATCTGCAGCAAAAGCTCAAAAAACACACAAAAACAGATAGCATGCAAGCTCTCTCTCACAAGTGAAATGAGGGAAATGAGGTGGGGAGTGGAATATGACCAAAAAACTGAAATTTTTGTGAAGATGGAGATGGAGGTGGGAGGTGGTGAGGATGATGATGGTGATAATGGTGATGCAAAAACAAGGAAAATTGAAGAAAAATAAGGGAAAGAAAGGATATTACCTATGACTCCAATGTCTCAACTCTACGTCTTACCATCACACGCTCGTCCTCGAAGCTCTCTCTCCGGCAACGACGCCAAATTTGGTGTCACTCTAGCACAATGGTGAGTACCAACGTGAGGAGATCCACCTCATAATTGTCAATCCCTGGAGATGTGAGGACTAGTATGAAGACTATGAGCAAGTGAAGGCACAAATGTGTGAGTGAGAAGCACACAAGCATGCACACACATACACACACACGCGCACACAAGGTAAGAACAAGGAGAGGAACAATGGAGTTCTTTGCATTAATCAAAAAGTCTCTTACATAAGCTCAATTCACAAACAATCTAACCTCAAAAATGAGCTCTCTAGCTCTTTTTATAGTTTTCTCACTAGCTTTGGCCTTGTCCAGACCTAGTGTCCGGCCCTAGTTAAAAATTAGGTTCTCGAGCCTATTTGGGGGCTCAAACGGAGTCTAAAAATTATGAAAATTAGTATGTCGCTAATTCTAATACTCCTCAAGCTCGAGAACTCCTCGGCTTGAACAAAATGGAGTCTATTCTACCAAAAAACGGAATTTACAATGTTTGTGTAGTGATTAAAATCACTTGAGTTGTGAGTAGGTCATGGAAAAAATGATTAGGCCTTGTTGCCATATTGTTCATGATTGCTCCTTTGTGCTCGTATGCTCTTCATCTGACTTGTATGCTAACACCCACTTTGCAGAGTTTTACGGTGAGTAAGATCAGCTGCGAAATGTCCACCCGAGGGTAATGAATGAGCCATAGCAATAACCGATTCAGCTTCATGTGGTGGAATACATTGAAGTAAAACACCAGTATGATCCATGTAGTACAATTAACTTACGATCAACCGAAATCTTCGACTGTAAATTGAAAATTTCCACCGCAGAGCAGGGGCAGTATGAGGAGGAAGACACCCATCAGTGAGAAAGGTTAGTAACGTATCCTAGTACGTAGTAACAATAGGAGGCTCTACAAAGTCTTCAGAAATTGGCTCGATAACGTAAATTGGCGGTGTTGTGTCATCAACCTCGACCGGAGCTTCACCGAAATCCAATCAAGATAGAAAATCCGCCAAGGCATGTGCTGTGTTGGATCGATGAATAACTTCATAGTCGAACTCCTGCAAGAGTAAAACCCATCGAGCCAATCTACCACCTAAATGTTGCTGCCAGACCAAGTACACGAGAGCGGCATGATCCACATGGAAGGTGAATTTTCGGCCCAGTAGATAATGTCGGAACTTCTTTAGAGAGTACACCAACCCGAGACATTCTCTTTCGGTCACTGAATAGTTTCTTTCAGCAGGGGCTAATCGGCGCCCCGCATAATATACAGGCCGAAACCATTTATCAGTTTGCTGCATTAGGATGCTTCCAATAGCTATGTCTGATGCATCTACAAAGACATGGAACGGACGTTCCCAATCAGGGGGTTGCAAAATTGGGGCCTGCGTCAATAAAACCTTTAAACGATCAAATGCAGTTTGGCACTCTGGAGTCCATTCATACTGTCGCAGAGTGCTAGTCATAAGCCGATTAAGTGGTGTCGCTAAATGAGCTAACCACCGTAAATGTCTGCCATGCCACCGGATTTGGCCCAGAAAGCGCATAACTTCTTTCGGTGTTATGGGGACTGGTGCCTCTAACACGGCTGCGACTTTATCCGGATCGACTTGTATTCCTTGTTCAGAGATAATATGTCCGAGTAATTTGCCACAAGAGACCGCAAAAACAGATTTTGTCGGACTCAAGCATAATCGGTATTCGCGGCATTTTTCAAAGCATCGTAAATGATACAGGTGCACCGCAGTCTTGCCAAATAAGGAAAAATCATCCAAGTATACTTGCATAAAAGTAGTCAAGTAGGGTGAAAAGACTTCTTGCATACATCATTGAAACGTGCTCGGAGCATTCCTTAACCCAAACCACATTACAGTACAGGCATAAACACCCCAGTTTGTGATAAAGGCTATTTTAGGTATGTCCTGTTCTTCCATCCTTAGCTGATTATAGCCACTGTAGCCATCCAAAAATGAATACATCTCGTGCCCTGCCACCCTGTTGAGCATTGTGTCCAGAAAGGGGCGAGGAAATGGATCCGGTACAATGGCAGCATTCAGTTTCCGATAATCAACACAGATACACAACTGTTTATTTTTCTTCGGGATGATCACTATCGGAGATATCCATTCAGCATGCTCGATTGGTACAATGAATCCCACCTTCAATAACCGATCCAGTTCTTCTTTGACCTGTGCTGCATAATTGGGGTTCATTCAGTAACTAGACTGTTTGATTGGCTTCGCCTCTGGTTTGAGCACTACCCGATGTTGATAGATCCGCGGGTCAAGCCCTTTCATATCTCGATAGTCCCAAGCAAAAACATCGGAGAACTCACGCAAGAGTCAGATCAAATCATCTTGAAATGTCTCTGATAATCCTGCCTTAATCTTAACTGGTTGAGGGTTAACCACATCACCCAAATTATATGTTACTAGTTGATCTTTCAGTACATAAAATTGTCGAGGTTTTACCAGATCATCCGCTGACTCCAAGAGTTGATGTAAGGTGGCTCCATCCATAACGCCACTATCATCTGCTTTTGCATCTCCAGTCACTGGTACAACCGTACAAGCTGCCGAACTCCACTTGTCTACGACCGACTGGAGATCTATAGTACCTAATGAGATCAGATCCTTATTGGTCTTCACGAACGCTTCTTCCTCATCGTGAGAATTATCCATCCAACATGTGGACCGGCTCCGCTACATATGGTCATGCATGAAGCTCGCAGGGTCACATGGCATCCAATTTAACTACATATTTTCGGTGATTATCTTTGAAAGTTAACTCCTGCGCTGACTAATCCTGTACAACTTTGGCCTGCTTCAGCCATGGTCGCCCGAAAAGTAAATTGTAATCGAGGCTCGATTCTGGTAGTTCTAAGACTACAAAAGTCATTTTGAATGTGGTACCCTGTAAGGTAATCGAAATTTTCCGTGCTAGTCCCACCGGATGGACTCGAGATTGGTCTGCCATTCATACAAAAAATTGTACGGGCTCGATGTGGATCCAATCCAATTTCTTGCAGAGAGTTGCAGTTGCAATATTCACACCCGAACCGCCATCAATTAGCACTTGAGAAATCTTTTAGTTTTTATGCTAGACAGTGATCAATGGGACCCAAAGAGAGTGTAATTGAAGCCTTCGATAGGATATCCCATACCTGATCTGTTTGGATCATACTTCTCACCAATTCTGATGGTGATTCTACTGTTGCTGGGGCAGAATTTTGTTCATTCGATATTGCCTGTGGCCGGGGAACCTGTGTTACCGGAATGGGCTCAGGAAACACAGTTGGCTCTTTAGCTGTCCATTGACTAGCCTTTGTATACATTCACTGCTGCTCACGGATACCAGGCTCAAACACCTCAGCTGCTGGTTGCAACTGCTTACCCGATCTTGTCTGAACCACTGCTGCTTGTGATTCAATTGGTGAAATATAGACCATGTTGGTCATTGGACTTTGTCACTCCTTCTTCCTTTTGTCGTATTCTGCTGCATCCTTGCAAAATCGACGGATGTGGCCAATCTCACCGCAAAAATGACATCGAGGTGGTGGAAGAGAAGTACCTTCCACTAATGTACCCACCTGCCATCGATTTGAATTAAAATTGGTGTTCCGTTGACCCCTGTAATTTCGATATCCTTGCGACTGATTATTTTGCATCTGTGGTGGCACGTAAGGGGTTGCTCGCTAACCTAGCTCCTGTACGATTGCGTTTACGACTGCTCTACCCTCCACCTTGGCATTATACATGCAAGTTTTCGTTGAATGTCCTGTTGTGTTACAGATGGCACAGTACATCTGGTTAAGGGCACATGTAGAACTAGTGTGGCCTGGATTTTTGCACTTGGTATAATACACCTGCTTGGCTGGATCATCAGCTACATTCTTACTGGCTTTCAGCCATTCCAACTCCTTTGTAAATCCTCCAAATTTATGCTCCAATTGTAGAGCTATCGCAATTACTGCGTTCAACGTAATTCTGCCCACACAGCGAATGATCATGACTTGTCTTAATTGTGGATGGAGTCCGTAAATGAACCATTGGGTTATGACATTATCAGGCAGATTGGCATGTGCCAGATGCAGCTGCCTTAAGTGAGTGCGAAATAGTGTTGCGTATTCCTGAACAGTCTGATGCGGCTTCTGCCGATTGTTTTGCAAATAGTCAAAGATTTTGACAGGATTCTTCTTCAACTGGAACCTCTGTAAAAACGCGTCTCTCACATCATCATAGCTAGCAAAATGATTGATATCATACTCTGTTAGCCACCTCGCTGCTTCATTGACCAATGTAGCCTGAAATACGATGGCCTTGTATGCCGGGTCAGGTGGGTGGTTTAATACTGCATAGCTGATCTCAAAGGTACGCACATGTGCATCAGGGTCCCGAAAATCCACCAAACTTTGTGTAAGTCACTCCTGTTGGAACCGATCGAACTGGTATAATTGGTTGCGGCTGCTGCTGTTGCTGAAACTATGGTTGCGGCTGTGGGGGTGTCTGTTGTTGTGACTGTGAACCATTCATGTTGCTATTATGAGTAGTATTGTTGTTATCTGTAGGGTGAGGAGGTGTCTTTGGTCCTTCAGATTCTGTATTACCAGACGGCTCTCCTTCCGGCTCGAAAATAGCGTTGAATCTCTTACTTATCTCCAAATCAAATAACCTGTCCTCAGCTTTGGTATCGAAACTAGAGAGGCTTGTCCCGAACAGTGGTGAACGTAATAAGGATCCACCAGGTAGTACTGCAGTGTCACCAAAAAACTTCAGACTCCCACTAAATGGCATCGAACTCCCTCCGGAACTTGTTGAACTTTCACTGCACCAGGTTGTCTTTTCACCGAAAACAGTCTCACTTGGTAACACAACTTTATCACTGAAAATAGTCAAATTCTGACCAGATAATGTCAAACCAACTATGCACTGTGTCTCTGTACACTCAGAAGTCACTGCACCTTCTTCAGAACGCACCGAAATCACACCAAAATTTACCGAAATCTCATCATGTGTCATCGAACTAGTACCGAAATCACTGCTAACTGGCTCCGATCCTTCAACAACTGGGCTTAAATGGCCTGCACTTCTACCACCTGGGGGTGTCCCTAATAGATTTGGAACTGCCCAGGGATGCTGGTCTCTCCTATACTTCGGATAAGATTCGTCGGACCGAGTAACCGGCATATATCACCTCTTCACCGCTTGCCTTACGTACTGCTCTACCTTACTGCTTATTCTCAATCTATTGCCATCTTCCCACAGACGGCGCCAGTGTTAAAAGGGATTTCTGACAGATCCGCTTTTAATCTCTTTTCGGGTTCTTGGGGATGGTAGGGGTCTGGCAACGCAGAGGCCCTTTATCTGATTTTCCCAACTTAACTTATCCGATTTAGCGATACAGTACGTTCCAGTAATAAATTCCTCTCACAGTATTTGACGCACGAATTAACGATTACAGTCGCACAGACTTATTGAGATGAACATGATCTTACTGTGTTAATAAGAAATTACGGTGATTCAATAAAAACAGACTTATCAGTATCCAAATATCTGCAAACTCTGCACTACGACGTCTCCAGCGTAGTCACAATCACCCAAACAGACAGTCTGGCAATTCCCGTCTACTCTTCCACCGGGTAACACCGTAATGGCTCTTCATTAATGGGTAAAAAGGTTACATCACTTTGCTACGCCCTTTCGGTGCGTGCGGTATATGAAAATATAATATTACATTATGCCAATCCGACAGCCTTACAGTGCCTCTAGATGCAAAGTCACACTCCAAACCCACGATACCACCGTCGCGATACCGGGCGCTGTTCCTCTCATGTCGTGATACTGTCGCCCAGATTTTGGTATTTTTGAGAGTTTTTTAAGTGTTTTTCTTCAGCTTTTTTGGTTCTCAGCTCCTCCTGCGCCTCTTTCTCACAACCACAAGTCAAAATGAGTGAATGTACTGTCGAGAATGGAGAAAATCAGAGAATATGAAGAGGGGAGAAGATGGTGATGATGATGAAGATGAAGAAGAAGAAAACTCTAAAACTGAACTGAAAATGGTGATTTTTTCCTTCCAACGTGGCTACTCTACATCTTACCGTCACACGCTCGTCCTCTAAGCTCTCTCCCCAGCAACGTCGCCAAATGTGGTGTCACTCTAACACAATGGTGAGTACCAACGTGAGGAGATACACCTCATAAATGTCAATCTGTGGAGATGTGAGGACCAGTATGAAGACCGTGAGCAAGAGATGGCACAAGTGCGTGAGTGAAAGCACACAAGCATGCACACACATACACACACACGTGCACAAGGTAAGAGCAAAGAGTGGAACAATGGAAGATCTTCAATTACACAAGAGCTCTCTTACAAAGCTGAAATCTACAACAAGCTAACCCCAAAAATGAGCTCTCCAGCCCTTTTTATAGTTTTTTGAGTAGTTTTGGCCCTTTCCAGACCTAGTGTCCAGCCTAGTTAAAAAATAGGTTCTAGGGATTATTCAGGGGCTCAAACGGAGTCTAAAAATTATGAAAATTGGTATGTAGGTAGTTCTAATACTGCTCAAGCTCAAGGACTCCTCGGCTTGAACAAAATGGAGTTGCAAAAATGAAAAATGGTATTTACAATGGTTTTTAGTGATAAAAGTCACTATTTTTATAGGAATTTCTTCTGAAAATTTGACAGCTGCTTCTTGGAGCTCCCTACTTGCTCCTTCTTCTTGTATGTCCACTTCCTTGATGCGCTTCCATACTTTGTCCTTGACCTTGAGCTTCAACAGATGGTAAACACACTTCTTAACTCACTTCCATCCTCACATCATGCTTTTGTTACTTCTCTTACTCTCAGTACAAGAGAAAGAGAGCTTTCATTTGAAGAGATATAATTTCTATTACTTCATAGCAACAAAAAGGTATGGAAGGGAATGATGAAGCCATGTTATCATCATCAAAGAGTAGGAAAAAGAAGGAGACTACAAAGAAGGAGAAGAAAAGTTAGCAAAGAAGGAAAGTAAGTCTTCTAATCCTAAGTCTTCCATTACTTCCCCTAATGCTTTCTCTACATCAAAAGAAAAGTCTTTGACTACATCTGATTCAAAGAAAGGAGTATGCCATTTCTATAAGAAACCAGGTCATTACATTGCAGAATGCAAAACAAGAATTTTTAATGTGAAGAAAAAAGCATCAGGAATAGTGTTGAAGATGATCAAAACCTAAATCTTCAAAGATAGATTCATACACATTAGTATTACTATTGAAGAGGTAGCTTTTGATAGGGCAACGTTAAATGCAATCTCAGATAATCCTTGGATTTTTTATTCTAGTGCTATGAAGCTATGAAGCACATCTTCCTTTTCTAACTCTTTAGATAGAAGAGTGACCATTGCAAATGTTCATGATTTGGATGTTGCAAGTGTTATAGAAGTGAATCTATAATCCAAAGTAGCTGGGAACTTCACAATTTCTAATGTTCTTTATGTTCTAGACATGAAGAAGAATTTTCTCTCTATCTCAACTTTCTTTTCGCATGGTTATAAAACTGTTTTTAAGGAAGATTCTTGTCAGATTCTCTCACTTGATGAGGAACATTGTCTACTTCAAGGTGAAAATAGAAGTGGCATGTTTCTGTTATCCAAAATTAGTCATGCTAACATTGCTAGGTCTACAGCACCTAAGGAGAACATGAAGTTATTGCATCCTAGATTCAGTCATATCAGCTATACAACTCTCAAGCATATCAAAGATCAACATATGGTGAAGAGTTTGCCTACGTTTGCTTCACCAGATGATGCAGAGTCATGTGAAGGATGTCTTGAAGGAAGCTTCAAAAACTACCTTTCAAGAAGCGTAGATACATCATGACCACAAGGAAGTTGTAGATTGTACATTCAAATGTGAATGGTTTGATCAGAACAGATTCTATTCAAGGTTTCATGTACTTTGTTGCTTTTACCAATGATTTCTCAAGATATTCGTGGGTTTACAGTTTGAAAGTGAAGTTAGAGGTTTTTCCTACTTTTAAGAAGATCTTAGCTATGGTTGAAAATGAAAGTCAGTCAAAGATCAAAATTTTGAGAAGTGATAGAGGATGAGAGTAAATGTCAAAAGCCATTCCATCTTTTCTTGAAGACAAAGGTATCTCTCATCAACCCACTATTGCTTACATGCCAAAACAGAATGGTGTTGCAGAGAGAAAGAATAGGATACTTCTTGAGATGATGTTTAGTATGATGACATCCAAAAACCTTTTTCTCAAGTTTTGGTTTGATGCAGTACATACCACTAATCACATTTTGAATAGGTCTTCCATAAAAGCTTTAAAGTTCATCACATCTTATGAAGCTTATTATTGGAAGAAACGTACTTCAAAGTTTTTGGTTATCTAACTTATGTTCACATTGAGAAGAAAGATTGTGGTAAACTTGATGTAAAAGCCATTAAAGTGGTCTTTATTGGTTATGCAATTGAAAGCAAAGGATACAGATTCTATGTTCCAAATACAAGTGATATCCTACTCTCACACAATGCATATATAACAAAAAGTCTGATTTATGATAAGAAGGAAGAGATTCCGGATTTGATAAAAGCACATGATAATGCATTTTTTTAAAGGAATTTGGATTCTTACATTCAGCCATACAAGGGGGGTGATGAACTTGTCAAACCCTAAGAGATGCACTTAATAAAGGTGAAGAGAGAGTTTTCATTACCTACACGAGTACCTAGTCCAACATCAATACGTCTTGAAGTTCCAACTCAAGATGCCTTCTCGAGAGTTCTAGAAGAAAGAGATACCAAAGAAGCAGAAAGGATTCCATCACTTTTCAAGGATACACCAAAGTGGTTATATCAAACCTGGAAGGATAGCAATATAAAGGAATACACTAGAAGACCTAGAAATCAAACAAGGAGACAAAAAACAGACTAGGTAAATTGTGCAAAACATTTTGAGATTGATAATATTTTAGCTCTTACTTCAATTGAGAATGAACCAGCTAGTGTTCAAGATGCACTTCAAAGTCATCTATGGAAGAAAGCTATGCAAGAAGAGATTGATTCTATTCATAAGAATCAAACATGGAAGATTTGTGAGTTACAAAAAGGTTTTGAAGATAAGATGCAACACCCACTCTTTATGTTAAAGTTGAGAAAAATATTTTGATTATTATTATCATATGTGTTGATGATATGATCATGAGAGGTCCCAAGGATTCAAACCTTCAGTACTTTAAATCACAAGTTAAGTATACTTTTGATGTAAATGATTTAGGCATTTTGCATTATTATTTTGGGATTGAATTCATATGCAGAGATGAGTATACCTACATGAAACAAAAAAGATACACTGAGAAATTATTGGAAAGGTTTGAGATGATAGATTCAAAGCCTATGCAGACACCTATGGATGTCAATGTGTCATTACAGTCAAAAGAAGATTCAAAACTTTTTGATGCTACATTATATAGTCAAGCAGTTGGTTGCTTGATCTATTTATGTAATACACATCCAAAAATTCAATTTGCAATTTCTCAAGTATCCAAGTTATGCAAAATCTTCTTAAGATTCGTTGGAAAGCAGTTAAGCAAATTTTTAGATATTTGAAGGGAACTTCCAATTATGGGATGGTATTTTCAAAGTCTTCACATTTCTTACTCAAAGTTTTTACAAATTTTGATTGGGTAGGTGATAAATACTCAAGAAGAAGCAAAAGTGGTTATTGTTTCTATCTAGGAGATTGTCTTATCTCTTGGCTGTCCAAGAAATAGCCTACAATTGCTACATCTTCAAGAGAAGTAGAGTATAGGGCTTCCTTTACAGCTACACTTGAATCAATTTGGTTACATAAGATTTTGAGTTATCTTGATGTTCATGTTGATCTTCTAGTTCATATATTTTGAGACAATCAGAGTGCTATTGCTATTGCAAAGAACCCTCTTCATCATGCTAAGAAAAAGCATATAGAGGTTCATTACCATTATATTCCGGAACAGGTATCTAATAAGTACATTGAGCTAGTCTACATACCTATAAGTGAGAATGTTGCATATATTTTTACCAAAGCATTGACCAGAGAGAGTCACAAGGAGTTTTGAAGGTTATTACAACTTGTACCATTATGACATTGAAGGGGTGATTTTTGGATACAATGTCTAATAGTCCAAGACTCTAGTTATAAGAAGCATGTTTTGTAGAACCCTTTCATAAGAAGCACATGGGTAGCATGGCTAGGCAAAAAGCCTCTTAAATCTACCACGTGGGTTCAATTCCTAGCAGGTGTAGTGGCAAAGTTGGGGGATGCTTTTTTTTTTGGAAAAGTAAATTCGTGGTGTTTTTTGAGTGCATGAAATTTGGCAAAGGTATTCTATGGTGTAGCTTTTGGCATTTTTGTTTTTTCTTTTGGAGGATCCTTTCATGGGTACATCATAATGCTATAAAAGAAGGGACAATGCTTATTATTTTAGTATCTTCTCAAGCTCAAGAAAGTGGTACACAAATTTTGGAGGAGATCAGGGAGGTCCTCTCTTAGAGGAGGTGTTCTTACACACTTAGAGAAGGTTTACTCTACTCTTGGAGTATTTGGAGGACTTTGGTTCAACCAACCATTAGCACTCTTGCTCATTTACTGTGAGTAAAAAGTCTACGTCTATCCTCACTTGTTCATTCACTAGTTTTTTATTTAGGTTAATAAAAAATTAGGGTTTGATATCAAATAGTTCTAAACTGTTCATATTCTCCATATTCTCCCATACACATTATTCATACCTCTTAGGCACACAATGTCTTGTATCTAGTTCCTATTTTTTCCTAGATTCATATATTGTTAGTTTATATCATATTCACACATTCTAATTTGACATTGGAATCCAATGTAAAATCTAGGTCTTCTTTGTCCCCTAGTTTGCAAACCTTATGCCGTATGTGCTTCTTGCCTTTTCCATTTGAAGCATATGTAGAAAAGGTAAAAACTCCTTTGCATTAAATGAAAAGAGGAAAAGGAGGAGTGTGTCAAGGGCATATGGGGGGTATTTACCCCTTGCATGCATCTTGGCAGACTCTCAGGAGTGTTGGGTTTCACTGTGGTATCTGTATTTTCCTCCTCGTCCCTCATCTTCCTTTCCACTCTCCATAGTTCACAGTGTGAGCTATGGTGAGAGGTGAAGAAGGAGATGGGGGAAGTTTCTGTTGAAATTTATTTTAGATTCCCTCCATGTGCACCTTCAGCATGATAAAGTGCATTCCTTGTTTACGTTTCGATTCATCCTCCCCAACCCGTGTCCAACCATTTGACGCATTTGCTTCTCCATTCATAGAACCCTAATGTTTCACATTCTTATTTCCATGTGGATCCCTAGACATGTAAATAATTACGAACAAATTTGGAACTTCTACGATGAAGAATCTTCTTCCTCATTGGACTCCTCAATCTCTTGCTCTTTAGCTTCAACACATGTAACTACTTGAAGAGGCACTTTCCCTTCGTATTCACTACCATATTCCATGATTTCTACCATTTATGCAATGTTTTGTGGGTTTTGAGGGAAGTATTTAGTCAAGTGATCCTTTCGAGAGTCCTTGCAAAGTCCTTCAATCTTCGAAGTAAAGATTCTAGAAGGTTTTGAGTAGTGTTTTAGGAATAGGTCACTGCCATATTTGTGGTATGGACCTTTAGGAGCAGGTGACTCTTTCATGCATTTTTGTCTTTGAACTATAACCCTTTCTTTATGTAGTAGACTCCTATACTTGACTTGTCCATCCAAGTTGGGTTGTGACTAGTGCTTGTTATGTTTCTCTTTTAGTACATCTACCCTCATTGTACATATCGTTTTTGGATATTCATTTCTATCCTCTAAGTATGATTTTGAATATCTAGAGCTTGTATCTACTATGGTTGGCTCTACAAGCATGATTTCCATTTCAATGTTTTCCTTGGCATACTTGAGCGGCACAAATTTTGGAGACAGAGGAAGGTGCTGATCCAAATCATGTCTTGTAGGATCTTGAATGCTTTGTATATACATAGGTTTGCCATAGTAGGGTTCTTGATAATACTATTGGCAGTCCCTCAGAGTCTTTTCATATGCATTTTTAGGTGGATACAATAAGACTAGGCTGATACTATTATCTCTATTGATATTCTAGTTGTTGGAATTGCTATTGAGATGGCATATTGTAGTCTGCACTCTAGTACATGAGCATCCTATTCCACATATAAGTGGATGATCTCCATTAAAATTTTGGCATCTGTTAAGTGTTTGAGGTCTTTGGCCATGGGGCCCAACTTTTTGCTCTTCTTCTTGCTCTAGTGTAACTTCTAAACTACTAATTCAACTGTCTCTTCAACTAAAGGTTTTTTTGAGGTAGAGGAATCCAAGGCTTCACTCTTGGTGTCAGGGGCTTAAGTCTTCAATTGTGTAGCCATATTATTTTCAATGTTCGAACATTCCCTAATGCATTCATTCAAGGTTATAAGCATATGAATGTATACATGTGAGTGTACTTCAAAATCATTTAATCTCTCATGGAATAGAGAGATCAAATTATTAAAAAAAACTTTTTCCAAGTAGGCAAAAATCTACGTATTGCTTAAATCAACTAGTTGTAACTCTCATAGACTCATGCTTGGCTTGTTTGAAGCTATACATCAAAGACATTGAGTCATGCTTGAATCCTCGTTTTGAGAAAGTCTTTCACAAGAGAATCTAGCTTTACATATACTTCTATTCTTAGTGGTTGAAACCATGACAATGCTATTCCTACAAGGGTTAATCCGAAGGCCTCATATTGGATGAAGAAGTCAATAATTTACTCAACCCTCAACACTTGTTTAAATGCGACCACATGCTCATAAGAATCAAGAGACCGATCACAATATTTTTTCATGCACTTTGCCACCTCAGATGGTCGAATGATCATCCTAGGTCTTTCACTCTTGGCACATGGTTCACTCCTTGAAAATTTTCTTGCTCATTCACCCATATGTTAATAGGCGTTACTTGAGCATGTTGTTCTTGTGTTGGCCCTCTTTCTTAAAATCTATCTTGAGGTGCTCTTGCAAATGTAGAGTTTATCTCTTCATTAGGATTATCAAGAAGAAACTCGAATGGATTGATACTCATCACTAGCTTACCTCCATTAGCTTATAGATTGGCTCCATTAGGTCCTAAGTTATCTCCCTAGAATGATGTGGATTAGGAATAACAAAAGACCTCCCAAGCTTGATGATTTTCCAATAGGAATTTCCAACCTTGTCTCTAACTTTTAGTTATCAAAACTACATATGTATCTACTTTGAAACATGTACACATAAACTCTCTTGGCTAGAGAGGTGGCATCATTATCGGACCAATATTGTTCTTGGGTTAACTTTTCCCCATAGATGACTTTCCAAGAGGGTATCACTTCAAGTAGTAGAGCTTGATCACATCTGTAGGCATCATGCCCTCTTTTGGTGGGGGTGGGATTTTAAGTAATGTAGTCTTCATCACTCATATTAGTTGGGAACATCACTTACCCTTTGTTGTTTATGCGTTCAGGGTGCAGTGTGAGAATGTAGATAGTTCCCTCTTTGTCTCATAGTGATTGTTACAAAATTTGACTATAGAATGCCAATAAATTGTCAAACATCTAGGGTTTTAAGCCTAACCACTTGGTGATTGAGGCCATCTGGGTAGATGCCTATCATATGTGAAAAAATTCTATGAGCATACAATAATTCTGGTAGATTGATTTGCCTCTTCAAGGTTAAATGGGTGAGCATGCATGTCCTCTGACATAAACCATTTGGTTCCAATTAAACTTATAGGCACTACTAGACGAAGGCTCACATGCGCGCTAGTGAGATAGATGACTACCGTGTCGAAGAAATGTGACTTTTTACAGATTTATGTTGGCCTAGGGTTTCCCCAATTTGAAATGCATGTACACACTATGACAACAAGTGTTTTGCAAAACCTTTGGGAGGGGTAATGTGTGTGCGTACACATTGATTCCAAATGAGAAACAATGTTCAGATCTTAAGAGCCAATTTAACAATGTCAAAATAGAATCGATGCCATGGAGTGATGTGATTCTCTTTAGTGCTCACAAAGATACATGATATTCTTCTCAAATCAACCAATCAAAATGTTTGGATTGTGATGATAGTCATGACTAGGGAATGCCTTGGGTAATCTTTTGAGTTTCAAGGTCTTCTAATGTCAATTCAATGGACCAAAGCTAGCTAAAAGAGGTGTAAAGGCTCTAGAAATGATTAATTCCTCAATGGATTCCAATGTATTGCCAAAACTTGTAAGTGCACCGTCAATAAGTTGCTCACTTTTCAACCTTCTCTTCCTCTAGCACTTTCCCTAGATTTGCACTTATGATGGTGATGTCAATTGTGCAAAAATGGCATCCCTTAATACTCATAATGTTTTTTAGACCCAAAGGAAGTAATTCAATTGAGCTTGATAATGGAAGAAACACTAGTGTGCTCCTCTTTTGTGATACTTCTAACGTAGGGCACTCTTTGATATCTTTTGATGCTAGCGAGATCTTGATGCACTCACTCCTTTTGCTCTCTCATGGTATTGGTCAAGTGCTTCCTCAAACCTGATGTTCAGAAGTTGACGTCCATGCTCAAGCTTCCTTTGATACCCTTTCTTATAGAACATCCTCAATGTCTTATAGAACATCCTCAATGTCTCAAAAAGGCACTCTTTGGAAAAGCTTTGCCGTGAGAAAAAATCACAAGCTGACCTACTTATAATGTCACAATCATAAACAATGACGCAACTTTGCGTCTTGTTTGTCTATAAGACCATTGTCAAACAATGACACACATTTGTGTCTTATTTGTCTATAACACCCACTTGGTTTTAATCTTCTTCAACCTAACAAGTAGAGGGCTTTTTTAATCGACCACTCTTTTGGATGGGTATCAAAATTTATCACACATCTTTCTTTCCATATCTTCTAGAGTGCTTCCCCGCTGATGGCGTTCCACAAAGCAGAAGATCATCCCTTGTTTCTTCGAGTAAATTTGTTTCCAGCCTTTGTAAGCTCAAAATCCTAGTGAGAGATTGTGAGATCACATAACTTCTGGGGCACGAGAAGAAGAGATGGCCAAGGTCCTCTCTGCACTAAACACAATGCTTGCACCAACGAAGGGCCCCACATAATTTATTATCTTTGGCATTGATCCAGATTCAACAACCTGAGATTTTCCATTAAAAAAAATATTTTTTGTTCTCAATGAGAGGATGCCACAATTTCCCAAAATAAGTTGCCATCTCATGCTAGACCAGTTCTAACACCACCTCACGTTAACAAAGATATGCAAGCCAAGGTGCTTGTGGATCCTTAGAGTTTTATCCGATTATTACAATTACTCCATCTTAACCCTTCCATCCGGGGTGAGTCATTCTTGAGAAGGAAACAAATTCTTGAGTTGTCCCAAGAGTTGATTCTGTGTTTGAGAAGGCATAAATCATCATAGTGAACCCTCCAACAGGCTCTATGACGTTAAATATAATCCAATGACCTCTCTCTTTGTTCCAGAGATGTTTCCACTTGCTAAAACCTTTGTTCCATAGCTTCTTTGCTATTTGGATGTTCTCCAATTTAACATCTTTGATTACCTTTTGATGGTTACCAACAAATCTATGAAGGATGTACCTCAATGCTGTAGGGAACCTCATGAGTGCTCACCATCTATAGATAGTAGGTTCCTAACAAGGCTTGCAATTGGGATTCTTCATTAATAAAAATTCATATTGATTTGAGCTCCCCTAGTGATGTTATGGAAAACACTTTTATAACATGTGTTTGCAAAGTCAGTGATTTATGATCTTCATGAGGTAGTCGGTAAGTTTTGGTGACACTGAATGTAGCCTAGAAATCAAGGTTGTAAAGAACATATTTTACTTCAAAACTACTTTCAAGGTCATTTTTGGGGCCCTTCCACAATTCTTGATTAACCAGAGTTGTACGGAACTACACAATAGACAAATCTTTCAGTTCCTCGATCTCCCGATGGGCTTTGTAGTTGCAATGGCCTAGCATTGGGAGTGCGGTCTAGCCAAACCAGATGCTAAATTATCCTACTATAAGGGCATGTAGCTCGATTTGGCAGGGCGTGCAATGGTGATCAAAACCTTTGTAATTTCATATTATCTATTTTATTGCATGTTGAAGAATGAAAGACAAAGAATTAGCAAATCTTGAAAGTAATTGCAAAAATTTTCTCTAGACTCGTGATCCCAATAGGACAGGCATGCCCAAAATCAAGTGGGCCTTGTGTGCTAACCACAAATTTTTAGGTAGGTTTGGAATTCTGGATGTTGTAGGTATGGGATATAAGCTAGCAAAAAAGTGGTTGATCAAAACGTCGTGCAATATGGAAGCTTCATGGACTAAAACTGATTCTCATAAAAAAATCCTCTCTTATGCCTACAAGAATCCCTAGATGGAAGGATCTCGATCTTCTCATCTTGATGTTTTCTCAATGTCCAGTGACTCCAAAAAGTCTAGAACTTGTTTCCTCCATATGGAAGAGTTGGAACAAGATGAAACCATATATCAAGGTTAATGAACATTGGAAGTGACCAGCCAAGATTAGGAAAAATGATTCTATTTTGCTTCCTATCACTCGAAGAACATCCAAAGAGCAAAGAAGCTATGAAAAAAAGAATTTAGCAATGGAAACATCTATGGAACCATGAGAGAGGTCATTAGATATGATTTGAGGACATAGACCGTGTTAGGAGAGTTGACTATGATGATTGATGCCTTCTTGAACATAGAATCAATGCTTAGGAGAACTCAAAGACTTGTCTCTTTTTCAAGAATGACCCACCCCAAATTGAAGGGTTAAGATGGAACAATGGGAATAAATTGGATAAAAATCTAAAAATCCATAAGCGACTTGACTTTCATTTCACCCTTAACACAAATTGGGGCATGAACTGGTGTAGCATCAGATGGCAACTTATGTGCAAGGACCTATGACATCCTCTCATTGAGAACAAAAGAACTTTTGTTATGTGGAAAATCCTCGATTGTGGAATCTCGAACAATGCCAAAGGTAATAAAAGAATATGGACCAATGCCAAAGCTAATAAAATTTGTGGAGCCCCTCACTAATGCAAGCATTTGCCTATGAGGTGGAGAGGAGCTTGACCATCTCTTCTTCTCATGCACAAGAAGCTTCCTGTTATGGCAATCTCTTATGAGGATTTTGAGTTTACAAAGGCAAATAAATTGGAAAAAAGAGTTACTTGGTGAAACAATAGGCTTCTTTTCTACCTTGTGGAATGCCATGAGAGGGGAAGCACTCTAGAAGATATGGAAAGAAAGATGTGCGATGAACTGTGATGCCAATTTGAAAGAATGGTCGATGAAAAAGTCCCTCAACTTGTTAGGGAGAAGAATATGTAATTGAGAAAAATTCTGCCTTTCCGACATATAGCATGTTTGTCCTAGAAAACAACTTGATTAAAGCAAGCTGTTCATTCATGAGGGTCATGAAAAAATCATTAAACTTCTCAATAAATCACTTTAAATCGTTAGTCACCCACCGAATCATATATCTCCTATCAGTTTTGGACGATCATAGCTATTATGCCTCTAGGTTGTTCTAACCTTACTTTGTGGGATACACACGACCCCAAGGGCATTAGATCCATTCTGTGTATAATTGTTCTTTTATTAATTCAAACAATCCTTTGACCCAACTTCCGATTGTCCCATAGCGATGTAGATGGACTTTGCTAACACTTGTTGATGGTGTACCGAAAATCTATGATGAGTCACAATCTTATTGAGCAAAAAATATTAGTCTCTGCTCAATAAAAACTCCAAAAGCAATGCTATTCTTAGTGTTTTCAATGGTCGTCGAAGAATTGGAGGCAACTGCTAAAAAATAGCGATGCCAATGATAACAACAAGAGTGACTATTCCTTTCTATGTGAGTTCTCAAAGACTCCAACAATCTTCACCCATGTTATCAGTAAAATATATAGATTAGGAGGGTGGTCCTTAGATGTATTCTTAAGTCGATTCCAAATACAATCTCGCCAAACATATCAATTCAAAAGCCAAGAAAAGTGATGCACTTACCACAATTTATGATGCTACTGGTAGAATGCCTATCTCTTCATGATGCCATCCTTAAAATTTCCTCATGCCCTCACTAAGAAAACATCATAGACCTTGTGGGGCTCACAAGCTTTTAGACAATTCCAACTATTTCTTTCTATATCGAATAAAGCTCCTTGAGCTTATAACAAGTTGGGAGGGAAAATGAAGAGGCAATGTCTTCCAATCTGGTCATCACACAGTTATGATGATACACTCAAGCATAGAGGAACTTGAATATGAAATAAAAAAAGAGGAAAATAAAACAAAGAATAAAAGACTCTACTTCCTAATCTTTTTGAATCTAGGTCACTAAACAACTTCCAATGTACCACCCATCGACGATCACACGAATCATACCTCGAGAGGTAAGAGTGATGATATGATGGATAACATATGATATGATGGTGTCAATGTAAGCACTTCTTGATTTTGTCGAGCCCATGAACTTATTGATAGTGTCAAGAAACTTGTCCATGGTGTCAAGAAACTTAGTGATGGTGTCAAGAAACTTGCCAATCTAGTTGCAAGACTGAATCACTTAAATGCTTGTATCTCCCTCGTTACTAATATGTTTTGTAGTTTTCATGGCTTGTATATAAAGCTACAACCAGCAATAGGCTTGTACATAGCCCACAAATTTACAAAAAATCCACCTTCACTTGCACTGATCACTTATATGAGCGTTTAATAATGCAAATATATTTCAAAATGATGCAAACATAATAGATAATACTTCCACAAACTTCAAACAAGTTCTACACATCCGCGGTCAAACAACATCACTTAAAGTGCATGAAAAGCACATACATGAGTTTGCAAGAAGAGAGAGTTCACTACTTGGCTTTTACAAAAAGTCATTTATAAATGAGATCTTGGTCTTTTTATAAAAGTTTCTCAAGAACATTCCTTTTTTATTCTAAAGCTCATAAAGAATAACCTACTCTAACTAGATCCTCTCTTGCTATTTTTTTGAGGAAAGCCTCTTCCCTTCCTAACGAATTATACAACTACAAAAACCACATATATTTGTAACTCTTCCAATGTATAAAAATTTGCAAAAATTTACAAAGGTTTCCTAATTATAGAAAAAGGAGGTTTGTCGAAATAAAATAGAAGAACTTGAAGAAATTTAAAAGGACTCGTCATGCCTTGTCAAAATATGAAACTTTCTTGATAAACAGATATGTGAACTGATTGAAGATCTTAAAATGCAGAAAATGTTTTTCGTAATTTGCAAAAGTGAGATCATGGAAAAAGGAAAAGAATGGTCTTATGTGAATGTATTTCATGAAGGAAAATTAGTTTCTACATGCAGGTGTTTTACAGTACAAGGAATGAAACATGTATCAGAGAGCAAGCATAAACGCCAATACCCGAGGACATGCTAACCCTTCAAGTGATATATAGGTGCATTTGGCTAGGTATGCTAATAAATATAAAGTACAAGGTTTAACTTCCAACTGATTGAAGGATATGGATAGTACTTTATAATTTTCAAGTCAAATTCAAAGTAGATATCAACAACCTCAGGAAATAACTACTCAAAGTCAATTCAAAAGAATAAGAATGACATGAGTGCCTATCTTCAAACTCAAAATGAGATCATTATAAGTCCATCTTATATGATAGGATCGACTTTAACAACATTGACCTTTGACTACATTACATACATGTGCTAAGAAGCAAGATATGTTAGAGTTGCATCTTAAATGGACACTAGCTTTTTTAGCATGTGAAATTCCATTTAATGTTATTGTAATCCTATTTTTAAAGGTGCATTGATGTCAATAACAAGAAACGAATTTACATGTAAGGGGGCCTAAGAATTTCATTGCTATCATCACAAATAATGCCTTAAATTTCAAAAGTGTAGGATTGATTATACAAGGAAAGTATACATTCACTATGGGTGCCTTATGTTGTGGGTGCCTTATGATGTCGATGTCTTATGCTTCTCATACATTGATCAAGCAAGCTTTAATACATGGAATAAAACTATTAATTTATATAAGAGCATAAATTTATGATTCTTTTCAATCAAATTCTCCTAACAAAGGACTCCATGTTTTTGTACTACACAATTTACAACAACATACATTGTTTTGAGTTGACTATTTGATATGAAAGTAGCGCTTGTGAAAATTGTTGCTAACTAAAGATAAGGCATGGGTTTATCCATCTTATCAAGTTACAAGTAATAAATGGGTATCTTTATTACATCTTCCAAATGAAATACGTTATTTGATACATGTGCATTGTTTTGAATGATATTATTTATGTGCAAAATAGCAAACATTCAAAATAAACCATTGTTAATCTACCATGCATTATGTTACATTTATGTGTTCCTCGAGCAACTTTGATGTGAACATTTTCCCTACATATGGGCACTTTTCACTCTAGTACTAGCTAGAGGTTTTTTTCCCCATGTTACGACATACATGATTCACTCATATGTGGTGGTACTTTGTACTTAGGGATTTTATTCAGCTCTTACTTCAGTTTTGAACATTGCCATAGAAAGAGCTATTCCAGCCATCCGTCTTCTCTATGTGTCTTGTTGTGTTTGAGCTCCTTGTGCATGTTTCTTGTGTGTCTCCCACAGTTCTACACACACACACACACACACACCACTCACCCAATAGTGGTATCACAACAAGTTCAGCTCCTTCTCAACTTTTGATTTTTCATATCGTAATGCACGTGGACTTTTAACAATGAAAATTGACTTTGGAGCATAGAATAGTGATTTTCAACAGGCAAGAAGCATTTCAACCAGTCAAAATCGCCATCAGAGTGACAATTTGTGAGTTGAAATTTGATTATTCATTTTAGCTTTCGTCGAAGTAAAGATTTTATCAGATTCTTGTTCTTTAGTGAAATGGCAGGCCGCAACGATTTATTTGGCATGTTTCAAGTTGAAGATAAGCTTGATGGGACCAACTATCCAATGTGGTTTACATGATGAAGCATGTTCTTGTTGCAAAACAACTATGGAACATAGCGGCAAATGTAGATCGAAAACCCGCTGGTTCTTCTACTTCACAGTCTACTATCACAAATGCAGCTTCTTCTTCAATTACAATGGTTACTCCTTCTCCACCTACATAGGAGTAGCTTAGATGGGATGGAAAAGATTCTCAAGCTCATGCATTGATTGCACTTTCTGTGAAGCATCATATAGTTCCACACATTCGATCATGTCTTACATCAAGACAGGCATGGGACACTCTTGCTTGCCATGCGTAATGAAGCACATGTTGCATACTTAGGAAGCAACTTGAAGATGTATGTATGGCTAAAAATGAGTCTGTGGATATGTATGTGACACGCATCAAAGACTTGAAAGATCAATTGGCATACATAGATGAGATTATTCCGGATGCATCACTCATCTCTACATTGTTGAAAGGATTACCATAATCTTTTCAAAGTTTTTCCACTACACTATTAGGTTGCAAACGAGAATCCCAATATGTATGCATCTGATTAAGTTGTGTCTTTTCTTTTGCAAGAAGAGCAATCTAGAGTGAATAGGAGTGGTTTGATTGAGGGAACACAAGCACTTGCTATCTCACAAAAAAGAAAAAAGCAAGTATGGTTTAGCTTTGGGTTCATCAAAACCAAAGCGTCAACCTTCCTCTTCCACTCATTCCTCTAATGATGCTGATTTGCAAAAGAAGAAGAGATGCAAATATTGCCGAAAGGCTAGTCATACTTTTGATGAGTGTAGAAAACTTGTTAAGCACAATGAAAAGAAGAAGAAATCCGGCATGTCTATTGTTAAAAATTCAACAAATGCAAAGAATCATGAAGCTAACATGACTCAAGATTTTTTGGCCTGTGTTGTTACATGTCATTATGATGCATCTTTGCATTCTAAATGTATGGTTGTGAGTGAGGCTGATCAGGATTGGTTCTTTGATAGTGGTGCTTCAAAGCACATAACTTCATGCAAAAGGTTTTTTGCATCTTTGAAAAATGCATCCAAAGGACATATGGTGTGTGCAAATAATGCCTCTTATCTTATCATTGAAATAGGAGAAATCGAGCTGCTACAAATGGAGGCGTGATCCTCTTGAAAAATGCATACAAGCACCTGATATCAAGAACTTAATTTCAAATTTTGTTGACTGCCAAAGCTGGAATTCATGGACACTTTCTTGATGATAAGTGTATGGTTCATGATTTCAACAATGGTGATATTATTGTGATGTCTGGCACATTATGTAATGGTTTGTATCACTTGGATATATACAAGAGGGTTGCCTCAAATGCCTTGGTTGCTCATACTTCTTTCATGGCTGAAATTGAGCCTTGGCATGCTCCTTTTGGTTACTTGAACTTCAATAGTTTGCTTTATTTGCAAAAGAAGGACATGGTTATTAGTTTGTCAGCACTTGAGTCCATTGAAAGGCATGCAGGTGAAGGTTGCATTCTAGGAAAAGTGCATCGTGCTTCTTTTCCAAAAGATATTCATACACACACTACAAGAAAATGCTTGTTCATAGTGGTGTATGTGGTCCTATCAAGACTCCATCTTTTGGGAAGCATGTATATTTTGTTACCTTCATTGACGATGCTACTTGCCATACATGGATGTATCCTATGAAATCAAAGAATGAGGTATTTTCTTGCTTCAAAGCATTTTTAGCTATGGTTGAAGATTTTTCTTCAAACAAACTTTTGACTCCATGCACGAATCGTGGTGGTGAATACATGTCACATGAGTTTAATGCTTTTCATAGTCAAAGAGGTATTTCACACCAATGTATGGTGCCATATACACCTCAACAAAATGATGTTGCTGAGCATAAAAATAGAACTCTCTTTGAAATGGCACTATGTATGGTTAAAGGAAAGCACCTTCCTGATAAGTTTTGGATGGAAGTGATCATGTGTACAAACTATGTATTGAATCTCTGCCCTACAAAAGCATTGAGAGTCATCACTCCTTATGAAGCTTGGAATGGACATAAGCCTATGGTTAGTCATATGCGCATGTTTGATTGATTGGCATATGCTCTTTTGCCATCACAACAACGTCACAAACTTGATGACAAGGCAAAGAAATGTATATTTTTTGGTTATAGTGCTGAAAGTAAGCGATATCATCTATATCATCCATTGACAAACACAATTATTGTGAGTCGAGATGTGGTATTTGCAAAAAATTCAAATTTCCCTCTACTTGAATGCAAAAAACAACCAAGAGTTAGCTCACAAGATGTGTTCGATACACTCATGCCTTTGCTCCAAAATGGTGTGTTAGACTATGGTCATGTAGATAAGCAAAGTGAGGCTCAAAGGGTTGAAAACTTCCACCAAGTAGAGCTAAAAATGCAGAGATTTTCCAGCCAAACATGGCTAAAATTTTCCAACCACAAATTGTCGGAATTGTTGGAAATTTCCAACCATATATGGCTGAACATTTGCATCAAAATATGGCTGAAAATGAGTATGAAATTCATCCCACACATGATATACATCATGATGATGTATTACATAATGAATGCATGTCTATCAAGATTGCACAAACTATGCCAAAGTGGCTAAAACAAACTTTGTAGGACAACAAATTGAGTGCATCTTTACTTGGTAGAACAAGATCAATCTCTCTCCATGCATCAAGTAATTTTGTGGATTATTCTCTTATTGCAACATGTAATGAAGAGCCACTTTTTTTTGAAGATGCTTGTGTGCCAAAGGATATGCACAACAATATGGCATTGACTATGAGGAAACTTTTGCACGTGCTTCATGCATGACTACCGTTTGTACCATGGTTGCATTGGCTGCCATTGAGGTTGGAAAGTATATCAGTTGGACATAAAAACAACTTTCTTGAAGGGTGATTTGCAAGAAGAGGTTTATGTGAAGCAACCTCTTGGATCTTTCCATGAAAGAGAAAGAGCATATGGTTTGTCTCTTGTGCAAAGTCTTGTATGGTCTCAAGCAAGCTCCACATGCATGGCGTGATAAAATCTATAAGCACTTGATTGCTCTTGGCATCACATGTAGTCCAATCGAAAGCACACTCAATGTATGCAAAGATGGGGCTGATCTTTCAGTGCTTGTTCTTTATGTCGATAATGATTGGGTCATCTGATGCAAAACTTGACATTCTTATGGCTGATTTGCAACATACTTTTGATGTCACTTATCTTGGTCTTCTGAGCTACTATTTTCGCATCGAGTTTGTATTCGTTGAGGGGGGAATCGTTATGCATCAAGCAAAGTATGTTGAAAAACTGCTTCAACGTTTTGACTTTGAGGATTGCAAGACAGTTTCCACACCAATTGAGACCAGATTTAGGTTTTCAGTTTAGGATTCCAGTGATGCATTTGACACTTCTTTTTATCAGCAAGCTGTGGGATGTTTTATATATGCATGCAACACAAGGCCAGATATACAATATGCAGTTTCCTAGTTGAGTCAATTCATGCATAGCCTTGGCACTAAGCATTCGAAAGTGGTAAAACATGTGTTTAGATATCTCAAAGGCACTTTGAGCTTAGGTCTATATTATGGAAGAGATTCAACCATGCTTGCATGATTTTACAGATAGTGCTTGGGCTTGTTGTTATGACACTCGCGCATCCACTAGTGGTGATTGCTTTTTCCTTGGAGACTAATGCATACCTTGGTTGAGTAAGAAGCAACCTACAATGGCGACATCAAGTTGTGAAGCTGCGTATAGGAGAGTTTTCACAACTACAGTCGAGTGTATATGGCTGAGATGCCTATCGATGGATGTTTGCATGGAGATTGATATTGCTACGCAAATTCTCAGTGAGAGCCAGAGTGCATTGATTGTTGCACGAAACCCAGTGTTTCATGCAGGGACCAAACATATTTAGGTGCATTATCACTATGTGAGAGAGAGCCTTCATGCATGAGATATTGATTTGGTATATGTGCCTACACAAGATAATGTGGAAGACATATTCACCAAAGCTCTTCCACAAGAAAATGTTTGAAGCTTTTCGCATAGCTTCAAGCTTCTTACCTTCTAGGGGCTCATATATCACTCCTTGTATGCGTTCATATCATTCGCTCCCGAGAGGTCTTTTACACTTATGTGTTCCTCGAGTAGCTTTGATGTGAACCTTTTCCCTATACAAGGGCAATTTTTACTCTAGTGCTAGCTAGAGGTTTTTTCCCATGTTACCATATACATGATTCAGTCATATATGGTGGTACTTTGTACTTTAGGATATTATTCAGCTCTTACTTCAGTTCTGAACATCGTCAATAGAGAGAACTATTCCAACCATCCATCTTCTCCGTGTGTCTTGCTGTGTTTGTGCTCCTTGTGTGCTTCTTGTGTGTCTCTCACACTTCTACATGCACCCAACACATTATTCTTCAAAACTTCTATATCACCTTCAATATTTATGAATCCTCTACTAAATGGCATATTCTTTGCTTATTTTGATAATCCTTTTGCCCACATCTTAAGAGTAGCACTATTCAAATATTTATACACCTAAATTGAATGCCTTGAAGTTATGTCTTTCTATGTCAATGGTTGAGATCATACCACTATGTATAAGTGATAAAATTGTGGCCTCATGCATAACTTTTCATCTACAATCATTGTATTACTACATTGAACTTTTATCAACTTTGTAGCTAATACTTCATTTTCATAAATTCGCTTTGGTATCCTGATCTTATGGGTAGTATTGTGCGATCCTTCACCAATTTGAGCGGCATCATCATTGAGGTATGCAATATCTATAATGCTGGAGGCTGTAATTAACCCAATATTAATAAGTACAATTGAACTTGCAACAACTACTACAAGTCTACCTCTGTAGTTATCTCCACAATAAAAAAAATTGAATCTCTTCATTCAATCCATGAAGTTGGGGGCTTTTTTTTAGTTGTGAATTGACAATCCCTTTCACTTTCATTATTTATCCAACAATTCTCTCTCTCTCTCTCTACATATACACACACACACACACACACACACACACACATATATATATATATATATATATATATATATATATATATATATATATATATATATATATATATATATATATATATATATATATATATATATATATATATATATATATATATATATATATAACAACCATAAGAGGACCAAAACAACAAAACAAATAGATCAAAGGCACTTCTGATTGAAAAAAAATATGCCAATGAAAAATCAAATATATATTCAAAAGAAAGCACAAAAAAACAAATTTCCACGTATAATTCAGTAAATTTTAATAGGCAACCGAATAACTTAGGAACACCGCTCCTCACATTACAATTATCACTCATATTCATTGTTTCTCAAAGCATTGAAAAAGTGAAAGCCAAGGTTCCGTCAACACCTTCCAGAAGACACTCAAAATTTTCAAACAAAAATAAAACAAAAGGTCCATATAAATATTTTACGAAAACTTGATAACGAATGATCATATACTGTATATACAAAGGTTGGGTGAACCATCCAATCTAGCTCATCATTTCAAACAATCGGCATAAAATATTTTTCTTAGATATTAAAGAAAACAGAAAAAAGAAAAATTACATTTGATGGAATAAAATTAATATACAGAGAATAAAACACCCAAGCGGTATAGTTTACAAAACTTAGAAAACAATGGAATGCACTTGTACTTAACACACACCTACGTTATTGATACTCAAAATGCTCACCAGAATTCAAATTAAATAAAAGAGAGGATATTGCACAAATGTAAAAGCATGCTCCCACCTACAACACTTCAAAGCACGCTTCCCAAAGAGAATTTTTTTTTTTTTTTAATATAAAGGAAGTTCGGCAATAGCCTACTCTCCCGGACTTGAATTAAATTAAGAAACAAAGGTACAGTAGAAGGGGACTAGTGCCCACGGGACCCTCCAAATCCCACAAAGCAAGGGAAGCTTGATTGAATCCTAGGTTGCATTACAAAGAAGGTTAATCACCCTCTCGTCGCCCTCATGCGGGGCCCACTTGGGTTTGAGCTTGTTGTTGATCAAAAGGAGGACTTGATGGTGCCTGAAGGGGGGGGATTTCTTACTGTTGACAATCCTTTTGCCAAGGAGGAATAGTGATTTCTCAATCGACCACTCCCTGGGGGGATCGCCGAAGTTGAGAGCACACCGCTCCCGCCAAATTTTCCACATGACTTCCCCTCTGATTGCGTTCCAGAGTGCCGCAGAGCAGCCGATCGCTTCTCCCAAAAGGACTTGTTTCCAACTAAACTGTTTCTGAAGTCTGATTTTCATTTCAACCGTCTGCCAGATTCTGTAGGAGTTGGGGCAAGTAAGGAAGATGTGTGGGACATCTTCGATTGCACGGTGGCAGCGTTTGCACCAAGGAGGGATCCCACAAAGCTTGCTTGCCTTGTGGTTGGTCCAAATTCCACGATGAAGAATTTGCCATAAGAGGACAGACTTCTTAATCTCTATAAGTGGGTGCCAGATACCCATGAATTTCATGTCCCACCTGTCTTGGCAAAGAGAATTTTTCGTGACAAAGAAGAAAATCATACTTAATTTAACATGAAGTAACAATCGCATATGCAAGTAGACGCACAGACAAAACATGAAACAAAGACCTCAACACAAGAATGTGTATTTGTTGACGAGATATAGAATGACCGTAATTCACAGATCTTTCGCATATAAACATGACAGGCAGACTCGTATAGAGAACATGAACACTTCTTTAGAATTCAAAAATCACATACGAACATGCACATACTCACATCACATGAATAGGATGTACTAAACAGCTGAACAAGAATGTATATTCCTAAAAAATGCATAAAGCTATATCCATGGACTGTCGATGATGTGATCTTATCTAAAAAATGATTTATTTCATTATATACACTCGGCGAACGTCAAGTGGCAGTCAATAACCTCAACAAACATTGCTACAATAATCTATTACAGCCTCAGAGCCTTGTTTACACATAAAATTTTTCAATCGGTGATTCGCTAGCTCCTCACCATCCTTGACGCTATGGAGCATTAAGGTTGTTGATTACCACAGCTCTAGGAGTTCAGGGTCCTAATCAGACTAACCAGGTTGTCTGTTACCTGCAACAGTGCTAAACTAACTATGATGAAGAGTCCCTCCAGAGGTGGGCTGTTGATTTAAGATGCCTTGATGCTCCTGACTGCTGTGGCTCTCGTGAAGTCCAACTGAATTGTATCAAAAACTTGTCTCTTGCTCATAAAAAATACGTCATTCCTTGAAGAATCCCAAACTTGATAGAGAAGCATTTGAAGAAATCTCCTCTCATCTCCAAAAATAAAGTATAAAATGGGAGGGTGTAATTCAATTCTGACCTAAACCTTTAGAAGATAGTTGAGCATTTTGCGATGTTTATGAGGTTTGTACCGCAGTTTCTTCTATGATGGTCAGTTCAAGCAACCGTTCTGCTTCATGAAGAAATTCCTTGGCAAGATATTTCTGCCCCATTCGATATATTACACAAGACTTCATCTTCTCTGACATAGATGGATTTTCTTGTGCCTCATATCTGCACATTCATCATGGCAATAAACGACTTAAATGAAGCTGGATGTCTTGTGTAATGGCCACTAGTAGAACTTGCATGCATAAGAGGTAACCTTGTATTAGCCTTTAAAGTAAGAGAAATACCTTAGAAGAATCTCCTGATCAGACTTTGCAGTACCAGTGCCTTCTTCGAGCTCCAATAACCTTACTCATAAGAGTTCAATCGCTAATGTTATTATTACTAGAAACTAGAACATCCACAATAATGAATTGATATCAAACACTTACTTGGAAACAATAAGATCAGTCAACAGCTGCAAGGCTCTTGAGTTGCCACAAACTTCCCATACAGCAGCTGCCACATCATCCTTGGTTGGGGGCTCCTTAGACCTTGATTGAGATAGCTGAAGATAGCACATATATAATTGGTATGTTGGACAATATATGGTAATCACCTCAATGAGCTCCATTATCAAATGCAGACGTTTTAGTTCTATAAAGAAAAAGTACTTCTTTCTGCTTCATTTCGGAAACCAAAATTTTGCAATTAAAACCTTCAGATAGCGTAGGCTGCTCTAGAATCCTGATTAGCCTAAATGAAAAGTAGAAAAAGAAAAGATATCTGTAATTTTATTGCTGCTGGACCATTTTATGTCAGTGTAGCATAAATCTCACCAATTGCCCCTTTTATTGCTCTATTCCTAAGCATCACTTACAACATCCTCTGGTTCAATGGTTTTCCTTTATGATGTTTAACTTAACCCATAAAGAAAACTTGGCTAAGGGTATAACAGGGGCCCAAAGCATGCTCAAAGGTAAAGAGAATGCCATTCGCAGCGAGCTTTTCATGGTTCATACTCTGGACTACCTTATTCACTGAAACAGACATTGTTTCGGCATGCATGCCTAATCACATACATAAGATGGTTTTCAGTTCAGGACCATTTTATGTCAGTGTAGCATAAATCTCACCAATTGCCCCTTTTATTGCTCTATTCCTAAGCGTCACTTACAACATCCTCTGGTTCAATGGTTTTCCTTTATGATGTTTAACTTAACCCATAAAGAAAACTTGCCTAAGGGTATAACAGGGGCCCAAAGCATGCTCAAAGGTAAAGAGAATGCCATTCGCAGCGAGCTTTTCATGGTTCATACTCTGGACTACCTTATTCACTGAAACAGACATTGTTTCGGCATGCATGCCTAATCACATACATAAGATGGTTTTCAGTTCAGGAACATAATGGATAGGCCTTGGCAGAACGATTACTGGGCATATTGACCTTTGCCAACCTTGGAGGATCAAACTTGTTGGCACTTGTAGCTTGTAACTAATGTCGCACTGACCTAGCTTCGGGTTTGGGAGAGTGCTAAATTCTAATGAATCTAGATCAGAACACTGGTTAGTAGTGACGATGAAATTCTAATGTGACAGGAGAGGGAGCTTTGGTGAGGTCTATTCACTCACTCTGCTCAGAGAGGCATGCAGATTCAGAAGATTTAGAGGCCCACTAGACCAGTCGCTTCACAGTATTAAAAGAGACAGGAACTCTCACAAGGGTTTATGGACCACTCCTTTGAGAGACATTGGTCGTATAGGACTGTTTACAGGGTTACTCTAATTTTGTGGCTAGCTGCTCACATGATCCTTGCAGACTTGACACAATCACCAATCACAGAGACACTATCTAAGAGTGTCCATGTGTAGCAGATCTCCCTTGCAGTTCTTTGAAGCACAATGCTTGGATTAGCAGTTGATTATCCACATGACTTGGACAACGTACATATATACCTTTCCTCAAGCATGGTAAAGCATATAACACAGGCTCCTCCAGATGACATGCCTTACATAGACAGTCAGGAAAGACCCAAAGTACAAGCTCAAGAACATTTTAACAGTTTGGTATGTCTAGCATGCATATCGTGGGCTTGTCATCAATGGACATCATTGTACCACCCCCTACTTGGCTCACAGGAGACTCTGAAGCAACTAGCAGATGGAGTTGCAGCTTCATCAGCTCTGCATGCTGCTGAAACCATAGCAGCATAATAGATACACTTGATCGTTACTGCTATTGCTAGGATAACTTAACTCTCTTCCCCTCCTTGATGCTTACAAATTGTTAGGGCGAAGAGTATGTGAATGCTTCAATGCTAGTGTAGCCAGCCATTTATATTGACTTCATGTGGACACGACAGTTATTTAACAGTTGTATTTAATTAATTATTGGATCTCTTTCATAGAAGACTGATAGAATATGGGACCACTAGCCTATTCTCTCTTAATAACCCAAATGATTGATTTGCATGTGCAACTGTTATTCAACCCACTTTCACTTAACAAAGCATATGACCTATTCACACGTGCACTGTTATGGCATGGACATACCTCCTCTAACATGCAAGAAACATCCTGCAGTTCTCTTTCTTTCATTGCAATGACCCGCAAAGCTGCAAGAGTCTCTTCCGGGAAAACACATTGGTTCAAAAATGATGGTGGCTTACGAACTCCACTCCAGCTGAAAGTACCCAAGCATCTTTTACCATCAAGTATGAGTGCCTCAGGACTTTTACATCTTTGTGAGCTGAAAAGCCCATTTTGCAGAAAATTTCTTGCAAGTAGCCATCGTAATGTCAAGTTCTGCAAAAGTTCAAGCATTGTTCATGATTATGTATATGCATTGTGTATATATGCAGGCGATACAAATTATGCATGCTTAAAAAAAGAAATTCTCACTCTCGCAAAGGAGTAACCATAGAAACCTGATTGAAAAGCTAGTGCAATATGCATGCATTTCCTAGGCAAAACATGAAGACAACTGGAACTACACACGATATTGTCAGCTTCTGTACTTTTAACAATGTAGAAGGGTATGCCACTAAATAAAATCAACAAAAATGCAGAGGGAATGGATGTGCAGATACAGATGCCAATCACACCCTACAAAAATCCTCCAGAACAACTGGCCTTGGTGCCCATATATACAAGGCCTAAAAAGCTCTGGCATGTACCTACACAAACATTATGATATAAGGTTCTCTCTGCATGTCTTAAAGAAAGAAAATATCGAGGCCCAAACTTAAACCTATCCTTCCAAAAGTTTAAAAAGCCAGTTGTACAACAGTATAACTGCTGAATTTGCAGGATGCTTGCAACTATTACTGCAGTCTGCATATAAAAGCTACTTTAGTGGTTGGCATGAAAATTGCATTTTGGAACAGAGGTTGCCCTATCTGATAATGCTGCCATAAGAGACATATTTCTGACTGTCAACAAGATCCTATTGAGCCTAAGGGAGCAAATCTTAATTAGACAAGCATATGCATTGAATTTAACCTGATTCTCTGTTTTTCTACTATATGGAGCGAGCAGAGAGAGCACTGCCTTTCTGTAATAAGTTTCAACAGATGAAGAGGAAAATTCAGAATTACAACCAAACTAACACACAAGGTACATCCATGTACCGGCTTTCGACTAACTCATTGTATAAGACCAAGACTGGGTGTATTAAGTATATACTCATTTCATGATATATTGCAGAAAACCATGGCTACTTCAAAAAGATTTCAGAAAGAATCAGAAAGATTTGTATTTGACTTCCACACACCTGCTTTTGGAGAAGCTCTGATTTCACTTCCCCAAAGGGATCTTTGTCAAGAGCTTCACTTGGAAAGTGCACCTAAAATGTTTGCATGAAAACATATCAAAGCTGTGAAATCACCATCAATGCAGGGTGAATTTCGAGCATAAGGATAGAATATTATATTACCATAAAATAATCATCCGGATTATCATCTATGACAAAACCATAAAGGAAGAATAATTCCTGACAAAAAACATGCTTCATTAGAAGGATAGATAAGAAAACAGATTCTCTTTTGACAGACCTGATAATCTGCATATGCAAAATAAGTTCCAATGCATTTATGTGTCCATATTCATACATATATATAGATTCAAAAGCAATCTGGTTACAGACTCTAAAACACAAAACCTAATTTTTTATTGTGTTGGTCAAATCAATGCTAACATAAAGATAACTATTGTGTACATGATCATGGAACTATTCAACTGGAAGAAAAAAACAAATGGGTGCTATTACTTGTTCTTCAAACCAACCAAAACCCAAAATAACATACATGAGAAATAACCGTGAGCACAACTAATAACAACAAACATTTACCACAAAATGAAAGGAAGAGGAGGAAAATTTGTATGAACCTCGTTGCCCTTATTTCCATAACTGATTAATATCTCATCATCTGTAGATAATGGTTGCTCTGTAAAAACAATAATCAAACGGCTCATGGAGTTTACTTTTAAGGACTACAATTGAAAACAAGCTATATAACAATTTATTTGTTCCACAGTATAAACAATGCATCCTTATCGCTATAGATCCTGAATAACCTGTTTTCAAATACATTGAGTAGGGAACTCCAGTTATGGGGCCTTCCGGTCCATCAACTTCCCAGTGTGATTTGCCTCTTGGATCTGTTTCAGAGGAAATACATACACACAAAGCTACATTATATAGCCTATTAAAAGGGATAAATACAGTTTTTTAAATTATACAAGTCAACAGGGGAATATAAAATAATTTGTCTGGGGTATCAACCATGCTAGTTATTGAGAACTAATTATTCTATCTCAAGTATTCACTTAATTTTGTCCAGGTATGCTGGAAAAAAAATATTAGCACACATATTGGTGATGAAGTGTGTGAACACAATTAGGGTACTAGTGCATATTTTCACCGCTTTGAGAGGTTTACTTGGGATTGTATACACACCTAATCCTAATAAGTTACTAGTTTCTGTATATTACACACTCAGTACTATTCTTGTGTCTTTACTCCTATGCTCCTCCTCCATCTTGCGTGTTTGTGTTCCTGCTCTTCAAACACCAGAAATTTGTACCAAAGGATATTTTTGCTTTTGATGTGCATTATCAATGCACTCACTCTACTATCTCTAAATTCTACTATGACTTGGTAGGCATTATTAGATCAGCATATACTACAGAAATTCCAACAATGCGAAGTGCACCATTAGTATGAAGTCAAAGAAACATAAGCAAGACCTGGTGCAGTGCCTCAATCGTTTGACAATGGATCAATCGATTTGAGTCATAAGAAAATGCTAAGGGGTTCAATAAGGCAATCACGCAATCTTGTGTGTGAATAGATGTTGGCTTTGATCAAGTCATTACATGGACTTGGTATAAGGAAAAGTTGACCATAAAAGGCTATGGCAGTCTCCCCCATACAGATTGAATCTCCCTTCATCAAGAGAGAGGTCACCCACATACAAAAAGGGAGGTGTCGAGGGGGAGGTCCCCTCCATATGCATGGTGTCACCCATCATCAGGGGGAGAGGTGCCTAACATGGAAATGAAGTTTGCCGACATGATAGTCCATGCCCCCCATGCAAGGGAAGTCACCCATGTACAAAAGGTGGAGGTCACCCAAATGTAGGATGGGAAGTTGCCCATGTATAGATGAAGCGAGTCATCCAAGTATAGATGGATGTCGTTCAAATGTGAAAAGTGAAGTCACCCATGTATAAGTGAAGTAAGTCGGCCATAAACAAGAGGTGGAGATTGGCCAAAATGTGGGAAGTCAAGTCATCCATGAAGAGGTGTAGTCAGCTGTTTATAGGTGAAGACAAACACCCATGTACAAAAGGTGAAGGTTGCCTAAATGTAGAAAGTGAGGTCTGTACAGAAAATGAAGTCACCCATGAACATGTAAATGGAGCTGCCCTTGCTCTTAATTTAAAATGTTTCACATAGGTCCTCCACATGAAGATCACCATATAGAACATCATTCTAAATTCCATATAATACAACAAATAACGGCTTCAACCATTTAGTCGATTTTATTTTATTTTTATAATTCCACTGGAAATTGCATTGAGTAGATACATTATCACTTTGCATTTACAAACCTTGAGAAAAGAGAGAAAGTTCCAATGAGTATCAAAGCAGTGAAATATCATTAAATCATTGACCGAAATAATCCGTTTGTTATTAAGATAAAGAGCAATCGCACCCAACGTAAATACCAAAAGAGTGGTTGACAGAAAGGACCCAAAAGAAAAAATCTTGCATTGTTGAATTAGTCAAATTATCTTTGTGGCCCATTCCATTTTAACCAGATGTTCCTTGAAACTCCTTACCACAAAAATCAATGTTAGAAAAGAAGAACACACGAGACTGTGGGAGAAGAATTTATTCCATCTATCTAATTTCCATTTTACTTTGTAGTAAACCTGTATGTGCTCCAAAAAGAGTGCAAAAACATTCGTCCAAAGACGAGGAGAATTTGCACAAATTCTCATACTAAAAGCTTCCCTTCTAGCTTTTGTACGAGCTTGCCAATGCAATAATCCAAGCCCACCCAGAAATTTTGGTTGACAAATATAAGCCTAGACTGCTTATTTTTTTTTTAAAGTATGTAACATGCAAAGAGATAGATAAGTATATATCTCAGCTTCCACAAGAAAGTCTAAAAAAAACACTAGACTAAAGACTATACACTAGAGTGGTTAATGTATCACAAAAAATCTAAGAGTTTGTCATTGTGATTTGTGTATATCACATCTAGGCCGAGTCACAATTTTGCCTTGGACATTTGCCATGTTAAAAGAGTGACACTCTATTGATTGCCAACAATGCCTTTATTCTTATCTGGCCAATGTTTTGTGCCTCTTCCAATTTTAGATTCGTTTGTTTTTAATACTTCCAGCATACATATTCTGTCTTACCTCAGCATTGATCTGTTGTTCACTGCAATCTCTAAACTTGTTGAAAAGAGTATGGAATTTTATCGTCTCTTCAGCATCAGGAGTTCTATTACTCTTTGTACCTAAGTCAGTAGCAGCATTAGTAGACTTATTATTATTAGTCTCTACTCAACATATCGTTTATCCAATCTTCTTCTGCAGTGATAAAATGGAGTCGACAGATATGCAGAACACTTCTACAGTTCATGTGCATACTTCTAATGAAAAAAACCAAGAGGTTGTCTAATCAACCCAGGAAGAGGGTGTATTTGATGAGGAAAAATTGAAACATATTTATTATTATGTATGAGGTCCTTACTAAAGCTAGAAATATTCGAGGAGACTTAAAGGTGGAAATAGACCCCTCTTTAATGTGGAATTCAGCATGTGTTGAATGTAAGGAGTTTGATTCTCTTCTTTACTGCCCATGTTCCCCTTGCTGTTGATGTAGCTGAAGCCATCAATCTTAATTTGGGGTATGATGCAATTGACAAAGTATTTTGTTCTTGTCATGGCCTCTTGTGGTGGCCTCTTGTCGTGGGGTATGATGCAATTGGCAAAGTATTTTATTCCTGTCGTGGCCTCTCAACCTGGTCTATGATTCAATCGAGGAAGTATTTTATTCTTGTCATGGCCTTTTGTCGCAAGAAAATTGTTTGATGTTCAAAGAAACCGATGTAAAGGCACAATTTCTTGAACATCAAACAATTTTCGTGCATGGAAACTATCATGTTTTCCCATGGAAACCTCTAAAATCGTTAAAAGAGGAACTATAAAACCGCCAAATATGAGTGGGATGTTGGGGATAAAGGCCCCAAGAACTCTCGTTTTGTATATTTTGACCCTTCCATGTGTAAGCTCTTTTCGAGAGCTTTATAGACATATTTTTGTTATATGTTTTAGACCCCAAATTGGAGAGTTATAGGCATTTACATTATTTTTATGAGTTTTGGTCATTGGCCATGTGTGAACATGTCCAAATGACCTAAAAGCCACTTATCAATAAGTCTTGGTCCCAATCATAACTTGATTGGGACTTCTTCAACTTCAGCTTCTCCATCTTCTTTTCCAAATTTTTGTGCAAGTTTCTCACTCTACTTTCTCTCTCCTCACACAGGAGCCCACTCCCTTAACGTTTGGAGCAACCAAGCACACCACGACGTAGCTCTCTGCGGCCTCTTTCAACTGATATCAGAGCTTTGAGCTGTTCCATGGCAACAAAGTTGCTCCAAGTATTTTTCTACTTCAACATATGTTAAGCCGAAGGTTTTTCTTGCATTTGGGAGAATTTCATTGCGAAAAACCTTCTTTTTTTGCAATAAAAGTGTTGTCTTTGGAGGATTACTTCAACCTGCACCAAAGCTGAAGCAAATTTTAGGTCTTTTACAGAGTTTCATCACAAAGAATCTCTTCTATTGTTCTTTTAATATCCCCACATGTCATTTTCAGCATCCACATTGCTGATTTTTTCATCTATAGGTCCTTTGCTGCAGAAATTTTCTTTCATTTCAAGTGGGAGGACATGTACAAAGATTGAGGAAGTGCATACTTGCTGGAAACTTATTACAAGAGGTCATTTCTCTAATTTACAGATCATATTGCTCCAAAAATTGGAGCTTTTGTGAAAACAAGCACCCATTGACTCGGTTTCATATCTATGTATGCCTTTTGTGGTTGAAAAACAATAAATTTGTTGTTTTTGATGCAATTACAACTTGCTCGGATTTTCTGAAATTTTATGCGAAAAAATTCAGAAATTGACTTTTGCAAATTTTTGAATAGTTTTTGGGCTTAATTTCTCAGTTGTAGTCTCATAAAGTGATTGCACACAAGACAACAGGTGAATTTCACCTTTTTTTGGTGAAATTTTGAAGTTCTCAGTGTTAAACGTGGCTTCTACCTCCTCTGATGTCAAAAGCTTGTTTGAGATCAAGAGATTTGAGGTAACGGTTTTGATTACTGGAAAGAGAATGTTGGGCATCCTCTTTCATATATATATATAGTACATTATACATGCATGATTGCATCTTGCATGATGCAATGATGCAATCATGCATGATTGCATCATGCACGATGTATCTTGCATGATGCAACGATGCGATCATGCATGATTGCATCTGCTATGTTAGAAGTAAGAACATGATATCATTATTCATAGTACATACTATATACATCATACATCGATTGCTCAACTTCAGTCTTCAGCTTCTACCTTCAGGCAACCGTCAGTCACGCTGTAGCAGACAGGCGTCGACGGCCATCAGTGGTCACTCAGCAGACGGGCGATGTCAGATAATGTGGGGCGCGTGGGACCTTGGGCTGTGGCTGTATGGCACTAGAAGCCTTAGGGTAAATGCTACAGTATAGGCAGGCAGCAGCAAGCAAACATTGAAACGCTCGGGAAACTCGAAAAATCGAGCATAAAACTGAACTTGGAATGATAAAAAAGAGAAAAGAACCTGTGCAAATGTCACGTCAGTAAACAATTCCTGACGACTGTCGAAAGTCATATGTCAGCAACATCAGCATCGCGTTTATGACGTGTCAGGAAACAAGACTGCATATGACCACCTACGCATCTTTGGTTGTGATGCGCTTGTGCAGATAAGGCCTGAGTTGAGAAGCAAATTAGATGCAAAGTCCATGAAAGGAATCTTCATGGCTTATGGAGATGAAGGTGAAATGGGCTACAAGATTTGGCTACCTCAACTGAAGAAGGTAATACAATACGCAGCCGAGATGTTGTATTTAATGAGGCAAGGCTGCTCAAAAACAGTTGTGCCTCCAAAGATGACCATAAAAGAGTCAAATTTCAGCATGTACAGCCACCAGTTAAATCTGATATGAACCCTCGGGATGCACCACATATGGCTGGAAATGACAATGAGCCCGTGGTTATTGCACCAGGTGATGCTGGACAGAAAAATGACGCTCTTGATGGGCATGTGCAACCACCTATTCATGCTGAAAAACAGGGCCGAAAATGATGTACAACAGCCCATTAACAAAGAAGAAGTTTATGTACCTCCTGATGTAGATTCATTGGTGGATAATGTGGATCATTGGGTAAGAAGATCTACATGTCCTAGGAGGCCAGTGAATAGATATGACCCCTCTATACATTACATTATATTATCAGATGAGGGTGAGCCTCTCACTTATAAAGAGGCAAAGCTATGTGAGCACAAGAAGAAGTGGGAGTTAGCCATGCAGGAAGAAATAAAGGGCTTGCATGCAAATGATACTTGGGGATTTGGTTGAGTTGCCCAAAGGTAGGAAGGCCATTCCCAACAAGTGGGTGTACAAAATCAAAACTATTGATGGCAAACCCAAGTTTAAGGCAAAGCTGGTTGCTAAAGGAGAGCACACCATGACGTAGATCTCCCATTTTTCCTTTGGCCAAATATTGGGAATGTTACAAAAACACTAGAAATAGTTCTACACATGCCTTCCATATCTATGCTGAATAAGAACCACATGTACATATTATGTAGAATACATCCAAGCCATTCCCGAAAAACTTTTAAGTGTCAATGTGCACTCCACGGGAACAATAGTCATATACCCAAAGTGGAAAGATATGGCTGATACATGTTATCCTTTTGGCAATTTGGGACACTATTCTAGAAATTCCTCCATGTCAAAAAGATAAAGTCCTTGTGCTAGAAGAGCAAACATTTAGCAAGCAAAGGCCTTTGGCACCTATGACTCGATCAGTGATACATTCAGACTCACAAGCTGCTGCTCGTCAACCGAATGACTCTAAGGGGAAGTTGTTATCGCTCAAAAACCGATTCCTCTGGCTTAGACTACTTCTAGCAAAGGTTAGCCTTTTAGCCATATTGATGGTGAAGGAACCAGCGAAATCCTTTAGGGAGGAACAATGAGTAGCAAAAAAGAACCGTAGAATTCAGTGGCTAAGAAGGAGGATCTCCAAGGTTCAGAGTAGGCAGGCTTCAGATGTTCCTTCTCCACCATTGACCATATTTTCACCTTGAGATGTTTGAGGAGAGGAAGAGGAGACTACATTGGTGCTTTGTAGATTCCCGCAAGGCATTTGACAGAGTACCTAGAGAGTGCTTGTTCAAACGACTACTTGATCTCGGGGTCATAGAGGAGTTGCTATGGGGGATCTATGCCCTATATGAGAGGGTATTAGGTAGAGTAAGATGTCCAAGAGGGCTCTCTGACTCCCTTGTTAGCATCATAGGCATGAAACAAGGGTGTCCACTCTCCCCAACTCTCTTCAAGATATATATCTATGAGATTGTGGATTTCATCCGGCAGCAAGGCGATGTTGGGGTGTAGATGGGATGTGCTATACTATATAGTCTTCCATATGCTGATGACATTGTATTAATCTCTAAGTCAGCTCAAGGGCGACAAAGTCATTTACATACCCTAGATGATTTTTGCTCATAGAGAGGACTTTCAGTTGACCATGGGAAAACCGAAATTCTTATTATTCACACATCTACACAAATATCAAGACAAAGTTACTTTACAACAGTGAGTGGTTCCATTGAGGTCACATACTCATATATTTACCTTGAAGTGACTTTTACTACCACATCAAGAGCATTCTTGATGGCTGAGGCAGCTCGTGATCGACTCACATGTGGATATATAGCATTATCTCTCATGGAGAGCCAATGTCATCAGGCACATTTTTTAGGAGCCCCAAAAGAAGAGCTGGCTATTCGATATGCTAGTCACACCCTCATTGATGTATGGATTGTTGATATGGGGGCCAAGGTTAGCGGATTCGATATGGACTTTAGTAGAGGGGCCACAGATACTAATGATTTCCAAGCTCATTCGTTGTAAGCCTTCCGTACCACATGAGATTATTAGAGCAAAGCTTGCTCCACCCTTGATGCTTGTTGAGGCACTATTCAAGACAGTATGTATGTTACATAGGCTTCCAGATATGGATAAGGGCTCGCATCGCATACACGGCTTTTCAATCTTCACAAGATTCACCCCTTGTAGGGGATTCTTCATCTTGATATGCTCACACTTTGATGCCACGAGGGCCGAGGCAAGACATGGATTCGACATAGATCGATTCCCACCGATATAGTACGATACACATGCTCCCACCTATTTATGGCATCTCCACATGCATACTACGGAGATTTATATTGGCTTTACAAGTTTTTTCAGCACTTTTATCTTTTCCGATTGACAGAAGAGTCACCCATGTACATTGATTTGTCTCATAGGCCGAGTTCGGCCTCCTAATAGATGTAAAAACACTTCCCCTCTCTCTCTCAAGGGTTTGAATATGGTGCAGAGGGATAGAGGACTTGATGTAGCACGTATGTGTGCCTCACAAAATGCAGGCGCTGATCTTGGAATGGAGGGCGATAGCAGAAATGGAGGGGAGCTGGTGGTTTTGGGGGGGGGGGGGGGGGAAGAGAGAAATGAAATGAAATGATATATTTACGTCTTCAGAAGGCCAAAATGACCTATGAGACCAAAAGTTACAAAACTGGTGAATCTGATACAAAATCTGAGTACCAAAGGAAGTGGTATTGAAAATGAAAGATGTAAAATAGCTCGGAAAAAGCTAACACCAAGACTAATACAACAAAGAGCTGATACATAGGAGGGATGTGCTGATATACAAGGCTGGAGATCTATCCTCATATGCACTGTGGGCGTCTGAAAAGTATAGCTCGAATCTTCTGCTGCAATCTCCGTCGATACTGTGTAGTACCTCTCACTCTCGGTCGTCTAGATCTCCCTAGCTCAAGTGCTCGGTCTGAAAAAATCTGTAATATAAGTCTGAGGGGGGGGGTCAGGTGTATCTCCATCTGCTGCTGGAGGAGTGATGCGCGACGGTGCTGGAGCTCTACTAGGAAACGACCTAGAGGGCGCTGGTCCTCTGTCCCCAATAAAGCCCTAATCTCTCTAGGCCCCCTGAAGAGCTGTGGGTAGCGGTCTCTGATGTCCTCATATGCCTGGCATCTACATGTGTAGTGCTGCTCGTCCTCCACCTCCTCTCTACATATCTTGCATAATCGCTCATCCCTGGGGGTATGTGTGGCTCGCCCAATCTCAATCTCGAGCTGGTGTGATGATACTCTGAGCTGCCCAATGGCCACTCTCTCAGCTGGTGCCATATATGTATCCATGTATCGTGGTCTCTGAATGAAACCATCCGCTGTCACAGTCAGGAAGTGCTCTCTGTAGTGTTGCCTCTTTGTGGGAAGAGGCTCCCGTGGTGCTATCCATGTCTCCCTGACGTGTATCTGTAGTAGGTCCTGACGGATGATCCTATTCCTCTCCGAACGAGAGAGGGTAATGTGGGGGGAAGAGAGGTCATACTGAAAAGGGGGGAGATCCGTAATGCTCATGCCATGGTTTGCTAACCATCGGTAAGTATGTGCATACCATACTCTCTCATGCCCTGTCTCTGCCAAATGTCTAGAGCTCTCAAATGCAAGCCTGGTGAGTCGGCTAGTGGGGAGCTCTCTGACTCTCAGAATAAAGGTCACCAACTGGAAGAGGGCCTCCACTAGCATCGGTGGTGTGCCAAGCTCAGCTCGTATAATGTCATGTGGAATGGAGGGCTTGCTGCGCAGCAAGCGTGATATCATGGTGATCTGGGGCCTCTCAATCTGCGTCCACATCGCCTCTGTGATCCCTGGTGCCCATACTGCTGCTGCGTACATCAATGCGGGTGTCACTAGAGTGTCAAAGAGCCACCCCTTAGTCCGGGGTTCCTGAAAATGTGTCTGAAAGCAGCGTCTCTCCAATCCTGCAAGTGCCGCATAACCTCGCGTCAATCTATCTCTCGCAGCCTGTGCCATGGAGAATACCCCTGTGCTGCCCGAGAAATGAAATGAAATGATATATTTACGTCTTCAGAAGGCCAAAATGACCTATGAGACCAAAAGTTACAAAATTGGTGAATCTGATACAAAATCTGAGTACCAAAGGAAGTGGTATTGAAAATGAAAGATGTAAAATAGCTGGGAAAAGGCTAACACCAAGACTAATACAACAAAGGGCTCATACATAGGAGGGATGTGCTGATATACAAGGTTGGGGATCTATCCTCATCTGCACTATGGGCGTCTAAAAAGTAGAGCTCGAATCCTCCGCTGTAGTCTCCGTCGATACTGTGTAGCACCTCTCACTCTCGGTCGTCTAGATCTCCCTAGCTCCAGTGCTCGGTCTATGAGAGTGCCAGTAGTGGCTGTATGAGTGTGGATAGAGCTCTGTACTAGATGCTCTACTGACTGCTCCTCTAGCTGCCCAGTGTCTGGTGTAAAGAAATCCGTAATCTGTCTCTGGGACTGTCTCCCTCAAGCTCTCTTCAGTAGATTGTCTCTATGTCTACATACCTCTAGTAGATATAGTCCAAGACATCTCTGATCCTCAAAACTCATGACTCTAGATAGAGGCCCAAAACCCTCTCTGAACAGACAATGAAAACCGCCCTGTATCTCATAGTATACCGTGCAATGACATATGTAATGTAGCTCTGTCTATGGCTCTAGGTGACATAGACGGCATATCCTGCTATCTGTTGGTACCTCTCTGAATCTTCCAGTCTCAATCTCAAGCTGATGTGAGGATGTGGGCAACTGGCCAATGGCACAACGCAAGGCATGGGAAAGGTGTGTATCCATATAGCTAGGACGAGTCACAAACCCATCCATTGTGAGGTGTAGAAGATGCTCTCTATAGAAAGCCATCTTCGTACCCAACTCCTGTGTGGGCTCAATCCATGTCCTCCTGGTGTCGAGCTGGATCAGATCCTAACGAATGAGTCAAGTAATCTCCACTCGTGTCAGGTACATCAGGGGTGTCTGTAACGAGTATTGGAAAGGAGGCAGCCTGTCCATGGTAAAACCATGTGTCTGAAACCATGAGGTCATCTGTGCAAACCAGCATGATATATCCCCCTGCAGAGCTAGCTGTCTAGATGACTCGAGGGCCAGCCTCGTATATCTATCTCTAGTAGTGTTCCACAAGCTGTGTACAAAGGAGACTGCTCTAGTGAGTGGCTCAATCTCAATAGGGGGAGCAGCTAGCTCCGCTCGAATGATATCATGTGGTACGGAGGCCTTGGCTCTAGTCAGCCTAGAGATCATAGATACCAAGGGCCTCTCTATGACTTTCCACCCATCCTGACCTATAGAGGGTCCCCAAACCTGTACCCCATATAGCATAGTAGAGGCAACCAAAGTATCAAAGAGCCATAACTTTGTCCTGGGTTCCTGAAACTGAACTTGCGAGCACATCCTCTCCAATCTTCCCAAAGCTGCAGATGCTCTAGTCAGTCTAGTCTCTGCTCCATAGCTTTATGCTTCTTTGCTCCTTCTAGCTCGCGATTCGCTATCATAGATCGAGAGGAGGACTCACCATACACTTGCTTGTCAAAAGAGATTACAGAGTACTCTGCATTAGGGGAAGTCTTCCTTATGGGAGACTTCAATGCCAGGATAGGCAATGATCAATGTCAGATATTTGACCTAGAAGACCCACAGATACTACGTACCATAGAGGATGAGTCTATAGCTCGAGCTTGAGCTGACTCTACACACACTCATTATGGCACTCACTTACTCAAACTAGGCTCTCGACATAATCTCGTTATCTATAACGGGATGGCTCAGTGGCCTACCTCAGGAGGATTGACATGCATAACACACTCAGTCACAGATGGCAGGGGAAGTTCAGTAGATTACGTCTTGGGATCTAGAGAGGCCATTCACCTACTTACCTCATTCACCATCCCATCCATACCCATTGGGGCCGATCACGCATACCTCGCTCTCTCCCTCAAGGGAGACACCCCTACACGCACACCCGCAGCACGCATCCCACACACCACCATCCACTTCACACACGAGCTAGCTCACATATATGCGGCCCAAGTCGAGAAGGGTCTTCTTTTGCTTCACCCTGACACTCCACTATCCTTACTGCCTCACAGATAGCATCAGTTCTTCAGACATCTTCCATCAGCTCCTTCCCACACACCATCCATTCTGGTCACACACCTCCTCCCGGGACTATGCCACAACATCGTTGGTATGATGAGGAATGCAGAGATACTTACCGCCTACTACGAGCTCAGCGAGCATTGGGAGAGATCACAGAGAGACAGGCCACGAGACAGATGAAGACTCTCACACCTCGGAAGAGGCGAGCCTTTGAGGAGGCACATGTGCTTGAGCTATACCATCTCTTTATGAGTATGGACAGTGCCGCAGCATGGCGTACCCTACGAGAGCCACGCCCGACCACACCTATTGGGGACCTACACACATGGCATGATTATGCTCAGAGATTATATGAGGTGCCTGGGCAGCCTCCCATTCCCCAACCACTTGAGCCTCGCCCTACTAGTTCTTCTCTTTTCACACCAAAGATGGTTGAGCGGGCCATAGGACGACTGCGACATGGACGTTCGACAGACCATACGGGATTGCAGAGCGAGCATCTCATATATGCAACCTCTACTATAGCCCCGTTGATTGCACATGCCTTCAACCGGGCTATAGGGCAGGGCTTCCCAGAGGAGTGGACTAGGCACACCATTGTGCCTATCCACAAATCTGGCGACACCCTGGATCCAGGGAATTACAGGACCATCATGATTGGCCGCACCATGGCCAAACTATACAGTGCCATACTTGAGGGAGCTCAGCTCATATGTAGAGACTGAGGGGCTACGCGCACGAGGCCAGGCAGGTTTTCGGCGAGCTTTCTCTACTATTGATCACATCTTCATTTTGCGCTGCCTCATTGACGGGGCAAGGGTGCGGAAGAAGAGACTATATTGCTGCTTTGTGGACTTCCGCAAAGCTTTCGATACAGTGCCACGAGAGAGGCTCTTCCAACGCCTTCAAAGCTTGGGAGTATCATCAGGGATGATTTGGGCCATCTATGCACTCTATGAGTAGGTGACTGAAAGAGTACAGTGTCGAGGAGGTATGTCTGAGGCCATTGCTAGCACCATCGGTGTTAAGCAAGGCTGCCCGCTCTCTCCCACTCTATTTGGTCTCTACATCGATGAGATTGAGGACTACATTCTCTGAGCTGGAGGAGAGGGTGCAGACCTCGCAGGTACACCTGTCCACATTTTATTATATGCCGATGACATTGTCTTGATTTCAGAGTCACCCGATGGATTATAGCGCCACTTGGATGCCCTCGATGAGTTTTGTACACAGAAGGGCTTGACAATAAACCTTGGCAAGACCCAGGTCATGATCTTCCACACCTCCCCGTTGGTGAGGAATGGAGCAGGATTCACATCTTGCAGTGGACTGATTGAGGTGGTCACTTCCTATGTCTACCTCGGAGTCACATTCACGAGCTTACCTTGCCCTTCAGCATGAGACAGGTAGCCACCGATAGACTCACACGAGGATATGCAGCTTTAGCCATCTTAGAGCGGAGATGTCACTAGGCACACTTCCAGGAGCCCCGCACGAAGGGGTGGCTATTTGACACACTAGTCCGACCAACTATGATGTATGCTGTGACAGTTTGGGCCCCAAGCCTCACAGTCACCCAGTGGAGTGCGATCAAGAGGCCCCAGGTACGTATGATCTCGAGACTATTTCGCAGGAAACAGTCGGTACCACATGACATCAGGGCAGAGCTAGCTGCACCACCCATGGTAGTAGATGCACTATTCCATACTATCTACTCTATTCAGAGGATGAGGGAGCTCCCTATAGACAGACTCACACGTAGAGCTTTTGAGGCATCTATACAAATATCAGAGTCAGGATATGAGAGAGCTTGGTACACTCACGTTAGAGTATGGTTTGATAGTCATGGGCTTGAGATGGACAGATTGCTGCCTTTTCAGTACGACCGAGACTCACTTCACATCCACCTCTCTCGTCATGACAGGAATGTTCTGCTGAGACAGGATCTTTGGCAGCTCTACATTAGTCAGACATGGCACACACCACACATGGGATCGAGACTATTGCACTATCGAGACCAGTTCTTAGACATCCTAGCGGAGGGTTTCATCCGGCAGCCATGTTACATGGATACTTACATGCCTCATAGCTCGAGGGTAGCGATTGGCCAATTGAGAGTCTCATCACATAGACTAGAGATTGAGATGGGCAGAGCTGCAGACATTCCCAGAGAGGAGCGGATATGCAGGGTTTGCAGAGTCATGGAGGATGAGGAGCACTTTGTATGCAGATGTAGCGCATATGATGGCATCAGAGGTAGATACGGGACTCTAGTTACAGGGCAGCCCACCCTCCGAGAGATCATGGACTCTAGAGACCAACGATAGCTTAAGCGATTCCTACTAGAGATACAGAGTCACAGAGATTCCCTACTCCAGCCTACTATAGCAGCCCATACATGAGGGAGACAGAGTCAGCTCACTGAGTTCTTTATTCCACGACGTGTTGCAACCCTCCCCCCCTCAGCCCACACACCGAGAGGGGTGACTCTTCGGCAAGCTCAGACTGCTTGAGCTAGGAGACGACCCCGTGCTAGAGGATATCGGGCCCCGAGACATCACCGACATCAGATTGCAGAGATCCAAGCTCGTCACCATCACGCCATGGAGGAGAGACGATTCCAGATGATGGCTGATCCTGCTTCAGCTATCACGATGGCCCTGACTCCACCTCCACCTATGTATCACATCTTAGACCCGCCCACTAGCACAGGATGGAGCTAGTTAGTCGTTAGTCCTTTCAAATGAATTCCCATGCTTGTTGTAATACCCCTTTGCATATAAACTATCATAGATATCGCACTCAATACACCCCCCCCCCCCCCCCCCCCCACTTTCATTGGTATCTCCACACGCATATCACGGAGATATGTATCAGCTTTACCAGTTTCTTTTTCAGCACTTTTATCTTCACCGATAGACAGAAGATACACCCATGTACATCGATTTGTCTCATAGGTAGAGTTCGGCCTCCTAATAGACGTAAAAACACTTTCTTTCTTCTTTCTCTCTCTCTCTCTCTCTCTCTCTCTCTCTCTCTCTCTCTCTCTCTCTCTCTCTCTCCCCCCCCAGTAGATGGAGATACATCCGGCCCCCTAGACTCATATTACAAATTTCTTCACACCCACAGCCACATAAGGACCAAGTCAGAAGCGGGGTGTCACATTACAAAAAGCAAAGGAGCTTAGACGAGAGCGCCAATGACCGAGACCCCCACTTCGGAGAGCCTGTCCCCACTAGAGAGAGATTCAGGCGATTCACGCACGCCATGACATGGAGAGACGGAGACGTCAACCGTGCACCCTTACCAATCTCCATGTGCAGAGCATTTTGAGGATCCCCATGATGCCTCACCCACCGATGCATTATATCCTACACCCACTCTAGGCATTTAGAGGGTTATGACACCACCGAGCCTCCCCCTCCCTATGCATATCATATTTGTATCTCACCTATTGAGCATATGGAGTGCATACCCACAGCACCCCACACCCTCAAGGCAGCTATTATCGACTCCTTTTATACTCTGTTTTGTACTCACACTTTATTTTCCTTTTGGGATCACAGTGAATTGGATCATATTACTGTATATGTTTTGTCTCATAGGTCGATTGAGATTGGGCGAGCCACACATACCCCCAGGGATGAGCGATTATGCAGGATATGTAGAGAGGAGGTGGAGGACGAGGAGCACTACACATGTAGATGCCAGGCATATGAGGACATCAGAGACCGCTACCCACAGCTCTTCAGGGGGCCTAGAGAGATCAGGGCTTTATTGGGGACAGAGGACCAGCGCCCTCTAGGTCGTTTCCTAGTAGAGCTCCAGCACCACCGCGCATCACTCCTCCAGCAGCAGATGGAGATACACCTGGCCCCCCCCCCTCAGACTCGTATTACAGATTTTTTCAGACCCACATACACTCGAGGGCCCAGCTCGATGCGGGGTGTCACATTACACAGAGCAGAGGAGCTTAGACGACAGCGTCGACGACCGAGACCCCTTGTCCGGAGAGCTCGTCCACATCAGAGAGAGATTCAGGCGATTCACGCACGCCATGACATGGAGATACAGAGACGTCAGCAGCACACCCCTATCGATTTGGACGCCGAGAGCATTTTGAGGATCGCCATGATGCCTTACCCACCGATGCATTATATCCTACACCCACTCCAGGCATTTAGGGGGTTGTGACACCATCGAGCCTCCCCTCCCTATGCATATCATGTTTGTATCTCACCCATTGAGCATATAGAGTGCATACCCATAGCACCCCACACCCTTGATGCCAGCTACTATCCCTCCTTTTATACCCGTTTGTAGTACTCACACTTTATTTTCGTTTTGGATCACAGTGGATTGGATCATACTGATGTATATGTTTTGTCTCATAGGCCGATTTTGGCCTCTAATAGACGTTAAAAAGTCTTTCTTTCTTTCTTTCTCTCTCTCTCTGGGACCTACACACATGGCATGATTATGCTATGAGGTTATATGAGGTACCTGGGCAGCCTCCCATTCCCGAGCCACTTGAGCCTCTCCCTACTAGTTTTGCTCTCTTCACAACAAAGATGGTTGAGAGGGCCATAAGACGACTGTGACATGGACGTTCGACAGACCACATGGGATTGCAGAGCGAGCATCTCATATATGCAGCCTCCACTATAGCCCCGTTGATTGCACATATCTTCAACCCGACTATAGGGGAGGGCTTCCCAGAGGAGTGGAGTAGGCACACCATTGTGCCTATCCACAAATTTGGAGACACACTGGTTCCAGGGAACTACAGGAACATCATGATTGGCCGCACCATGGCCAAACTATACGGTGCCATACTTGAGGCAAAGCTCAGCTCATACGCAGAGACTGAGGGGCTACGAGCATGAGGCCTGGCAGGTTTTTGATGAGCTTTCACTACTATTGATCACATCTTCATTTTGCGTTGCCTCATTGATGGGCAAGGGTGCCGAAGAAGAGACCATATTGCTGCTTTGTGGACTTCCGCAAAGCTTTTGATACAGTGCCACGAGAGAGGCTCTTCCAACGCCTCCAGAGCTTGGGAGTACCATCAGGGATGATTTGGGCCATCTATGCACTCTATAGGCAGGTGACTGGAGGGTACAGTGTCGAAGGTATGTATGAGGCCATTGCTAGCACCATCGGTGTTAAGCAAGGCTGCCCACTCTCTCCCACTCTATTTGGTCTCTACATTGACGAGATTGAGGACTACATTCTCCGAGCTAGACGAGAGGGTGCAGACCTCGCAGGTACACATGTCCACATTTTATTATATGCCGATGACATTGTCTTGATTTCCGAGTCACCCGAGGGACTACAGCGCCACCTGGAGGCCCTCGATGAGTTTTGTACACAGAGGGGCTTGACAGTAATTCTTGGCAAGACCAAGGTCATGATCTTCCACACCTCCCCCATGGTGAGGAATGGAGCAGGATTCAGCGCTGGCGGTGGACAGATTGAGGTGGTCACTTCTGTCTACCTCGGAGTCACATTCATGAGCTTGCCTCGCCCCTTCTGCATGAGACTTGCAGCCACCGATAGACTCACATGCGGATATGCAGCTTTAGCCATGTTAGAGCGGAGTTGTCACTAGGCACACTTCCAGGGGCCCCGCACGAAGGGGTCGCTATTTGACACACTAGTCAGACAAGCTATGATATATGCTTTGACGGTTTGGGCCCCAGGCCTCAGAGTCACCTAGTGGAGTGCGATCGAGAGGCCCTAGGTACATATGATCTCGCGATTATTTCGCGGGAAACAGTCGGTACCACATGACATCATCAGGGCAGAGCTAGCTGCACCACCCATGGTAGTAGATGCACTATTCCAGACTATCTTCTTTATTTAGAGGATGAGGGAGCTCCTTGCATATAGACTCACACACATAGCTTTTGAGGCATCTATACAGATATCAGAGTCACGATATGAGAGAGCTTGGTACCCTCCGGTTAGAGTCTGGTTTGATAGTCACGGACTCGATATGGACAGAATACCGCCTTTTCAGTATGATCGATTCTCACCTCACATCCACCTCTCTCGTCGTGCGAGGAATGTTGTGCTTAGACAAGATCTGTGGCAACTCTACAATAGTTAGACATGGCACACACCACACATGGGATCGAGACTATCGCACTAGCGAGACCAATTCTTAGACATACTAGCAGACGGTTTCATCCAACGACCACGTTACATGGATACTTACATGCCTCATAGCTCGAGGGTGGCGATTAGCCAGCTGAGAGTCTCATCACACTGACTAGAGATTGAGATGGGCAGAGCCACAGACATTCCCAGAGAGGAGCGGATATGCAAGGTATGCAGAGTAGAGATGGAGGATCAGGAGCACTTTGTATGCAGATGTAGCGCATATGATGGCATCAATTTGCAGGACAGCCCACCCTTCGAGAGATCATGGGCTTTACAGACCAACGACAGCTCGGGCGATTCTTACTAGAGATAGAGAGTCACAAAGATTCCCTACTCCAGCCTTCTGTAGCACTCCATACAGGATGGAGATAGAGTCAGCTCACTGACTTGTTTATTCCACGACGTGGTGCAGCCCTCCCCCCCTTAGCCCACACACCGAGAGGGGTGACTCTTGAACAGGCTCAGAGTTCTCGAGCTAAGAGACGACCCCGTGCTATAGGATATAGGGCCCCGAGACTTCACCGACACCGGATTGCGGAGATCCAGGCTCGTGACCATCGCGCCACAGAGGAGAGATGATCCCGCTGCAACCACCAAGGTGGCCCTGACTATCACATCTTACACCCACCCACTAGCACAGGATGGAGCTAGTTAGTCGTTTCAGATGCATTCTCATGCTTGTTGTACTACCCTTTTGCATATAGACTATCATAGATATCACACTCCATACACCCCCCCCATTTTCATGGGTATCTCGACATGCATACTACGGGGATCTATACCAGCTTTACCAGTTTTTTTTCAACACTTTTATCTTTTCTGATTGACAGAAGATACACCCATGTACATCAATTTGTCTCATAGGCCGAGTTCGGCCTCTTAATAGACGTAAAAACACACTCTCTCTCTCTCTCTCTCTCTCTCTCTCTCTCCCTCTCTCTCTCTCCCGAGATACATGCAGACATATCTTCCCCACCACCTCCGAGTCGTCATTGGGCAGCTCCGGGTCTCATCACATCAGCTCGAGATTGAGAGGGGTCGCTCCAGGGGAGTCCCCCGTGAGGAGAGGTGGTGCCCAGTATGCCAGACAGAGGTAGAGAGTGAGGAGCATTTTGTTATCAGATGTCGAGCATACTTAGACCTACGAGCACAGTTCCAGCTAGAGGAGTCACTCCAGTTGTGCATGACCATGGGAGACCAGCGACGCTTGGGGCGCTTCCTCACAGCAGCATACGAGAGGCGAGAGCGGTCACTACAGCCCACACATCAGCCACGGGTGAGTACCCAGCAGACCATTACCCAGTTCTTTCAGCGAGCGGAGCTAGATCAGAGAGGTCCTTCTAGAGGGCTCACACTCCACCAGGCAGCAGCACAGAGAGCACGACGCCGACCACGCATGGTAGGATATCGTCGACCGCGACTATATCAGGAGGATATCTCACGCATCAGGACAGCCTACGACCACATGATGGAGCATAGGCGTTCCACCACCCCCTGGGTTGTCTTCCTTCAGGAGGCACTCAGACCACCTCCGATGTACCACATACTACACCCACCTCCCCCCATCACCAGTAGCTAGGGTGTTTTGCTCACTCATATTATGGATCCCCCTGTATTAGGTGGCCACTATCTGCTGAGTCAGAGCCACTTCTCCCGAGCCTTTTACCAACCCTTGATAGCTTTGTGTTTATTTCATTTCATTTTCTACACATGGTTACTACACTTGTACATGGCTTTTGTCTCATAGGCCAAGTTTGGCCTCCAGAAGACGTTAATATGACTTTCTTTCTTCTTTCTTTCTCTCTCTCCCTCCCCCACCCCTCTCCCGCCCCCTCCCTCCCTCCCTCCCTCTCTCTCTCTCTCTCTCTCTCTCTCTCTCTCTCTCTCTCTCTCTCTCTCTCTCTCTCTCTCTCTCTCTCTCTCTCTCTCAACCAAGCCCGCTCAGCCCCACCTGCTCAGCGCCCCTCCTGCTCAGCGCCCCTCAGCCCCTCCTGCTCAGCGCCCCTCAGCCCCTCCTGCTCAGCGTCGGATCTCTCTCCCGCTTTGCTCACTCGCCCCTGCCCGCTCAACCAAGCCCGCTCAGCCCCACCCCCCCCCCCCACGACTCCGAGATCTGCATCGCTCAGCCCCTGTTCGTCCGCCTCAGACAGCGCCCCGCCCGCTTGGAGTATGGGCCGAAGACATACCCTCCCCCATCAGCGTGACCACCCCATGCCTAACCCTAACGCTAGCCCGAAACTAGCCCAAACCCTTAACCTAACCTAACCCTAACCCTAAACCGAAACCCTAACCCTAATCCCTCGAAACCCTAACCCGACCTTGCCCCAAAAAACCTAACCCTAACCCTAACCCCAAACCCTAACCCCGGACTAATAACTGTTTCCTACAGTTATTAGCCACTCCCACCCTTGCTCCATCGCGCATCGGGCGCGCTCCCGTCTTCATCGCAAGTCTTTAGGCTCAGTACTCTGAGCATTCTTTCATCTTCGAATGCAATGAGCGCTACGGCTAAGAAGGACGATTTGACAAAAATGGAGGACAAACTGACCATAGCTATCAAAGAAAACAAGAAGATGGTGGACTCCACTATCACGGCCATCATCAGCCGCCTCTCAAAGCTCGAGAAGGAAGTAGAAACATATCATAAGGAGAGGGAAGCATGGCAAAAAGAGAAAGAAGAATGGACTAAGGAGAGGGCAAACATGAAAGAGGAATTGGAGCTCCTCAAAGCCTCAATGGTCTCTCTTACACCCGAAGAGGGAGAGATTAATATGAACAAGACAGAAGCTCTCAAAGAAGAACTCACCAAATCCTTGACCGAGAGCATGGAAAACAAATTAGAAGCTACCAAAGAAGGGTGGATCGACATAGTGAAGAACATCAAAAAAGAAGCCAAAGAGAAAGCACAAAAGGAAGAAGCCCTCATCGTGCACACCACTATTGAGGAAGAAAAGATGAGACATGCCCGCCGTCTCAATGTACGCATCACGGGCATTGAAGAAAAAGAAGGCTCTACCCCCGAGTCCGATGGGAAAACACTATGCAAGATACTCGGCTACAAAGAGGAGTCCCCCCCATTCATCAAGTCTTGGAGAACGGGACGAGACCCCACGAAGAAGAGAGCTCTCATTCTACACTTCCCTTCCGAAGATATAAGATCTACTTTCCTATGCAGGAGGGTGATTTTGAGAGCACTTGATGGCCCCCCCATCTACCTTGACGATGATCTCACACCCATGCAGGTAGCACACCGTCGTGCATGCATGCCGAGAGTACATCAAGCTCGCAAAGAAGGAAAGAAGGCTTCATACAGAGATGGTCGTGTCATCATTGATGGCAAGGCCATCCCATAGGGATTCGCGGCCTGTGAGACACTCGAGGAGATACACCTTGCAGTTTGGAACTGCAATGGAGATCTATGGACACACCCAGAGAGATTGGAAGAGGTGCGCAAAGACAAAGACATCATTATGCTCACAGAGACACATGAGAGCCCGAACCGGGGCCTACCTCGTGTCCACGGTTTTCAGTGGGAGTCCACATACAGAGAGTGTACACGTCAGCACACCACCCGAGGATCGGGAGGAGTAGCCATACTCTTTAGAGATGGACTTCAGAGCAGGATACAGATAGTCGCACGTGATTCACAGGCCAGATATCTTTGGATTCGACTCCAGCTCTCGCAGGAGCGGATCATCTTCATAGCATTATGCTACTTTGCTCCTTCTAGCTCGCGTTTCGCTATCATAGATCGAGAGGAGGACTCACCATACACTTGCTTGTCAGAAGAGATTACAGAGTACTCTGCATTAGGGGAAGTCTTCCTTATGGGAGACTTCAATGCCAGGACAGGCAATGATCAGTGTGAGATATTTGACCCAGAAGACCCGGAGATACTACATACCATAGAGGATGAGTCTACAGCTCGAGCTTCAGCTGACCCTACACACACTCACTATGGCACTCACCTACTCAGACTAGGCTCTCGACATAATCTCGTTATCTATAACGGGATGACTCAGTGGCCTACCTCAGGAGGATTGACATGCATACCACACTCAGTCACAGATGGCGGGGGAAGTACAGTAGATTACGTCATGGGGTCCAGAGGCCATCCACCTACTTACCTCATTCACCATCCCACCCATACCCATTGGGGCCGATCACACATACCTCGCACTCTCCCTGAAGGGAGACACCCCTACACGCATACCCGCAGCACGCATCCCACACACCACCATCCACTTCACACACGAGCTAGCTCACATATATGCGGCTCGAGTCGAGCAGGGTCTTCTCTTACTTCATCCTGACACTCCACTATCCCTACTCACCTCTCAGATAGCGTCAGTTCTTCAGACATCAGCCATCAGCTCCTTCCCACACACCATCCATTCTCGTCACACACCTCCTCCCGGGACTATGCCACAACATCGTTGGTATGATGAGGATTGCAGAGATCTTTACCGCCGACTACGAGCTCAGAGAGCATTGGGAGAGATCACAGAGAGAGAGGCCAAGGGACAGATGAAGACTCTCACACGTCGAAAGAGGCGAGCCTTTGAGGAGGCACAGGAGCTTGAGCTATACCATCTCTTTATGAGTATGGACAGTGCTGCAGCATGGCGCAGCCTACGAGAGCCACGCCCGACCACACCTATTGGAGACCCACACACATGGCATGATTATGCTCAGAGGTTATATGAGGTACCTAGGCAGCCTCCCATTCCCCAGCCACTTGAGCCTCGCCCTACTAGTTCTTCTCTCTTCACAGCAAAGATGGTTGAGAGGGCCATACGACGACTTCGACATGGACGTTCGACAGACCACGCAGGATTGCAGAGCGAGCATCTCATATATGCAGCCTCCACTATAGCCCCGTTGATTGCACATGTCTTCAACCGGGCTATAGGAGAGGGCTTCCCAGAGGAGTGGACTAGGCACACCATTGTGCCTATCCACAAATCTGGCGACACCCTGGATCCAGGGAACTACAGGACCATCATGATTGGCCACACCATGGCCAAACTATACGGTGCCATACTTGAGGCAGAGCTCAGTTCATATGCAGAGACTGAGGGGCTACGAGCACGAGGCCAGGCAGGTTTTCGACGAGCTTTCTCTACTATTGATCACATCTTCATTCTGCGCTGCCTCATTGATGGGGCAAGGGTGCGGAAGAAGAGGCTATATTGCTGCTTTGTGGACTTCCGCAAAGCTTTTGATACAGTGCCGCGAGAGAGGCTCTTCCAACGCCTCCAGAGCTTGGGAGTACCATCAGGGATGATTTGGGCCATCTATGCACTCTATGAGCAGGTGACTGGGAGGGTACGGTGTCCAGGAGGTATGTCTGAGGCCATTGCTAGCACCATCGGTGTTAAGCAAGGCTGCCCACTCTCTCCCACTCTATTTGGTCTCTACATTGACGAGATTGAGGACTACATTCTCCGAGCTGGAGGAGAGGGTGCAGACCTCGCAGGTACACATGTCCACATTTTATTATATGCCGATGACATTGTCTTGATTTCAGAGTCACCCGAGGGATTACAGCGCCACCTTGAGGCCCTGGATGAGTTTTGTACACAGAGGGGCTTGACAGTAAACCTTGGCAAGACCAAGGTCATGATCTTCCACACCTCCCCCATGGTGAGGAATGGAGCAGGATTCAGAGCTGGTGGTGGACAGATTGAGGTGGTCACTTCCTATGTCTATCTCGGAGTCACATTCACGAGCTTGCCTGGCCCCTTCAGCATGAGACAGGCAGCCACCGATAGACTCACACGTGGATATGCAGCTTTAGCCATGTTAGAGCGGAGATGTCACCAAGCACACTTCCAGGAGCCCCGCACGAAGGGCTGGCTATTTGACACACTGGTCAGACCAGCTATGATGTATGCTGCGACGGTTTGGGCCCCAGGTCTCACAGTCACCCAGTGGAGTGCGATCGAGAGGCCACAGGTACGTATGATCTCGCGATTATTTCGTGGGAAACAGTCGGTGCCACATGACATCATCAGGGCAGAGCTAGCTGCACCACCCATGGCAGTAGAGGCACTATTCCAGACTATCTGCTTTATTCAGAGGATTAGGGACCTCCCTACAGATAGACTCACACACAGAGCTCTTGAGGCATCTATACAGATATCAGAGTTAGGATATGAGAGAGCTTGGTACACTCAGGTTAGAGTCTGGTTTGATAGTCATGGACTTGATATGGACAGATTGCCGCCTTTTCAGTATGACCCAGACTCACCTCACATCCACCTCTCTCGTCGTGAGAGGAATGTTGTGCTCAGACAGGATCTCTGGCAGCTCTACATTAGTCAGACATGGCACACAGCACACATGGGATCGAGACTATCGCACTATTGAGACCAGTTCATAGACATACTAGCTGACGGTTTCATCCAGCGACCACGCTACATGGATACTCACATGCCTCATAGCTTGAGGGTAGCGATTGGCCAGCTGAGAGTCTCATCACACCGACTCGAGATTGAGACGGGCAGAGCCGCAGACATTCCCAGAGAGGAGCGGATATGCAGAGTATGCAGAGTAGAGATGGAGGATGAGGAGCACTTTGTATGCAGATGTAGCGCATATGATGGCATCAGAGGAAGATACGAGACTCTGTTTGCAGGGCAGCCCACCCTCCGAGAGATCATGGACTCTAGAGACCAGCGACGGTTCGGGCGATTCTTACTAGAGATACAGAGTCACAGAGATTCCCTACTCCAGCCTACTGTAGCACTCCATACACGAGGGAGACAGAGTCAGCTCACTGACTTCTTTATTCCACGACGTGCTGCAGCCCTCCCCCCCTCAGCCCACATACCGAGCGGGGTGACTCTTCAGCAGGCTCAGATATCTCGAGCTAGGAGACGACCCCGTGCTATAGGATATCGGGCCCCGAGACTTCACCGACACCAGATTGCGGAGATCCAGGCTTGTGACCATCGCGCCATGGAGGAGAGACGATCCCAGATGATGGCCGATCCCGTTGCAGCCATCAGGGTGGCCCTGACTCCACCTCCACCTATGTATCACATATTACATCCCACCCACTAGCACAGGATGGAGCTAGTTAGTCGTTTTAGATGCATTCTCATGGTTGTTGTACTACCCTTTTGCATATAGACTATCATAGATATCGCACTCCATACACCCCCCACCACTTTCATGGGTATCCCCACATGCATACTACGGAGATCTATATCAGCTTAACCAGTTTCTTTTCAGCACTTTTATCTTTTCTGATTGACAGAAGATACACCCATGTACATCGATTTGTCTCATAGGCCGAGTTCGGCCTCCTAATAGACGTAAAAACACTTTCTTTCTTTCTTTCTTTCTTTCTCACACACACACACAAACCTTTTGAGGCATCTATACAGATATCAGAGTCAGGATATGAGAGAGCTTGGTACACTCAGGTTAGAGTCTGGTTTGATAGTCATGGACTTGATATGGACAGATTGCCCCCTTTTTCAGTATGACTCAGACTCACCCCACATCCACCTCTCTCGTTGTGAGAGGAATGTTGTGCTCAGAATGGATCTCTGGAAGCTCTACATTAGTCAGACATGGCACACACCACACATGGGATCGAGACTATCACACTACCGAGACTAGTTCTTGGACATACTAGAGGACGGTTTTATCCGGCGACCATGCTACATGGATACTTACATGCCTCATAGCTCAAGGGTAGCGATTGGCCAGTTGAGAGTCTCATCACACCGACTAGAGATTGAGATGGGCAGAGCCGCAAACATTCCAGAGCAGCGGATATGCAGGGTATGCAGAGTAGAGATAGAGGATGAGGAGCACTTTGTATGCAGATGTAGCGCATATGATGACATCAGAGGCAGATACGAGACTCTCTTTACTAGGCAGCCCACCCTCCGAGAGATCATGGACTCTAAAGACCAGCGACAGCTCGGGCAATTCTTACTAGAGGTACAGAGTCGCAGAGATTCCCTTCTCTAGCCTACTGTAGCAGCCCATACAGGAGGGAGACAAAGTCAGCTCACTGACTTCTTTATTCCACGACGTGCAGCAGCCCTCGCCCCCTCAGCTCACACACCGAGAGGGGTGACTCTTCAGCAAGCTCAAACCTCTCGAGCTAGGAGACGACCCCGAGCTGTAGGATATTGGGCCCCGAGACTTCACCGACCCAGATTGCAGAGATCCAGGCCTGTGACCATCGCGCCATGGAGGAGAGACGATCCCAGATGATGGCTGACCCTGTTGCAGCCATAAGGGTGGCCCTGACTCCACCTCCACCTATGTATCACATCTTACACCCGCCCACTAGCACAGGATGGAGCTAGTTAGTTGTTTTAGATGCATTTTCATGCTTGTTGTACTACCCTTCTGCATATAGATTATCATAGATCTCGTACTTCATACACCCCCACTTCCATGGGTATCTCCACATGCATACTACGGAGATCTATATCAGCTTTACCAGTTTTTTTCAGCACTTTTTTCTTTTCTGATTGACAGAAGATACACCCATGTACATCGATTTGTCTCATAGGCCGAGTTCGGCCTCCTAATAGACGTTAAAACTCTCTCTCTCTCTCTCTCTCTCTCTCTCTCTCTCTCTCTCTCTCTCTCTCTCTCTCTCTCTCTCTCTCTCTGACGCGCTGACGCATCTGACACATCTGACCCGCTGACGCTCGTATGACGCACTGACGCATCTGACACGCTGACACTGGTCTGACGCACTTACAACTCTGACGCGCTGGACCGACAACTCTGACGCGCTGGTCTGACGTCTGTGACGCGCATATCTGACACCCCTGACGCACTGATCGGAGTCCTCCGACGTACAAATCTGAGGCCTTTGACGTGTTCTGACACCGCTGACATACAGCAGCTCTGACACCTCTGAAGTGGTACACAGATCTGACAGTGGAAAGAGCAGATCTGATTTTTTTCTGTTCTTCTCATGAGACATGACTCAAAAGTGTTAGGGTTTGCTGCCAGAAACCCTAGCTTGACACCTCTGTACCTGTGCAAAATGGCCACGAAACAAACACTTACCATCAAGAGCTGCTTAGGGCATTTTTAAGAAGACAACAGTTTATCTGAGTTGAAAAGCACACATAAATAGAAGAGGAGAATGGCACGGTTAGAGAAAAAAGAGGTGGACAGTAAAGCTATCAAAGATGTTAAAAAGGAGGCAGACAAAGCACTAAATCAAGAAATGAGAAGAGCTTTTGAGAAGATTAAAGCTTTTGAAGATCAAATCAAAGACATCAAAGAGGAGAGAGACGAATTGAAGGCTGAAATCCACCGCCTTCAGGAAGAGATTGTTCACATGAAGATCTCTAGGGTTAAAGAGGAAGGAGAGATCTCTCAAGTGGAAGAACTCAAGGAAGAGCTCAAAAAGGAAATCAGATCAGAAAAGGAGTCCACTCGAGAGACATGGGTAGAAATAGTTCACAAGAGGGTCAAGAAAGAAGTCAGTGAAGAGGCACGGAAGGAAGAGCTCACTAGAGTCCAGGACACACTCCAGGAAGAAAAACTTCGACACACACGCTGATTGCATGTACGGATTACAGGTCTCTCAGAAGGCACATCACCGGATGCAGATGCCACTGACATCTGCTGACGCTTGGGGTACGAGAGCATACCTTTCACACAGGCATGGAGGGTTGGTAAAGACACGTCCCGACCACGAGCACTCATCCTTCGTATGAGCTCTCAGGATACACGTATCGCCTTCTTCCGACGACGACCAGTACTAGGCGGACTACCTGGAGGAGCTTTATATATGGACGAGGATCTCACGAGGATGCAGATAGAGCACCGTCGGACATGTATGCCACATATTTTTCAAGCCCGACGAGAGGGAAAGAAGACCTTCTACCGGGACGGTAAAGTCTTCATCGACGGACTCCCTATCAAATAGGGATACGTGGCCTATGAGGCAACACAATATCAGAAGTCACCACTCAGAGGAGCAGTCTGGAACTGCAATGGAGCACTTTGGACACGGCAAGACCGATTGGAAGAGATCCGAGAGACTCCTGACTTCGCTTGCATCACAAAGACCCACGAGAGCCCAGGGAGAGGTCTACCTCGCTTTGCAGGTTTTCATTGGGAATCTGCATTTAGGACCACGACGAGACAGGGTACAGCGTGAGGGTCAGGAGGGGTGGCCATCGTATTTAGACGGGAGATACAGAGCCGTATCCATATTATAGAAAGAGATGAGGAGGCACGATTCATGTGCATTCGCATGGAGATAGCACAGGGGAGCTCGATTTACATCGCTATATGCTACTTCGCTCCAGGCGGATCTCGATACGCAGGACAGGATCTTGGGGGACCGATCCGAGACAGAGACTCACCATACACAGCACTCTCAGAGGAGATACTACATTATAGCACACTAGGTGAAGTCTTCCTTATGGGGGATTTCCATGGATGCACTCAGTCACATCAGTGCGATGCATACGATATTGATCACCCACATCTCATGAGGACCAGAGACCCAGAGGAGATGAGTACCAGTAGAGTATTGGTAGATATGGGTCAGGACACCACAGGGTATGGCATACATCTGCTTGAGCTAGGCAGCCGACATCAGCTCGTTATATACAACGGGATGCATCATTGTCCAGGTTCGGGCGGACTTACTTGCTTCCCTCACGGGGGAGGTGAGAGTACAATCGACTACGTTTTGGGTACCACCTCTCGAGCTTCACTCATCACCTCACTTACTATTGGACGACGCCCACTTGGTGCTGACCATACATTTATCACATTCACACTCTCATCTCCTATTCCATTAGACCCTCCCTCGCCCACTGAGACACACATCACGATACACTTCACACACGAGCTCTCACACGTTTATGCACACCATTTACACACCCTCCTACTCTCCCTCGATCCACTCTCACCCTTGGACACACTTACATCACAGTTCACAACCATCCTACACGACTCAGCTCTCTGCAGTTTCCCACACCGCACACATATACACCCACCACGCTCAGGTTCCATGCCTCAGAACCGCTGGTATGATGCAGATTGCCGCGAGCTACGAAAGCACCTACGCATTTTAGAGCATAGAGGGGATATTACACACACACACAGGCACAGCGTCGCATGCAGAGCCTTACTCGCTACAAACGGCGTGATTGGGAAGAGAGATAGTACTGGGATATTTATCATTTACTCATGAGTCGAGACAGTGCAGTGGCATGGCGACATTTGAGAGAGAGGAGACAGCAGACACCCATCCGAGATCCGAGCACTTGGCATAGCTATGCACAGAGCCTATACGCGATCCCGAACTAGCCCCCCATTCCCGGACCACAAAGCTCACGTCCTACTACATCTCATTTCTTCACACCCACTATGGTGGGACGCGCTATTGCCCGTCTACAGCATGGCAGGGCTCATGACCTTTTCGGTTTACAGGCCGAGCACCTCATCTACGGAGGCATGACCCTTGCACCGCTCATTGCCCACCTCTTCAACCGTGCAATGGTTGAAGGGTTCCCTGACTCATGGACTGAGCACACCATAGTGCCCATTCATAAGTCAGGAGATACTATGGATCCAGCTACATACCGGACGATCATGATTGGCCCTATATTGGCGAAGTTATATGGGGCGGTACTCGAGACAGAGTTGAGTACTCTCGCTGAGAGGAACGGTATCAGGGCTCCAGGACAGGCAGGCTTCAGACGAGATTACTCTACTATTGACCACATCTTCACTCTGAGATGCCTAATCGACCAGCCAAGGGTGAGGAAGAGGAGATTATATTGCTGCTTTGTGGACTTCCGCAAAGCATTTGACACCGTTCCCAGGGGACGACTCTTCAGACGACTACTTGATATCGGAGCCCTAGAGGAGATGATATGGGGGATCTATGCCTTATATGAGAGAGTATCTGGCAGAGTCAGATGTTCGGGGGGCGTATCTCATCCACTTGCTAGCACTATCGGGGTGAAGCAAGGATGCCCTCTTTCACCCACCCTCTTTGGTCTTTACATTGATGAGATAGTAGACTACATACAGCAGCAGGGGGTGATGGCATTGAGGTACGCGGGTCCAGTGTACATATTCTTTTATATGCTCATGATATTGTACTGGTTTCAGAGTGTGTAGAAGGTCTACAGCATCATCTACATGGCCTAGATGACTTTTGCACACACATAGGGTTATCGGTGAACCTTGGTAAAACCAAGGTCATGATCTTTTATACATCGGCACAGGTACGCAGACATAGTTTGTTCACGACAGCGGGTGGACCGATTGAGGTGGTCGGATCATATGTTTACTTGGGAGTGACATTTACAGCAGCATCAAGGGTCTTCTCTATGTCTGAGGCAGCACGTGACCCCATCACACGTGGGTATGCAACACTTGCCTTGATGGAGAGACAGTGCCACGAGGCATATTTTCAGGAGCCCCGCACAAAGGGGTGGCTCTTCGACACTTTGGTTACACCAGCACTCATGTATGGGGCAGCCATATGGGGACCAGGATTAGCCACATCAGTTTGGACAGCATTAGAGAGGCCACAGATCCTCATGATTTCCAGACTTATCCGGAGCAAGTCTTCAGTACCACATGATATCATTAGAGCAGAGCTCGCTGCACCACTGATGCTAGTTGTGGCACTATTCTAGACAGTATGCCTATTACATCGACTCCGCAGCATGGATGCAGAGCGCATTGCTTATCGGGCTTTCCAGGCATCACGGGACACGGCATTAGCAGGCGACACCTCCTCATGGTATGCACAGACACGAGACCGGCTGGCCCACCATGGCCTTGACATAGACAGGCTACCACCACTACAGTACGACTCACATGCACCCACCTACTCGCTCTCTCATTAGGAGAGGAATAGGATCATTCCTGAGGAGATATGGCATACATACATACAGAGGACATGGGTGAGCCCTAGGGGTACATTGCCACCGAAAAAGCTCTATTACCGTGAGCATTTTCTACATAAATCGGACGAGGGCTTCATCGAGATTCCGAGATACATGCAGAAATATCTACCCCACCATCTTCGAGTCGTCATTGGGAAGCTCCGGGTTTCATCACATCAGCTCGAGATTGGGAGGGGTCGATCTAGGGGAGTCCCCCGTGAGGAGAGGTGGTGCCCAGTATGCGAGACAGAGGTAGAGACTGAGGAGCATTTTGTTATCAGATGCCCAGCATATGTAGACCTACGAGCACAGTTCCAGATAGAGGAGTCACTCCAGTTATGCATGACTATGGGAGACCAGCGACGCTTGAGACGCTTCCTCACAGCAGCATACGAGAGGCGAGATCGGTCACTCCAGCCCACACATCAGCCACGGGTGAGTACGCAGCAGACCATTACCCAGTTTTTTCAGCGAGCTGAGCTACATCAGAGAGGTCCATATATAGGGCTCACGCTCCACCAGGCAGCAGCACAGAGAGCACGGCGCCGACCACGCATGGGCAGATATCATCGACCACGACTATATCAGGAGAATATCTCACGCATCAGGACAGCCCACGACCACATGATGGAGCATAGGTGCACCACCACCCCATGGGTTGTCTTCCTTCAGGAGGCACTCAGACCACCCCCGATGTACCACATACTACACCCACCTCTACCCATTCACGGGTAGCTAGGGTGTTTTACTCACACTTTTACTCACATGTCCCCCATGTATTAGGTGGCCACTATCTGCGGAGTCATAGCCACATCTCCCCATCCTTTTCCAGTCTTATATATATCTTTGTGTCGCGATATACCTTTTATTTCATTTCATCCTCTACACAGGGTTACTACACTTGTACATGGTTTTTGTCTCATAGGCCAAGTTTGGCCTCTAGAAGACGTTAATATGACTTTCTCTCTCTCTCTCTCTCTCTCTCTCTCTCTCTCTCTCTCTCTCTCTCTCTCTCTCTCTCTCTCTCTCTCTCTCTCTCTCTCAGGTCTCGTAGCTCCTTAGGACTGCCGTCAAGTCGCTGCTCTTCGCTTCATCTCTCTCGTCGGTGCTCGTAGCTCCTCGTCTCTGCCGTCGAAAACCCTAAAAGTTGCCAGATCCGCTCGTCGCTGCTTGTAGCTCCTTATCTCTGCAGCCAAACCCTAAAGCAGCCGTCAGGTCTCTTCCATCAAGCCCTGCCATAGCTTGTTTCCCTTGCCAGATTTGCCTTACTGACTTAGGGTTCATGCTTCCCGCTTAAGGTCCCCGAGTGCTAGCCACTTCCTACAGATGTCATCTACCACAAGTCCGAGTTTCTAACTGAAGTCTAATCAGATTGCAAGCAACAATTTTTATCAAGTCTCGAAACCCTAGCTGACCTTAACCCTAATCCTAGCCCGATACCAACCCCAAAACCTAACCATGAATATGCCTAATATACACATTTTAATCTTCCATCCTAACCCTAACCCTAAATCGAAACCCTAAATCCTAACCCTAACCGTAACCTAAAACCCTAAACCTAACCCCAAACCCCCCACCTAACGTCAGCCCCCCCTCTCTCTCTCTATCCTTACCTTGAGCCCTAACCCTAATCCTAACCCTAATCTTAACCCTAACCCTAACCCCGAACCCTAAACCTAATCTTCTCTCTCTCTCTCTTCTTCCATGGCTCCCAAGTTGGAGGACCAGCTAGCCACCTTAGAGCATACTCTCCGAGAGTTGATAGGAAAACATAAGAAAGAAGGAGATTTTGGACTGAACAGGGTTACCCACAGAGTATCTCTCCCTCTTCTTCCATGGCTCCCAAGTTGGAGGAACAGCTAGCCACCTTAGAGCATACTCTCCGAGAGTTGATAGGAAAACATAAGAAAGAAGGAGATTTTGGACTGAACGGGGTTACCCACAGAGTAGTCGCCCTCGAAGCCAAGGTGGCAACATTGGAGAAGGAAAACGAGTCCCTTCGAGAAGAGCTTCTTGCTATCCGCAAGCAGCACTCACGGGACCAGGAGGAGCTTCACACTCATAGTGAATTTAAATCGTGATTTTTTCGCCCAAAAAAAAAAAAACCGTTTAGTCCGTTCACGATTTAAATCGCTCAGCACGATTTTTATCCAGTTTGAATGATTTTTATTTGCTGAAAAGGCGGTTTTTTCGAAATTCATGCCAAACGATTCATTCGATCATTTGATTGTTGAGAACTTCGAGGTCGTCGTAGACTACGGCTGCGACCAAGTTTTGAGAGAGAGAGAGAGAGAGAGAGAGAGAGCACTTCCTGCTGAGTGCAGCTCTAGCCTCTCATCGACATTAACATATGTGAATCTGAAGCCATAATCCATTATTTGTTTACACAATACAACCAAAGAGAGACAGAGAGAGAGAGAGAGAGAGAGAGAGTGAGAGTCTAGCCTTCTACTAAGAGAGCCTTCAACTTTGAGTAGTCTTTGACCCTTGAAGCTTCAAGCATAGTACTATCATCTATGGGTCGTACTCCTTCTGATATCTGATCCCATGTCAACGCCACTAGACCTAATACTTGGGAATGCAAGGATTGCAAGGGTATCTTTCTTTACAGGTAGTGCATCACGCATCAAGGCACACCTTCTTGGTTTGAGAGGTGGTGGCATTGGAAAATATCACTCTGTGCCTCAACAAATCATGGAGGACTTGACTGCGAAATTGCAATTGAGTCAAGGTGTTGGGAGTATGGAAGTGGATGAAGATTCCCTTAAATCTCATGAGATGCTTCCTAATGTTGGAGAGTCCTCTACCGCACCTTCCAAAAGGGCTTGCAGTGATAGTGTGAGTTCTAGTGGTGCATCGGTAGATGTTGTGGCTACTCCGTCTTCATGAGCACGGCCACCCTCTAACAATGGTCCCATACCTAGGAACTTGCCAGAGAGCAATGTCTTCATGAGGAGTAGCCATAGTTAGTAAGGTACGATCCGTACGATTCGTACGGTACGTATTAGTACGGTACTACGTACGTACCCTAAGATTTGGGGCTTCCAGTACGATATTCGTAAGTTCATAAAGTAATATTTTTTTTTGGCTGAAAATAATATATTTTATATTTGAGATGATAAACATCATGTTTATGAATAAAATACATCAAAATAAAGGTAAAAAACTTCATTTAGCTATATTTAATCATGTGGGATATTGTCGTCATATCGGGGAATTGGATGTATCAATATCTACTTAGAAGTTAGAACTTAGAAGTTAAAACTTAGAACTTAGAAGTTAAAACTTAGAACTTAGAAGTTAGTACTATCATTTATGATTTATGTTAAAAACAAAAATCATGCTATCAATTTTCAAACTTCATTCATGACACATGTACATACTACATACATCTAGATTCTGCATGATACCATCATACCAAAATGATAAATCTAGCTTCAAATCATATCAAAGTTTCAAACATGATCATCGTGATTCATGAATCATCACCAAGAAATTAGAATACATGAAATAACAAGATGATAAGTCACAAGTCTAGAGTGATAAATAGTAAATACTAAAAAACTAAAAGCCAATGAAAAACATCATCAATCATCATAATGTCCAATGTCAATAAAGTGTCAATAAAGTGACATCAATCACTCATCATCCATCTCATCAATGTCACTATCATCAGAATTCTCATCAAGAGAATCCGATGATGTCATCTCATAAGTAGATGATGGTGGTGTGGGAGGATCACTGACAAGGTTCCCCTCATCATCAAAACGCGGGGATAGTGGAAGCGGCTGCAGCGATGATAATGTACTCCTCTGCCTCCTCGTGTATGTACTAGCCGGTGCTCAACTAGTGCTAGCTCCATCCCCGTGTGAAGTGGTTGATGCACGCCGGATAATCAATCCCTTCCCGCGACCACGGACTCCTCTGACCCTTCCTCTGCTATGGCCCCTTGTTTGCCTCACATCTGTAGAGCAAAGCTCTCTATATAGATCGGCAAAAAGAAGCTCTTCCTCATCTTGAGGCACATCATGTGATGGAAGAGGAGTGTCTTTCACGGAAGGCCAAAATTTGTCCACATTCACCTAAACAAAAAAGAGAATCAAAACATGAATTAGCATAACATGGAAGCCTACAACATTGAAAGCTGAAATTTTATGCAAGGAGCAAATGATAAAGCTACTTACTTGTTTGATAGTCTCCATGTTAGGGATATTTTGCAACATCTTAAGATTTGTACGACAATATATTAACTTTTCCATTTGATGAGGACTAAGTCTATTCCTCACCTTTGTGTGGATGAGAGAGAAAGCACTCCAATTTCTCTCACATGCACCGGATGAGCAATCTTGAGATAACACTTTAAGAGCATATGTGAATAATGTAGTGAATGCAAAACCAAAATTTTGCCACCAAAAGAGTGGTTTTACCATTGATTCTCTATCCCAACATGTAGGAGAAAGAAAGGCAGGATTTCCTCTCTCATCCATATAACAATTAATTTGCTCCAACATGTCATTATGTAGATGTGTGGGAACTACACGTGACATATATTGAAGATGATCCGATAATAACTCCACATCATCATATAATCGGGTGCTTTTGAATGCCGGATGCAATAAACCCGCAAACCCATGGATAGGCCGATGCATCCATGTCCATCTTCTCATTGTTGCCTAAAAAAAAAGAAAGAGGGTTAAATATTAAAATTTAATAATAAGAATGAATTATGAGATGAAAATTATAATACACATGCCACATGTGAGATATATATCTCATTGCGTCATGCATGCATGCATGCATGATGCATGATGATTACATGATACATCATGTATGCATGATTGCAATTTGCAATTTGAATCATTACATGCAAAATTCAAATTGCAATTTGCACATAAATACCAAATACAAATGTAAAATACATTTATGATATGTATAATGATTAATCATTAATGTGAATTGTGGTATAATTGATAAAGCATAATTTATCAAAATATCTTACCTCAAGTACTTCATCTCTTTGCTCCTCGGTGACAAGAGTGCATTCCCTTATCTCTTGCATAGCTCTTCTCATGATATGGATGAGAAGACCGAGAGTAGCACCTTCACAATCCGTCATGCGTAGAGCTTTGTAGATAGGTGTGATGACACCTAAAATAGCTCTCACACCATCCCAAAAGCTCTCATCCAAACATAACCTTTGCATGCTTTTTGACTTCTCCGATGTGCTCTCGTCCCACTCGATCCAAAAGGTAGATGCCACCGTTTGTCGTAGAGGCACTTTCACTTCAAGCAACCTTGAAAGAACAATCCACATGTATGCAAAGCGTGTGGTGGCGGGCTTCTTTATTTCAAGCTTGCTATGCTCTCTAAACATAGCCAACACTTCCACTTTTTGTGTGAAAAATGTAACTATGTTCGAGGCTTGTAGTGTGCAAGCTTTCACCCATGTTAGCTTTCCAATATCCTCCATGAGCAAATCAAGACAATGAGTTGCACATGGAGTCCACACAATATGTGGATACTCACCCTCCAAAAGCTGCCCCATATGCCTACAATTGCTTGCATTATCGGTGACAACTTGCACTAGATTTGATGAACCCACCTATGCATGAAATCCATAAATTAGTGTCAAAATATCAAAATGAAATTAAAATAAGATAAAAATTTAAAACTTACTTCTTCAATGGCCTTCTTAATATGCCGATAGATGAACACTCCGGTTGTCTTCTTTCCCTTCTTTCCAACATCAACGGCACGTAGGAAAAAAGTACCAATAGGGCATGACACAAGAATATTAATTATGCCTCTATTTTTTCTATCTCTCCATCCATTCGAGAGGATAGTGCATCCATACCTAAACCATTTCTCACGCATAGGGGCAAGTGAGAGATCTATTCTTTTCTTCTCCTCATCAATCTTGGTTGTCCTCATATCGGAGTAGCTAGGTCCACTCTATCCTTGACATGGACCCACTTCACTAATTGCTTTCACCATAGTCTTCCATTGGTTTGAATTAAGAAGATTAAATGAGAGATTTTCCATAATTACCGTTCTTGCAATCTCTATGTCGGCTATCTTTTGTTTCTCTTTGATCCATGTGAGAGAGGACTTTACATGCCCGGGAGCTTGCCCTAATCCACTTTGCCTCATTGATTGTGACTCCCTTTGTAATGGTGATTGTGAGGATGAACCAACATTTGAGTCATGAAAAGGTGACTCCTCTTCATGTGAAGAAGTAGAGACCGTTGCACGAGAAGAATGGCTTGCATATCCTCTTACCGATGTAGGTAATGTGCTAGGAGATCCCATCATTTTTTGCCTAATCTCGGATGCAATATGATCGGGAATTTCCTTGCATGCGGCCACTTGCCCTCCAAGCTTGCTTATGTGTTGAAGTAGCCTTGTGGCCCCGCTTGTGTATCGCTTGCCACAATATTTGCAAGTCCAATGATGGGAATTGGACTTCTTTGTGTCTTTCTCCACCCCAACACAATGGAGATCAAAAGCCTCATGCTTTTCTCTCACCATGTTGCTTAGAGAAAGGTTAAAGCTGAACTAGAAGAGAAAGGTTTGAAGCGAGCTTGAGAAAGCTTGATAGAGCTTGAGATAGAGCTTGAGATAGAGCTTGAGAGAGGCTAGAGCTTGAGGAATCTTAAGTGTGTGTGTGACATGTGTGTTTGAAGATGGGAGATAGTAGTAGACTCGTGAGCGAGCGGCTGCAGAAAATACCCGAACGCGCAACAGTTTGAAGTGAACAAAAGTGAACCGAACGAAAAAGTGTAGGTCTTTTTTTTTCGAAAAAAAAATCGTATGAACTCGTACGATTACGTACCGTACCGTACCTTGCAAAAAATACGTACGGACATATTCGTACGCGTACGAATAGCAACTATGGGAGTAGCATGAAGGCATCAATGTAGAAACAAGCAATGGAGAAAGCCAAGAAAGAGATCAGCAAATTATTTATTTTATGTGGCATCCCCTTCAATGTAGCCAATACTACTGCATGGAAGAGGGCAATGAGAGTTGTTAATCGCATAGGCACTCCTTGGGAAGGACCATCGAGGAGAGTTCTACGTACTAGTGAGCTTACTAAACAAAAGCTTCCAGTAGAGACGAGATGTTATCATTGCGTGCTACGTGGGAGAAATATGGGTGTTCCATTTTATGTGATGGATGGTCTGATATGCGCAAGAGGAACGTGTATAACATTATGGTTTCCTCTTGCAAGGGAACTATGTTTCTACGTTCCATTCCAGCACATGTGAATTCATATTCTCCCATGTAAAAAAAGCCATAGAGGATGTTGGGTCACGTAATGTCATTCAAGTGGTCACAGACAATGGATCCAATTGCGTGGCTATGGGTCGTATGCTAGAGGAAGAATACCCCAAAATCACATGGACCCCTTGTGCGAGTCATAGTTTAGACCTCTTGATGGAAGATATAGGGAGCTTGCCATGGGTTGAGAACATTCTTAGTAAAGCCAAATTTATAGTGAAGTTTGTTACTACCAGACCCAAAGTTCAAAATATATTCCCTTCACATAGTGATTTGGAGCTTCAAAAGCCAGCTTTCATACGATTTTGTTATATATTCATTGTATTGGACAGAGTATTGAGAGTGAGGAAAGGTCTCCTTCGTACAGTTGTAGCATAGGAGTGGTATCAGATACCTGAGGCTAGAGATGGAGACCCTTTATTTATGCGATTTTCAAAACTTGTCATGGGAGAGGATGCCTTCTGGTCGAAGGCAGAGGTTCTCATTGCTGCTCTTCAACTAGTATATTCCGTGCTTCGTATCATAAACATGGAGGGAAGCACACTCCGACTTGTATACGAGTATGTCAGTCGTATACAAGGATGCATTGCGGATGTATCAGGTCTTTCAGATACAGAGAGTAAGTGGTCTATTTCATATTATATATATTATAAATATATCTAATATATTATAATTTATAATTTATATATCATGATTCAAATTTAATATACATGTAACATAACATTATACATTGTTAAAACTTTTGCAGGAGTCATGATTTGTGTGAAGCAGTGCATAGGAGATGGGATTGGTTTCACAAACCAATCCACGCAGTTGCTCACATACTCCACCCTTTATGGAGATCTGAGGCCCAAGATACAGATGTCACTTTAGAGGACAGTTGGATAGAGTATTTGGGATGATGGACCGAAGGAGATATGGAGTTGTATTCACAGTTGCACAAAGGGCGTATGCAATTTCGGTCCATGGAGAGGTATTTTGGATAGCCCACTGTGAGACTGAGAGAGAACCAGGTTTCCCCTATCACTTGGTGGGAAATATATCTGGTCGGTACTCCTCTATTGGTATGTTTCAACTATCTTAAAGATATGGTTTCTTTTTTATTATAATTATCATATTATGATGGAATCATTATACTTATTTAAAATAATATAAATTGTCATGAATGATCATTGATGACTCTTATTCCTCTTCACAGAGGAAATTGGCATTACAGATTTTATCTCAAGATTGTAGTACCGGTCCAACAGAAAGGAACTAGAGCACGTGGGCATTGTTTCACACAAAAAAGAGAAACAGATTGAGCCCACAACAACTTGAGAAACTAGTGTACACCATAGTTTTTCCATACGCGAACCATACGGCAAACGCATACGGATATAGAAGTATGAAAAAAGTATGGAATCTTTTCAAAAATACCATACGTGATATCATACGTCTAGAACAAAAAATATTAAAAATATGAAGTATTATATATACAATAATATAATATTAAAGATCAAAATTATATTGGCTACTATAGCTGAGGGTGTTGTACATATGTTTGGGTATAATGGAGGAGAGCATATGAGAGTGAATTTGCATAAAACTGGAATCAATGAAAGATGAGAAAAAATTGGAGTACGAAAAATTCCATACTCCAACCATACGCATACGTTTTCATACGTACAATATTTTTTCCATACGCGTCCGAAAATAACTAGGGTGTACACACACTGTAATCTCAAGTTGTTGGAGAGCAAAGGAACCCACATTGCACCACTACAAGTATTTGTGATTTGTTGCAATTTGTTAGCTTTAATTCTTGACCATTGACTCTGAACTTGTAATCTTAAATGATTAAATACATATTTTATTGGATTTTTAGGTGAATGTGGATTCTATTGATATTTCCAAAGTGAAAGATATCCCTCGAATCCCCCCAGAAGAGAAGGATATCTTTTCTATGCTATTTAGAGAGTTTCAATTGTTTGTGAGACAAACACGAAGAGGAACAAGAGAAAACACAACCGGTATATTCTAACTTCTATAGACTATAGTCTATGACATATTATATATGTGATATGTTAGAAGTTAGAACTTAGCTCTTAAGGTTCAAGTTTCAATATTAATTTTTAAGCATGCTTCATGAATTTGATACTTATAATTATAATTTATTGCATGTTCGATAGATCCTGATGCACCATCTACCAGTCGGAGACCTAGGAAGATGGCTTCCCGCCGAGGTGGCAGAGCACGTGGGAGAAGAGGAGGCCGCACGATTCGTCCAGATCCAGACACTAGTCTACCATAGGATTGGGAGCAGAGATCAGCATCATCTAGAAGTGATGATGATGACGATTCACTTGCCAACATAGAGAGAGTCATGGGTCTTCATAGTGATAGTGGATCTACCTCATCATGGGCTAGTTCATTTGATGAGGATGTTGGGATTGATGATATTGTAGATGAAGAGTCAGAGCCTTTACTTCCGATGCTCGACTCTTTACATTTTATTGTTTTTGTTCATGACTCATGATGTATTCAGATTCCACTATCGAGATTCCATATTATTCATGACTCTTTATGCTCGTAATTCATTGCTATGTTTGTATTTGGAATAGTGTACTTATTTTAACAGTCTTCAGTTTCACTTCTTTGTAGTCTTTTGAATCCTGATGAAAATTGAAATGGTAAATGTTTTACATTTGATTAGTATGTATTGTCTAATTGACTATGCTTGAAGCTTCATACAATTCTGTATGTATATCTATAGTTTTTATGAAAAAAAATAAAAATCTCTTTGAGTGGATAAAAACCCCGATTTTTATTTTGGGTCTCAACGATCTAAACGATTTAAACGATTAAATCTCGATTTAAATCTTACGATTTAAATCTCTTGGTCACACTATGTGCACACTGTGCTTATTGATATGAGAACGAATCTAGATAGCATACGTGAGGAGGGGGAGATCGCTCCATAGCTAGAGGACATTCGGGTGACTCTCAAGAAGGAGTGCATGGAGGTGATTCAGAGCGAGCTTGAGATTAAGAAAGATGGATGGGTCGAGGTTGTAAAAAAGAACCTTCGATAGGAGGCAAAGAAGAACCACCACCATGAGGAGATCCATATAATACACACCACCATTGAGGAGGAGAGGATGCGACATGCTCGTAGGCTTAATGTTCGCGTCTCCAGCCTCACAGAGACAGACGGATCACCAGAGCAGGATGGGTGTTGCTTGTGCACACTACTTGGATACCGCGTGGATGAGCCTCTCCCTTTCACCAGAGCTTGGAGAGAAGGACGGGACACCACACGAAGCATAGCACTTATCATTTAGTTCTCATATGAGATCGGGAGGAGAGACTTCCTCAGACGACGGGCAGTACTACGCACTACACCGAGCACCCCCATCTATTTGGATGATGACCTCACACGGATGCAGGTAGAGCACATACGTGCATGCATGCCCCGTGTTCTCCAGGCCCGATGGGAGGGACATTGTGCTCTATACAGAGACGGTCGTGTCATCATTGATGGACAGCCCATTGACTAGGGATTCGCGGCCTATGAGACAGCAGAGCATGAGGTGCACATTGCAGTCGGCAATGGATCTTTGTGGACACATCCAGGACGCCTCGAGGAGGTGATGGAGGGCAGAGACATGATCTTCTTGACAGAGACACACGAGAGCCTGGGGGAGCCTACCGAGGATTGAGGGCTATATGTGGGAGTAAGCTCACTGTAGATCAATTTCTTGATCTATATGCTCGATGTCGTATGTCCTCTTAAGTGCAATATGCACTATGGGTTGCAATTTGAAGACTCAATGGGGAAGAAAAATAGCATATACGATGACACAATGAAATAAGAGAAAGAAGCTGAATTTAGGAGTACAAACAGCTCAAAAGAGGATTAGGAGACATAAGCATACACCTGCATTCTCAATGCTGGACTCCGATTCTAAACATACATGCTCAAGTCTCTAGTCTTCCAACTAGCTGCCCAAAAGAAGATTGGCCAATCACTGCTTGCCCACTACTCGCTCAGAGTGCCAAGCTAGCTGATTCCAAATCCACCAAGTGGAGCACTAGTGGTAAGCTAAGAGCTCTACACACACAAAAGAAGGCAAAGCTTCAGCTCTGCATTCCTTCCTCAAGTCTCTCCCTGAGCTTCTCTCTGAGCTTGTCTTCCCCCTTTTGTTGATGAAGAGGTCTACTTATATAGTTTTTCTGAAAGTGAAGGATAGCAAAAGGGAACAAAATTAGTTTCTTTTTTGGCAAAGAGCATCTGATACTTTCGACAATTTTGGTACTCTGGAAGCTTCATTCTTGCTCTACTTTTCCTGCGCCGTCACTATCTTCCAAATTCTGATATTCGGCGCCGTCCACCGTCCATGAGTTCTCCACGTGCAAGTGGCTGAAAATTTAGACTATATGGAGATCTGGAAGATTTACTCGCTTTTTTCAAGTGAAAAAGTAGACTAAATCAAAGTACACCCTTTTCTTAAAAATTAGACTACTTTTGAAGTAAGTGGACTAACTTCATAAAATTGGTGAACTTTTGAGTAAGTCGACTAACTTGTAAAATTTGACTAAAAAGTCGACTATTTGGTCAACTTAGGAAAATTAGACAACTTAGAGATTTGGCTAAAAAATCGACTATTTGGTCAACTTAGGAAAATTAGACAACTTAGCGATTTAGACGACTTGGGAAAATAGGTGAAATGGGAATTTAGACAACTTGGGAAAATAGGTGAAATAGGAAAATAAGCAACTTCGGAAAATAGGTGAAATGGAATTTAGTCAACTTGGGAAAAGAGGTGAAATGGGAAAATAGGCAACCTGGGAAAAGAGGTGAAATGGGAATTAGGGAACTTGGGAAAATAGATGAAATGGGAAATTTGGCCTTCTTCATGAGTTGGATCCCCCTTCCATTTTCTTGCTCTTCGCTTCTTCTCCTTCTCCTTTTGTTCGAAATCGAGGTAACTTGCCTTGTGCTTGGCTTCTGCATCTTGAAAAGCAAAACAAAAAAAATACATTATTTTAAGGGTGAATCAAAGTACCCCGCTACAGGTTGCCCACCACTTAGACATTCTCCATCCTCAGAGAAAAATAATACTCTTTTTTTTCTTTTTTTCTTTTTTTTTTTCGTTTTCTTTTCTCTCTTTTCTTTTCTTCTTCTTTTTTCTTTTTAACCTTTCTTTTTCTTTTTTTTTCTCTTTTTTTTTTTTTGAAAGTATGTAAGTGAGAGATAATATGGAAAAAAGGAAGACATTTGCAAGTAAAATGCAATACATGCTTCTTACAAAAGGAAGGACAAAAAGATGGCGGATACAAAGTAAAAGGAAACATCTAATGCTATCCACTACCATTCCTAACTAGAGTGCGTTTTGAGCCCCCATAAAGAGAGTTTTTGCCTTGTCATGGATGTCTTTATAGAACGTTGCTTCCCTCCGCAACTTCTCGTTCTCCTCTTTGAGTTCCTGGTTGTTCTTCTCTAGTTGCTTGTTCTCGTCTTCTAAGTCTACGATCCGTCTGTGAAGCTGAAGTACTTGTTGATTTGCCTCCCCCACAAATGAGGAGATCCCTTTGTGATAGTCATGGAGTAGTGAGAGAGATTCTAACGTGTTTCTTGCATGAAGATTTACTATATGGATGTTTCCTAATGCGGGAAGTGCATGAGTGGAAGAACAAGGTGCGAGTGGAGGTGTACTAGAATGCATGGGTTGGGTAGAGGTGGAGTGCAAATGTGAACTTGAAGGGGTAACTAAGATGGTGGGGGCAGGTGAACTTGGCGATGGCATAGGAGGAGGTATGGGAGGTATGGGGATAGGTGGGACATGGATATGTGTATGATGAGGTTGAATCGAAGGTGACATACGTGGTGAAGGAATGTGGATAGGAGATGATGCATGTGGAGTGGAAATAGGAGGAGATGGTGGTGGTGTGGGTGGATTATATGAAGCACTATGGTGAGTGTGAACATGAGGATTGGGAGCCTTTTTCCGCGTATATGTACGTGAAGATGAAGGGGGATGAGTACTTTTTGCTGCAGCATAACCTTGATCACCAATTGGAAGGGCTCGGATGTCTTCTACTGCATCGCCTTTTACTCGTGCTCTTTTTACCGGGAGCTTCTTTCTTACAGGAGTGGATGTATTGCGTTTCATGGAAGATGGTTGACCCACATTCTTCGGTATTTCCGTAAGTCTCGATGGTAAATCATTTAGCCACAAGAGTATCACAAAAGAGTAGACATGAAATTTCTTTGCGTCTTTTTGTATCTGTATTGCATGCCTTTTCCTTTTTTCCATGATGGATGCCCATATTAGATGATGAAAGGGATATGGACGCACCCAAGCAACACATAAAAGCGTGTCACAAGCAGCCATATTGTTGAACAGGAACTTGGATTCAACCCTTCTTAAGAGGATAAAATATTGACATGCACATAAGATGTAATAGTACCTTTCTGAGAGGTTGTTGGCGGTGAACAACTTTGCACATTCCTCACATACCTTGCTTGCATCAACTCTTGAGTATGATCTCGCTCGCAGAAGCCGTCTGACTCTTTCATCCCCACAACTTTGTTTAGCATTTTCTTGGTAAGAGTTCCTGCCGTGAAGTGGGGAAAGGACTCGAAGAAGTCAATCACCTCGTCCGTTGCAATATCTTTGGTAAGTGGTACTTTGGCAATCTCTGTGAGGTGCATAGTCTACAACTCATTCGCTCAGAAGATCACCTCCAAAGATGCTGGTGGAAGAACATCGTGGGCGATCAAAGTGAGTGAATTTTCTCCATCACTTGATGACTGGGCTGAACCAAAATCTTTCTGATATGGTTGATCATCGGAGTCATTGCTGCCCATTGAGTTCCTTAAAGACGAATGGGACATATTACTTTGCTAATAGTTGGATGTTTTTGTCTTCTTAGTGACTGCCCACTTTGTAAGTTAGTCGATTTTCACACTTGCTGGTCATGAATCAGAGGCAAACTGCTGAAAGATGTCAGGCTTCAGCAAAGGGATCCTTGCGCTGATCAAAATGCTAGGCAGGTGGTGATGGTGGCAGCAGGGCATCGTTGTGCTAATCCAATCGCTAGGCAGGTAGTGATGGAGACAGCATTGCAGCAATAACAGGTGGTGATGGAGGCGAAAACAGCAGCAGGCAACGCATGAAAGTGAGCTGATGTCGACTTATGAATTGGGACAAATCGACTATGCAATGATCTAGAGAAATCGACTTATGACCTTAAAAATGGACTATGCACATCAATACTTAAAAAGTCAACTTTTCTTATATATCCTGACCCAAAAAACAAATCGACTTACATGCTAAAAAAATCGACTCCCCTTTTTAAACTAAATCGACCTTTTTGTGTTTAGAAAAATCGACCCAATAAGTAAAAAAAAAACGACTTTTCTAAGTAAAAACAAAATCGACTTTTTTCTTTAGGATAAATTCGACTTATAAAAAAAAAATCGACTTTTTTCCCATTCTTTAAAAGAAATCGACCTTTCCACAAAACAATCGACCTATTACTAAAAAAAATCGACTTTGTTTTCATAACCTCACTCACCATAAGAGAAATCGACCTTTTTTGTCCATTTTTTGAAGCTAAAAAAAATCAGTCTTTTCTTTAAAAAAATTCGACTTTTTTTTTTGGGTTGAAAAAAAAAAATTCGACCTTTCTTTAAAAATCCGGCTTAAAAAAATCGACTATTTTTTTTTGGTGGGAAAAACAAATGACTTATTCATAAAAATTGACACCGATCAAAAAAGAAATGGACTCCAATTCAGATGTCAAAAAGGACTTTTGCATGTGGTTGAGAGATCTAGTGGATAGAGATGATGGGTTTTATTGATGGGGACTATAGTAAGTGTAATAGAGCATCAAGACGGGACATGGTATTTACAGAATTCCTATAGTAGTGATTCACTATCTCATTTTGTTTCTTGGTAGGGTTTGAGACGTGAACGGTTCACCAAAGGAATTTGGGTCCCTTCAAGAGTAGAGAGACATACCGCCTCTTGAGGAAAGATCTCTTTCACCTTGTAAGGACCTGTCCATCCGGTGGATAACTTCTTTTCCTTCCTGTTGTATAACCTTGGTTGATATAGCAGGACCAATGATCCTTCCTTGACTTCTATCTTCCACAGATTTCTGTCGTGCCATGCTTTCCGCTTCATCTGCTCTTTCTCGAGAGTTGAATCTGCTATTGTCCTCTTTTCCTCCAATTGATGTAATCTGATTATATTGATGTTACTCATGACTTCAAAATTATCAATCCTTGGATGTCCCACTCTGCTTGATCTTTTTAGAAATTCTAATGGAGCTATTGCTTCAAGAACATATACTAACTGGAAGGGAGTATGTTTCGTGGTTACCTTGAATGCCGTCTTGTATGCCCATACCACACCTAGGTAGGTAGTGCCCCATGTCAAGGGATGAAGATAGCACATTTTCCTCAAGAGCGAGATGAGTACCTTGTTGGTGCTTTCCGCTTGACCATTGGCTCGTGGGTAATATGCACATGATTTTTTGTGGCAAATTTTGTACTTCATAAATATTTCAATTAGGGTTTTGTTGATAAAATGAGATCCTTGGTCACTTGTAACTTCAACTAGGCAGCCATACCTGCAGAAAATATTCTCATACAGAAAGAGGCTACCGTATGAGAAGTGCAATCCTTTGTCGCCAGAACTTCTGCCCATTTGGTGGCGTAATCAGTAGCTACCAACAAGTACTTCACATTCGCCGAAGAAGTAATGGGATAGATTGGTCCCACAAAATCTAATCCCCATTTTTCAAATGGTCTCCATGATAAAGAAATTTGCAAGGATTGGTTGTTAAGCTTACTTGGTTTTGGTGCACAACGTTGGCAAGTGTCTCATGTCTTTGCATATTCTGTTGCATCTCGAAAAAGATAAGCCCACCATAATCCTCCATGTAAGATCCGATGTGCTATAATGTGACCTGGATAATGGCATGGAGTTGTTCCTCCATGAGCTTCTTCTAGTATCTGCTGTACTTCATGTGGTAGAACGCATCTCCTATAGATCCCATCATATCCTACTAGGAAAAGAGTATTTTGAACAATTGAAAAATTCTTACTTTTTAGGAGCAATCTTCTTCGTTCGAGTGGTGTGAGGTTAGGTGGGCAGGTACCCATAGTTAACAAATGATGGACGTCCTGGTACCAAGTAGGGTAAGTGCTTACTTGAAATAAAGATTGATATGGGAGGTTGTCTTCTATGCCCGTAACTGGTTCCGGATGTCCTTTAATCCTTGAAAGGTGATCTTCCATCACATGGTGCTTCCCAGGTCGTTGAAGTAAGTCGAAGTTGAATTCTTGGAATAAGAGTAGCCACCTCCACACTCTTCCATAGATGTTCGGCTTGTTTAGCAAATATTTGATTGCCTGAAGATCGGTGATGATTGTGAAGTGCATTCCTAACAAATAATGACGGAACTTCTTGAGGGCGAAAACGATAACGAGTGCTTCTCTTTCAGTAGTACTATAGTTGCGCTCTGCCTTGGTTGAAATTTTGCTAGCGTAGTAAATGGGCGGTAAGGAGGTGAAATGGGAAAATAGGCAACTTGGGAAAAGAGGTGAAATGGGAATTAGGGAACTTGGGAAAATAGGTGAAATGGGAAATTTGGCCTTCTTCATGAGCTGGATCCCCCTTCCATTTTCTTGCTCTTCGCTTCTTCTCCTTCTCCTTTTGTTCCAAATCGAGGTAACTTACCTTGTGCTTGGCTTCTGCATCTTGAAAAGCAAAAAAAAAAATAAAATAAAATAAAAAAGAAAAAAAAAAACATTATTTTAAGGGTGAATCAAAGTACCCCGCTACACTCACCGACGACAGATGAGACAGCACACCACACGAGGATCAGGAGGAGTAGCCGTGCTCTACAGACAGTTGCTACAGCACAGGGTACAGGTGGTAGCCAGAGACCCAGAGGCACGTTTCATGTGGATACGCCTCGAGCTATCAGAGGATAGAGGAGCGTATTTCGCCATCCGCTATATTGCACCCATCGGCTCGCGCTTCACACATTCCCCCAAGCAGCCCTCAGGGGGGGGAGGGACTAGACACCACATCACCATACAACTGCCTCAGTGACACGATTATGGAGTATACCAGGATGGGCAAAGTCTTCCTTGTAGGAGACTTCAATGCCCACACTCAGAGCCACCAGTGTGATATCTACGACTTTGATGATCCTGAGATGCTTCATACCATAGAGGATATGTCTACACTCAGAGCCTAAGCCAACACCACCACACCCACCTCATACAGCCGACACCTACTCCACATGGGAGCAGCACACCGTCTCATTATATATAATGGGATGGCGACCTGGCCCACTTCAGGTGGTCTCACTTGCATTCCACCCATGACACCATAGGGGGCAGTGTCGTAGACTATGTTATCGAACCCTCAGAGGCCACACATCTTATCACCTCATTCACTATCCCACCCATAGCGATTGGAGCTGATCACGCATATCTTTCCCTATCCATACGCGGCTCACCATGCATATCACACCCCATCACCATACAGCCACATGCCCATACCACCATTCACTTTAGACATAAGCTAGCACATATCTATAGCTCCCATGTTCGAGAGCGCATCTACTCCCTTGATCCCTCTGCCTCATAGGACACCCTCACCGCCCACTTCTCCTCGATCCTCCACACATCCACTACTCTCACCTTCCCATACACCACCCACGGCACCGCACATTCGACATGGCTGGGGAATACACCCCAGAATAGATGGTACGATTAGGAGAGTAGGCGACTATACTGACATCTTAGAGCACAGAGTATCTTGGGATCCATCACAGAGAGGGGGCACGATGACAGATGCGAGCCCTCACACACAGGAAGGGACGAGCTTTCGAGGAGAGACAGGAGGCAGAGTTGTTCGACCTTCTCATGAGTAGGGATGTGCCACCTCGTGGAGGGCCCTACGTGAGCCACACCCACCTACACCCATAGCAGATCCTCAGACTTGGCACACCTACGCCCAGAGGTTATATGATGTCCTAGGACAACCACCGTTGCCGATCCCTCCCACGCCGCCTCCTGTGATATTCAGCCTATTCATGGCAGGCATGGTACGACAGGCTATCCATAGGCTACAGCATGGCCGTTCAGCAGACCACACGAGGCTACAGGAGAGCACTTTATATACAAAGCAGATGTAGTTTCCCACGTGATCGTCCATCTCTTCAACCGTGCTTTGGTTGAGGGATTACCTGACTCGTGGACTATGCATACGATTACGCCTATCCATAAGTCTGGCGATATGATGGACCCGGGGAACTACACGACTATTATGATAGGCCATATCCTCGCCAAGATCTATGGGGCAGTAATTGAGGCAGAGCTCAGCACACATGCTAAGGCAACTGGGATCAGAGCACCGAGCCGCAGGCTTCCGCAGCACTTTCTCCACCATCGACCACATCTTCGTGCTTCGTTGCTTGATTGAGAGTGTGAGGGCAAGGAAGCAGAGACTATACTGATGCGTTGTGGATTTCCGTAAAGCCTTCGACATGGTCCCTCGAGAGAGACTACTACATAGGCTCCAGGAGTTACAGCTGGGTTGTCTTCCTTCAAGAGGCACTCAGACCACCACCGATGTACCACATACTACACCCACCTCCACCCATCACCACTAGCTAGGGTGTTTACTCACATTATGGATCCCTCATGTACGAGGTGGCCACTATCTGCTGAGTCACAGCCACGTCTCCCCAGCCTTTTCCAGTCCTATATTGCTTTGTGTAGCAATGTACTTTTACTTTTTATTTCAATCATCTTCTACGCAGGGTTACTACACTTGTACATGGTTTTTGTCTCATAGACCAAGTTTGGCCTCCAGAAGACGTTAATATGACTCTCTCTCTCTCTCTCTCTCTCTCTCTCTCTCTCTCTCTCTCTCTCTCTCTCTCTCTCTCTCTCTCTCTCTCTCTCTCTCTCTCTCTCTCTCTCTCTCTCTCTCTCTCTCTCTCTCTCTCTCTCTCTCTCTCTCTCTCTCTCTCTCTCTCTCTCATACATCAGCACATGTACGCAGACATAGTTTGTTCACAGCAGCGGGTGGACCCATTGAGGTGGTCGGATCATATGTTTACTTGGGAGTGACATTTACAGCAGCATCAGCGGTCTTCTCTATGTCTCAGGCAGCACGTGACCGCATCACACGTGGGTATGGAGCACTTGCCTTGATGGAGAGACAGTGCCACCAGGCATATTTTCAGGAGCCCCGCACAAAAGGAAGGCTCTTCGACACTTTGGTTACACCAGCGCTCATGTATGGGGCACCCATATGGGGACCAAGATTAGCCACATCAGTATGGACAGCATTAGAGAGGCCACAGATCCTCATGATTTCCAAACTTATCCGGGGCAAGCCTTCAGTACCACATGATATCATTAGAGCAGAGCTCGCTGCACCACCGATGCTAGTTGAGGCACTATTCCAGACAGTATGCCTATTACACAGACTCCGCAGCATGGATACAGAGCGCATTGCTTATCGGGCTTTCCAGGCATCACGGGACATGGCATTAGCAGGCGACACCTCCTCATAGTATGCACAGACACGAGACTGGCTGGCCCACCACGGCTTTGACATAGACAGGCTACCACCACTACAGTACTTCTCACATGCACCCACCTACTCTCTCAATCAGGAGAGGAATAGGATCATTCGTCAGGAGATATGGCATACATACATACCGAGGACATGGCTGAGCCCTAGGGGTACATTCACACCGAAAATGCTCTATTACCGTGAGCATTTTCTACATATATCGAACGAGGGCTTCATCGAGGTTCCGAGATAAATGCAGACATATCTACGCCACTAGCTTCGAGTCGTCATTGGGCAGCTCCGGGTTTCATCACATCAGCTCGAGATTGAGAGGGGTCGATCCAGGGGAGTCCCCCGTGAGGAGAGGTGGTGCCCAGTATGCGAGACAGAGGTAGAGAGTGAGGAGCATTTTGTTATCAGATGCACAGCATATGTAGACCTACGAGCACATTTCCAGATACAGGAGTCACTCCAGTTATGCATGACTATGGGAGACCAGCGACGCTTGGGACGCTTCCTCGCGAGTCGCAACAGCATACGAGAGGCGAGATGGGTCACTCCAGCCCACACATCAGCCACGGGTGAGTACGCAGCAGACCATTACCCAGTTCTTTCAGCGAGCTGAGCTACATCAGAGAGGTCCATCTATAGGGCTCACGCTCCACCAGGCAGCAGCATAGAGAGCACGGCGCCGACCACGCATGGGCAGATATCATCGACCAAACCTATATCAGGAGGATATCTCATGCATCAGGACAGCCTACGACCACATGATGGAGCATAGGCGCACCACCACCCCATGGGTTGTCTTCGTTTAGGAGGCACTCAGACCACCTCCGATGTACCACATACTCAGACCACCCCCGATGTACCACATACTACACCCACCTCCACCCATTCACCGGTAGCTAGGGTGTTTTACTCACACTTTTACTCAAATGTCCCCCATGTATTAGGTGGCCACTATCTGCGGAGTCAGAGCCACATCTCCCCATCCTTTTCCAGCTTTATATATATCTTTGTGTCGCGATATACCTTTTATTTCATTTCATCCTCTACACCAGTGTGGTTAGCAACGGGATGGCAACGTCGTAGGCAACGCGTTAGCAACGTGTTAGCAACGTGAGGAAGTTGCGAACCTAAAGTTGCAATAAAGTTGCCTATAATTCAATTTTTTTTATCAATTTTTTATTATTTTTTTAGATTTTCAATACCCTAACTGTATAAATCCTCTTATAAATGCTTTAATATATGCAAAAACACACATAACCATTATATATCAACGTTTAAACATTTCATATATAGATCATTTGACGTCGACACCTACCTGCATTTCAACTTGGAAATTTGATCACAATGTGAATGCACATTAACTTTTAAGTCAAGCACTACTAAATAGATCACATTTCAAACTTCATAGGAATACTCAATAAATTCACAAATCACCCTTAAAACTTAAATACTCAAGTGACAAGAATGGAGATGGAACTTGGAAGTGAGCAATGAGCAAATGCCACAAAATACAATAATCAATTATAATGCAAAATATAGGTACATGAGTCATCTCAAAGAGTCAAAACAAAAGTCAAGAGTCAAGACAATCATACTATCATCTAAATGTCATAAATACATATCCAATGTCCATAACCACAGATGACTGATCAATGACTCATCAGTCATGACTCATGTGACATGTCCAAATAAATATACAAATATAAGTGAGTCCAAGAGTCAATCATCAGAATCTGACTCAGTATCTGATGAAAACTCATCCTCATCAGGCTCATCCTCATCCTCATCCTCATCCTCTCTACCATGTGGAGCAGAACTAGTAGAGGCCCCTGCAAATGCTACGGCTCGTGATCGAGTACGTCTCTGGGAGCGAGTCTGATGATGTGGCTCGGTCAACTCCTGATATAACATGCTGTAAAGGTCCAACTCCTCTGAAGGTATAGTAGGCATCTCATGGACCTTCTCTATGTCAATGTGGTCAATGCTGACCTGTCGCACATCTGCTGTATGACCTCCGCTCTCCAAAAGGCACAAGTTGCAGTGGCAATATACTAGCCGCTCCAACTGTGCAGTAGATAAGCGATTCCTCTTCTTTGTGTGGAAGTGGGCCCAAGTGCTCCAATTTCTTTCACATGGACTAGCGCTACAGTCCTGTGAAAGAATGCGGATGGCAACTGATCTCTGCATGTTCCATAAAAAGTATGCATTATTTGCTTGAATTATGAGTTCAAAATTATGAATTAAAATTTAAATGAAACTTAGAAGTTTGTACTTACTACTTACCAACTCAGGTGCAGATAGGCCATATTTCTCCCACCAAGACACAGGTGACAACTGACTAGACCGGAGCATGGCGGTATCTTTCCCAAAACTACCCCCATAGTTCCGGAATAGTAGGAGCTGATCCTCAAGTGTCAAGCGCATATCAACATCATCAGGATATAATCTACCTATGTATGAAGTCCATGCACTGTCAAGCTCATGATCCAACATCTGCCTCTCAGTTCTCCATAAGGGGTGTAGAATGTGAGCCATACCATGAATCGGTCGATGGAACCAACCCCATCGATCCCTCCATATAGATCTAATCTCATCAAGCCTATTTATCCAAGAGTCAAGAATCAAGAATCAATGTGAATGCAGGTGACATGTCATTGATGATTGGTAATATAAATAAGAATAATAAAATTTGAATGTAACATTATCAAAATGCATATGGCATACCTGTCTGAAGAAATAGAAGTGCATCGAGCAAGGGACTCCCCAACACGGTCCATATACTCGTAAACGAGGCCTATAGTACTCCCCTCCATGTCAACAATGCGTAGCATGGAGTATAGAGGCTGCATCACTCCCACCAAAGCCTCTACCTCTCTCCAAAAACTGTCACTCAAACATGTAATGCGTACTGACTCTGCTTTACTGCATGTATGGCCACTCCATGCAAGCCACTCCTGAGAAACAACTGTCTGCATAAGTGATTGCCTCACTCGAAGCAATCTCTCCATCACAATGCACATATAAGCAAATCTGGTCTTTGCTGGCCTAAGAAGCTCCAAATCACTGTATGATCTGAAAATGGAAAGCAACTTTGGCCTCTTCGTGAACAAGGTGACCACTCTCTGACATGTGAAAAAAATCTCATGTATCCAAGGGACCTTCCCAACATCCTCAATCAATAAGTCTATGCTATGAGCTGCACATGGAGTCCATACAATGGATGGGAACTCCTGCTCTAACATCCGCCCCATGGAAACACAATTACTTCCGTTGTCTGTTATGACTTGGACAACATTCTCCACTCCAATCTCCAAGACTGCCTGTCTGATATGTCCAAAAATGTACTCCCCTGTGATGGATAGGCCTGGAGTAGATGCATCAATGGCACGTAGGAACATGGTACCTTTGCAACAATGAACAAGTATATTATATACATTTCTTTTCCTAATGTCTGTCCATCCATCACACATCAAAGTGCAGCCATATTTCTTCCAGGTCTCTGCCATAGGCTCCAATTGCTTTTGCACAATTTCTTTTGTTCTTCTCAGCTCACTTCCTCTTAGCTCTTCATAAGAAGGCCCTTCCCACTCAACCCCAAGCCTACTCACCATTTTCATGGCCTCTTTCCATGCGGGAGTGCGCACCACATTAAAACTTAAACCACATTTAATGAAGAGCCTCATAATACCTTGGGTGGCCTCTTGCTTCCCTTGCTTTTGCAAACTAGCCCGAATGGATGATGCATGTAGGCTGCCACGACCTGTAGGAATGCTCTGACTCTCCCGTGGTCTCTTTTGCTGCTGCTCTGATGCATGTGCTACCTCCTCTGTCTCCAAGGACTCCTCAACAAGAGGGGCTGAAGGAAACTCCCCTTGAGATGCTTGGGATGAATGTCCTTGAGGAATAGAGCTCTGTGCACTACTATGTGTTTGTGCTGATGCTCTAACCCCTCTTCTCATTTCCCGTGCTGCAACCCATTCCAAAAGCTCTTCTTTCATCTTCTCTGGCATTGGTTTAGAGCAAGGACCAACTCCTATACCTCCAAAACGTGCTAAATGTGCTTTTATTCTATCTGCCCCTCCTGTCCCTTTGTACCCACACAAATTGCAGGTCCATCTCTCACTACCTCCTGTTCCAAACTTTCCTTGGCTCGTGACATATTGCCAACAGCCTTGTTTAGCTCTAGGCATGATGGTTGACTGCTGTAAACTCTCTCTCTCTCTCTCTCTCTCTCTCTCTCTCTCTCTCTCTCTCTCTCTCTCTCTCTCTCTCTCTCTCTCTCTCTCTCTCTCTCTCTCTCTCTCTCTCTCTCTCTCTCTCTCTCTCTCTCTCTCTCTCTCTCTCTCTCTCTCTCTCTCTCTCTCTCTCTCTCTCTCTCTCTCTCTCTCTCTCTCTCTCTCTCTCTCTCGACTTCTCTCTGGAGTCTGCCCGCAGCCTTGCTGAGTGCTCTGAGTGCTCTGAGTGCTCTGGAATGAAATGAGAAAGGGCCCTCCAGCGGGCCGTTTTCGGCCCGCTGGAAGGGCCCCTTTTTTTTAAATTTATACGCAACGCGTTGCGAACGCGTACGCAACGCGACGTTGCGTTGCGTACGTTGCGAAGGTTCGCAACGCGTTGCGTATGCAACACTGCTCTACACAAGGTTACTACACTTGTACATGGTTTTTGTCTCATAGGCCAAGTTTGGCCTCCAGAAGACGTTAATATGACTCTCTTTCTCTCTCTCTCTCCTTCAGCTCTGAGGAGACACGGACCGCCTTTTCTAGACTCCGATCAGTATTACGTGGACTACCGGGCGGCACCCTTTACATGGATGAGGACCTCACGAGGATGCAGGTAGCACATCGACGTTCTTGCATGCCACAGATACTCCAGGCGCGCCAAGAGGGAAGGAAGGCCTTTTACCGCGATGGTAAGGTCTTCATAGAGGGACGCCCTATCAAATAGGGCCACGCGGCCTGTGAGACATCACTACATCAGGAGGCACCACTTAGAGGAGCAGTGTGGAACTGCAACGGGGCACTCTCGACACGGCCAGACAGACTCTAGGAGATCTTGAAGTCACATGACTTTGCTTGCATCACTGAGACCCATGAGAGCCCAGAGAGAGGTCTACCACGCATTGTCAGGTTTTCATTGGGAATCTGCATTCAGGACCACGACGAGACAGAGTACAGCGCGAGGATCGGGAGGAGTGGCCATCATATTTCGACAAGAGATACAGAGCCGGATCCATATTATAGGTAGAGATGAGGAGGCACGATACATGTGGGTTCGCATGGAGATAGCACAGGGGAGGTGGATTTACATTGCTATATGCTACTTCCCACCAGGCGGGTCTCGATACGGAGGACAGGATCTTGGGCCACCGACCAGAGACAGAGACTCACCATACACAGCGCTTTCAGAGGAGATACTACATTACAGCACACTAGGTGAAGTCTTCCTTATGGGGGACTTCAATGGCCGCACTCAGTCACATCAATGCGAGGCATATGACATGGATCACCCACATCTCATGAGGGCCAGAGACCCGGATGAGATGAGCACCAGCAGAGTATCGGCAGATATGGGTCAGGACACCACTGGCTATGGCAGACATCTACTCGAGCTAGGCAGCCGACATCATCTCGTTATATATAACAGGATGAATCGTTGGCCAGGTTCGGGCGGATTTACTTGCTTCCCTCATGGGGGAGGTGAGAGCACAGTCGACAAAATTATGGTACCACCTCTGGAGCTTCACTCATCCCCTCACTTAGTATTGGACGACCTCCACTTGGTGCTGACCATACATTTATCACACTCACACTCATCTCCGATTCCATTAGACCCTCCCTCACCCACTGAGACACATACCACGATACACTTCACACACGAGCTCTCATACGTTTATGCACACCATTTGCACACCCGCCTACTCTTCCTCGATCCACTCTCACCTTTGGACACACTTACATCACAGATCATCACCATCCTACAGGACTCTGCTCTCCACAGCGTCCCACATTGCACACATAGGCACCCTCCACGCATAGGATCCATGCCCCACAACCGTTGGTATGATGCAGATTGTCGTGAGCTACGGAAGTACCTCCGGATTTTAGAGCATAGGGGAGATATAACACACACACAGGCACAGCGTCGCATGCAGAGCCTTACTCGCCGCAAACGGCGAGATTGGGAGGAGAGACAGTATTGGGATATTTACCACTTGCTCAGGAGTCGAGACACTGGAGTGGCATGGCGACATTTGAGAGAGAGGAGACAGCAGACACCTATCCGAGAGCCGAGCACTTGGCATAGCTATGCACAGAGTCTATACGAGATCCCAGACCAGCCCCCCATCCCCAGACCGCAGAGCTCACGTCCTACTACCTCTGACTTCTTCACACCCACTATGGTGGGACACGCTATTGCCCGGCTACAGCATGGCAGGGCCCATGACCATTTCGGTTTACAGGCAGAGCACCTCATCTATGGAGGCACGACTCTCGCACCGCTCATTGCCCACCTCTTCAACCGTGCATTGGTTGAAGGGTTCCCTGACACATGGACTGAGCACACCATAGTGCCCATTCATAAGTCAGGTGATACTATGGATCGAGCTACATACTGGACGATCATGATTGGCCCTATATTGGCCAAGTTATATGGGGCAGTACTAGAGACAGAGTTGAGTACTCTCGCTGAGAGGAAGGGTATCAGGGCTCCAGGACAAGCAGGTTTCAGACGAGATTACTCTACTATTGACCACATCTTCACTCTGTGATGCCTGATTGACCAGGCAAGGGTGAGAAAGAGGAGATTATACTGTTGCTTTGTGGACTTCCGCAAAGCATTTGACACTGTTCCCAGGGACCGACTCTTCAGACGACTACTTGATATTGGAGCTCCGGAGGAGATGATATGGGGGATCTACGCCTTATACGAGAGAGTATCTGGTAGAGTTAGATGCCCAGGGGGCTTATCTGATCCACTTGCTAGCACTATCGGGGTGAAGCAAGGATGCCCTCTTTCACCCACCCTCTTTGGTCTCTACATTGATGAGATAGTGGACTTCATACAGCAGCAGGGGGGAGATGGCATTGAGGTACGGGGAGCCGATGTCCATATTCTTTTATACGCTGATGATATTGTATTGGTTTCAGAGTCTGCAGAAGGTCTACAGCATCATCTACATGGCCTTGATGACTTTTGCAGACACAGAGGGTTATCTGTGAACCTTGGTAAAACCAAGGTCATGATCTTTCATACATCTGCACAGGTACGCAGACACAGTTTGTTCACAGCAGCAGGTGGACCGATCCAGGTGGTCGGATCATATGTTTACTTGGGAGTGACATTTACAGTAGCATCTGGGGTCTTCTCTATGTCTCAGGCAGCTCGTGACCACATCACACGTGGGTACGCAGCACTAGCTTTGATGGAGAGACAGTGCCACCAGGCATATTTTCAGGAGCCCCGCACAAAGGGGTGGCTCTTTGACACTTTGGTTACGCCAGCGCTCATGTATGGGGCAGCCATTTGGGGGCCGGGATTAGCTACATCAGTATGGACAGCATTAGAGAGGCCACAGATCCTCATGATTGCCAGACTTATCCGCAGCAAGACTTCAGTACCGCATGATATCATTAGAGCAGAGCTCGCTGCACCACCGATGCTAGTTGAGGCACTATTCCAGAGAGTATGCCTAGTACACAGACTTCGGAGCATGGATACAGAGCGCATTGCTTATCGAGCTCTCCAGGCATCACGTGATATGGCATTAGCAGGCGACACCTCTTCATGGTATGCATAGACACGAGACTGGCTGGCCCACCATGGCTTTGACATAGACAGGCTACCACCACTACAGTACGACTCATGCACCCACCTACTCGCTCTCTCATCAAGAGAGGAATAGGGTCATTCGTCAGGAGATATGGCATACATACATACAGAGGACATGGGTGAGCCCTAGGGATACATTGCCACCGAAAATGCTCTATTACCGTGAGCATTTTCTACATATATCGGACGCAGGCTTCATCGAGATCCCGAGATACATGCAGACATATCTTCCCCACCACCTCCGAGTCGTCATTGGGCAGCTCCGGGTCTCATCACATCAGCTCGAGATTGAGAGGGGTCGCTCCAGGGGAGTCCCCCGTGAGGAGAGGTGGTGCCCAGTATGCCAGACAGAGGTAGAGAGTGAGGAGCATTTTGTTATCAGATGTCAAGCATACTTAGACCTACGAGCACAGTTCCAGCTAGAGGAGTCACTCCAGTTGTGCATGACCATGGGAGACCAGCGACACTTGGGGCGCTTCCTCACAGCAGCATACGAGAGGTGAGAGCGGTCACTACAGCCCACACATCAGCCACGGGTGAGTACCCAGCAGACCATTACCCAGTTCTTTCAGCGAGCGGAGCTAGATCAGAGAGGTCCTTCTAGAGGGCTCACACTCCACCAGGCAGCAGCACAGAGAGCACGACGCCGACCACGCATGGTAGGATATCGTCGACCGCGACTATATCTGGAGGATATCTCACGCATCAGGACAGCCTACGACCACATGATGGAGCATAGGCGTTCCACCTACCCCTGGGTTGTCTTCCTTCGGGAGGCACTCAGACCACCTCCGATGTACCACATACTACACCCACCTCCCCCCATCACGAGTAGCTAGGGTGTTTTGCTCACTCATATTATGGATCCCCCTGTATTAGGTGGCCACTATCTGCTGAGTAAGAGCCACTTCTCCCCAGCCTTTTACCAACCCTTAATAGCTTTGTGTTTATTTCGTTTCATTTTCTACACATGGTTACTACACTTGTACATGGCTTTTGTCTCATAGGCCAAGTTTGGCCTCCAGAAGATGTTAATATGACTCTCTCTCTCTCTCTCTCTCTCTCTCTCTCTCTCTCTCTCTCTCTCTCTCTCTCTCTCTCTCTCTCTCTCTCTCTCTCTCTCTCTCTCTCTCTCTCTCTCTCTCTCTCTCTCTCTCTCTCTCTCTCTCTCTCTCTCTCTCTCTCTCTCTCTCTCTCTCTCTCTCTCTCTCTCTCTCTCTCTCTCTCTCTCGCTCGGCCGCCCCCTACTCGGCGCTGCCCTCCTCCGCGCTGCCCGACCACCCCCTGCTCGGCGCTGCCCTCCCCCATCTCGCGCTGCCTCGCCCCCTCTGCCCCGTGCCGCCCTGCCCCGGGACTTCCTCGCTCCGCTCTGCTGTGACCCTGACGTCCCCTGCCCGCCACTACGCCTGCTCGACCAAGCCCGCCGCCCGCTCTCTATCCCCGCTCCCGCAACCACTGCGCCACTTGACCGCCGAACGCGTCCCCCGCTCCCGCCACAATCGTCAGCACCCCGCTCCAACCACAGCCGTAAGCCACTTACCCCCCCAATCCTTATCGAAACCCTAATCAATATCATGCATCCATACGACTCAAGCCCTAACCTTAAAATGCCAAAAAAACATAACCCTAACCCTAACCCTAACCATGACCTAACCCTAACCCTAACACTAACTTTGACCTGAAAACCCTAACCCTAACCTAAGCTAAAGTCCAACCCGAAAACTTGAAACCCCAATAATCTAAACTCTCTCTCTCTCTTACATGATGGAGCATAGGCGTACCACCACCCCCTGGGTTGTCTTCCTTCAGGAGGCACTCAGACCACCACCGATGTACCACATACTACACCCACCTCCACCCATCGCCAGTACCTAGGGCGTTTTACTCACATTTTGGATTCCCCCCATGTATTAGGTGGCCACTATCTGCAGAGTCAGAGCCACTTCTCCCCAGCCTTTTCCAGCCCTATATAGCTTTGTGTAGCGATATACTTTTTATTTCATTTTATCTTCTACACAGGGTTACTACACTTGTACATGGTTTTTGTCTCATAGGCCAAGTTTGGCCTCTAGAAGACGTTAATATGACTTTCTTTCTTTCTTTCTCTCTCTCTCTCTCTCTCTCTCTCTCTCTCTCTCTCTCTCTCTCTCTCTCTCTCTCTCTCTCTCTCTCTCTCTCTCTCTCTCTCTCTCTCTCTCTCTCTCTCTCTCTCTCTCTCTCTCTCTCTCTCTCTCTCTCTCTCTCTCTCTCTCTCTCTCTCTCTCTCTCTCTCTCTCTCTCTCTCTCTCTCTCTCTCTCGCTCTCTCTACGTGAGCCACGTCCACCTACACCCATAGCAGATCCTTCGACTTGGCACACCTACGCCCAAAGGTTGTATGACATCCAAGGACAGCCAACATTGCCGATTCCTTCCACACCGCGTCCGGTGATATCCACCCTCTTCACGGCAGGCATGATACGACAGGCCATCCATAGGCTACAGCATGGCTGTTCAGCAGACCACACGGGGCTACAGGGAGAGCACTTTATATACGCAGCAAATGTAGTTTCCCACTTGATCGCCCATCTCTTCAACCGTGCTTTGGTTGAGGGATTACCGGACTCATGGACTATGCATACCATTACGCCTATCCATAAGTCCGGCGATATGATGGACCCAGGGAACTACAAGACTATTATGATAGGCTATATCCTAGCCAAGATCTATGGGGTAGTACTAGAGGCAGAACTCAGTACACACGCTGAGGCAGCGGGGATCAGAGCATCGGGCCAGGCAGGCTTCCCCCGCACTTTCTCCACCATCGACCACATCTTCGTGGTTCATTGCTTGATTGAGAGCGCGAAGGCGAGGAAGTAGAGACTATATTGTTGCTTTGTGGATTTCCGCAAAGCCTTCGACATGGTCCCTCCAGAGAGACTACTACGGAGGCTCCAGGAGTTACAGCTTCCATCAGACATGCTATGGGCCATCCACGCTTTGTATGCACGAGTCACAGGCAGGGTACGCTGCCCCGGCAGTCTATCAGACAGCCTTGCTAGCACCATTGGTGTGAAACAAGGTTGCCCTCTCTCACCCACTCTCTTCGGTCTCTACATCGACGAGATCACGGAGTATATACGAGCAGGAGGGCGAGGAGGAGACCTCGGAGGTACGCCAGTACATATCCTATTATATGCTGATGACATTGTCCTGCTCTCAGAGTCACAGAAGGGGTTGCATTCACATTTACAGGCGCTCGATACCTTTTGCATGGAGAGAGGACTCACAGTGAACCTTGGCAAGACCAAGGTCATGATCTTCCATACCTCCAGGACAGTACGCCATCGCGCCTCTTTCACAGCAGCCGGAGGACAGAGAGGTAGTGGACTCCTACGTCTACCTAGGTATCACCTTCTCGGGCAACACAAGGGTATTCTCCATGGCACAGACTGCAAGAGATAGATTGACGCGAGGTTATGCGGCACTTGCAGGATTGGAGAGACGCTGCTTTCAGACACATTTTCATGAGCCCCGGACTAAGGGCTAGCTCTTTGACACTCTAGTGACACCCGCATTGATGTACACAGCAGCAGTATGGGCACCAGGGATCATAAAGGCGATGTGGACGCGGATTGAGAGGCCCCAGATCACCATGATATCACGCTTGCTGCGCAGCAAGCCCTCCGTTCCACATGACATTATACAAGCTGAGCTGAGCTTGGCACACCACCGATGCTAGTGGAGACCCTCTTCCAGTTGGTGACCTTTATTCTGAGAGTCAGAGAGCTCCCCACTAGCCGACTCACCAGGCTTGCATTTGAGAGCTCTAGACATTTGGAAGAGACACAGGGCATGAGAGAGTATGGTATGCACAGACCTACTGATGGTTAGCAGACCATGGCATGAGCATTACGGATCTACCCCCTTTTCAGTATGACCTCTCTTCCCCCCACATTACCCTCTCTCGTTCGGAGAGGAATAAGATCATCCGTCAGGACCTACTACAGATACACGTCAGGGAGACATGGATAGCACCACGGGAGCCTCTTCCCACAAAGAGGCAACACTACAGAGAGCACTTCCTGATTGTGACAGCGGATGGTTTCATTCAGAGACCACGATACATGGATACATATATGGCACCAGCTAAGAGAGTGGCCATTGGGCAGCTTAGAGTATCATCACACCAGCTCGAGATTGAGATTGGGCGAGCCACACATACCCCCAGGGATGGGCGATTATGCAGGATATGTAGAGAGGAGGTGGAGGACGAGGAGCACTACACATGTAGATGCCAGGCATATTGGGACATCAGAGACCGCTACCCTCAGCTCTTCAGGGGGCCCAGAGAGATCAGGGCTTTATTGGGGACAGAGGACCAGCGCCCTCTAGGTCGTTTCCTAGTAGAGCTCCAGCACCGCCGCGCATCACTCCTCCAGCAGCAGATGGAGATACACCTGCCCCCCCCCCTTAGACTTATATTACAGATTTTTTCAAACCCACATACACTCGAGGGCCCGGTTCGATGCGGGGTGTCACATTACACAGAGCAGAGGAGCTTAGACGACAGCGTCGACGACCGAGACCCCTTGTTCGGAGAGCTCGTCCACATCACAGAGAGATTCAGGCGATTCACGCACGCCATTACATGGAGATACAGATACGTCAACAGCGCACCCCTATCGATTTGGACGCCCAGTGCATTTTGAGGATCGCCATGATGCCTTACCCACCGATGCATTATATCCTACACCCACTCCAGGCATTTAGTTGGTTGTGATACCATCGAGCCTCCCCTCCCTATGCATATCATATTTGTATCTCACCCATTGAGCATATAGAGTGCATACCCATAGCACCCCACACCCTTGATGCCAGTTACTATCCACTCCTTTTATACCCGTTTGCGGTACTCACACTTTATTTTCGTTTTGGATCACACTGGATTGGATCATACTGATGTATATGTTTTGTCTCATAGGCCGATCTTGGCCTCTAATAGACGTTAAAAAGTCTTTCTTTCTCTCTCTCTCTCTCTCTCTCTCTCTCTCTCTCTCTCTCTCTCTCTCTCTCTCTCTCTCTCTCTCTCTCTCTCTCTCTCTCTCTCTCTCTCTCTCTCTCTCTCTCTCTCTCTCTCTCTCTCTCTCTCTCTCTCTCTCTCTCTCTCTCTCTCTCTCTCTCTCTCTCTCTCTCTCTCTCTCTCTCTCTCTCTCTCTCTCTCTCTCTCTCTCTCTCTCTCTCTCTCTCTCGTGGCTCCCAAGCTAGAGGAACAGTTGGCCACCTTAGAGCACGCCCTCTGAGAGTTGATAGGAAAACACAAGAAAGAAGGAGATTTTGCACTGAACGTGGTTACCCGTAGAGTTGTCGCCCTCGAAGCCAAGGTTGAAGGTGGCAACCTTGGAGAAGGAAAACGAATCCCTTCGGGAAGAGCTTCTTGCTACCCGCAAGCAGCACTCACAGGACCTGGAGGAGTTGCACACTGCGCTTACTGATATGAAAACGAAACTGGACAGCATGCACAAGGAGGGGGAGATCGCTCCACATCTAGAGGACATTCGGGTGACTATCAAGAAGGAGTGTATGAAGGGGCTGCAGAGCGAGCTTGAGACTAAGAAAGATGGATTGGTCGAGGTTGTAAAAAAGAACCTTTGACAGGAGGCAAAGAAGAACAACCACCTTGAGGAGATCCACATAGTGCATACCACCATTGAGGAGGAGTGGATGGGACAGGCCCGCAGGCTCAATGTTCGCGTCTCCAGCCTCACAGAGACAGACGGATCACCAGAGCAGGACGGGACACCACATGGAGCAGAGCACTTATCCTTCAGTTCTCAGAGCACTTATCCTTCAGTTCTCAGATGAGGCGAGGAGGAGAGACTTTCTCAGACGACGGGAGGTACTACGCACTACACCGGGCACCCCCACCTATTTGGATGACGACCTCACACGGATGCAGGTAGAGCACAGACGGGCATGCATGCCACGTGTCCTCCAGGCCAGACGAGAGGGACATCATGCCCTCTACAGAGACGGTCGGATCATCATTGATGGACGGCCCATTGACTAGGGATTCGCGGCCTATGAGACAGCTCAGCAGGAGGTGCACATTGCAGTCTCGAACTGCAATGGATCTTTGTGGACACATCCAGGGCGCCTCGTGGACGTGATGGAGGGCAGAGACATTATCTTCTTGACAGAGACACACGAGAGCCCGGGGAGAAGCCTACCGAGGATTGAGGGCTATATGTGGGAGTCAGCTCACCGCCGCCAGACGAGACAGCACACCACACGAGGATCAGGAGGAGTAGCCGTGCTCTACAGACAGTCCTTACAGCACAGGGTACAGATGGTAGCCAGAGACCCAGAGGCACGTTTCATGTGGATACGCTTGCAGCTATCACAAGAGAGAGCAGCGTACTTCGCCGTATGCTATATTGCACCCATTGGTTCACGCTTCACACATTCCCCTGAGCACTATCAGGAGGGGAGGGACGAGACACCACATCGCCATGTGACTGCCTCAGTGACACGATTATGGAGTATATCGGGATGGGTGAAGTCTTCCTTGTAGGAGACTTCAATGCCCGCACTCAGAGCCACCAGTGTGATATCTACGACTTTGACGACCCTGAGATGCTTCGTACCATAGAGGACATGCCTACACTCAGAGCCTCAGCCGACACCGCCACACCCACCTTATACGGCCGACACCTACTCGAGATGGGAGAAGCACACCGTCTCGTTATATATAATGGGATGGGGAGCTGGCCCACCTTGCGAGGTCTCACATGCATTCCACCCACGACACCACAGGGGGGCAGTGTGGTAGACTATGTTATCGGACCCCCGGAGGCGACACATCTCATCACCTCATTCACTATCCCACCCTTACCGATTGGAGCTGATCACGCATATCTTGCCCTATCCATTCGCGGCTCACCATGCATACCCCACCCCGTCACCATACAGCCACGAGCCCATACCACCATTCACTTTAGACATGAGCTAGCACATATCTATAGCTCCCATGTTCGAGAGCGCATCTACTCCCTTGATCCCTCTCCCTCCTTGGACACCCTCACCGCCCACTTCTCCTAGATCCTCCATACATCCGCTAATCTCAGCTTCCCATACACCACCCACAGCACCGCACATTCGACACGGCTGGGGCATACACCCCAGAATAGATGGTACGATGAGGAGTGTAGGCGACTATACCGACATCTCAGAGCACAGAGTATCTTGGAATCCATCACAGAGAGGGAGGCACGACGACAGATGCGAGCCCTCACACGCCGGAAGCGGCGAGCTTTCGAGGAGCGACAGGAGGCAGACTTGATCGACCTTCTCATGAGTAGGGATTGTGCCACCGCGTGGAGGGCACTACGTGAGCCACGTCCACCTACACCCATAGCAGATCCTTCGACTTGGCACACCTACGCCCAAAGGTTATACGACATCCCAGGACATCCACCATTGCCGATTCCTTCCACACCGCGTCCGGTGATATCCACCCTCTTCACGGCAGGCATGGTACGACAGCCCATCCATAGGCTACAGCATGGCCGTTCAGCAGACCACACAGGGCTACAGGGAGAGCACTATATATAAGCAGCATATGTGGTTTCCCACTTGATCGCCCATCTCTTCAACCGTGCTTTGGTTAAGGGATTACCCGACTCATGGACTATGCATACCATTAAGCCTATCCATAAGTCCGGCGATATGACGGACCCAGGGAACTACAGGACTATTATGATAGGCCATATCCTGGCCAAGATCTATGGGGCAGTACTAGAGGCAGAGCTCAGTACACACGCTGAGGTAGCGGGGATCAGGCACCCGGCCAGGCAGGCTTCCGCCGCACTTTCTCCACCATCGACCACATCTTCATGCTTCGTTGCTTGATTGAGAGCGAGAAGGCGAGGGAGCAGAGACTATACTGTTGCTTTATGGATTTCCGCAAAGCCTTCGACATGGTACCTCAAGAGAGACTTCCATCAGACATGCTATGGGCCATCCACGCTTTGTATGCACGAGTCACAGGCAGGGTACGCTACCCCGGCGGTCTATCAGACAGCCTTGTTAGCACCATTGGTGTGAAACAAGGTTGCCCTCTCTCACCCACTCTCTTCGGTCTCTACATCGACGAGATCACGGAGTATATACAGTGAGCATGAGGGCGAGGAGGAGACCTCCGAGGTACGCCAGTACACATCCTATTATATGCTGATGACATTGTCCTGCTCTCAGAGTCCCAGGAGGGGTTGCAGTCACATTTACAAGTGCTCAATACCTTTTGCATGGAGAGAGGACTCACAGTGAACCTTGGCAAGACCAAGGTCATGATCTTCCATACCTCCAGGACAGTATGCCATCGCCCCTCTTTCACTGCAGCCGGAGGACAGATAGAGGTAGTGGACTCCTACGTCTACCTAGGTATCACCTTCTCGGGCAGCACAGGGGTATTCTCCATGGCAGAGGCTGCGAGAGATAGATTGACGCGAGGTTATGCGGCACTTGCAGGATTGGACAGACCATGCTTTCAGACACATTTTTAGGAGCCCCGGACTAAGGGGTGGCTCTTTGACACTCTAGTGACACTCGCATTGATGTACGCAGCAGCAGTGCGGGCACCAGGGATCACAGAGGCGATGTGGACGCGGATTGAGAGGCCCCTGATCACCATGATATCACGCTTGCTGCGCAGCAAGCCCTCCGTTCCACATGACATTATACGAGCTGAGCTTGGCACACCACCGATGCTAGTGGAGGCCCTCTTCCAGTTGGTGACCTTTATTCTGAGAGTCAGAGAGCTTCCCACTAGCCGACTCACCAGGCTTGCATTTGAGAGCTCTAGACATTTGGCAGAGACAGGGCATGAGAGAGTATGGTATGCACAGACTTATCGACGGTTAGCAAACCATGGCATGAGCATTATGGATCTCCCACCTTTTCAGTATGACCTCTCTTCCCCCCACATTACCCGCTCTCGTTCGTAGAGGAGTAGGATCATCCGTCAGGACCTACTACATATACACGTCAGGGAGACATGGATAGCACCACGGGAGCCTCTTCCCACAAAGAGGCAACACTACAAAGAGCACTTCTTGACTGTGACAGTGGATGGTTTCATTCAGAGACCACGATACATGGATACATATATGGCACCAGCTGAGAGAGTGGCCATTGGGCAGCTCAAAGTATCATCACACCAGCTCGAGATTGAGATTGGGCGAGCCACACATACCCCGAGGGATGAGCGATTATGCAGGATATGTAGAGAGGAGGTGGAGGACGAGGAGCACTACACATGTAGATGCCAGGCATATGAGGACATCAGAGACCGCTACGCACATCTCTTCAGGGGGCCCAGAGAGATGAGGGCTTTATTGGGGACAGAGGACGAGCGCCCTCTAGGTCGTTTCCTAGTAGAGCTCCAGCACCGCCGTGCATCACTCCTCCAGCAGCAGATGGAGATACACCTGCCCCCCCCTCTAAGACTTATTACAGATTTTTTCAGACCCCAGATTTTTTCAGACCCACATCCACTCGAGGGCCCAGCTCGATGCGGGGTGTCACATTACACAGAGTAGAGGAGCTTAGACGACAGCGTCGACGACCGAGACCCCTTGTCCGGAGAGCTCGTCCACATCAGAGAGAGATTCAGGCGATTCACGCACACCATGACATGGAGATACAGAGACGTCAGCAGCGCACCCCTATCGATTTGGACGCTCGGAGCATTTTGAGGATCCCCATGATGCCTTACCCACCGATGCATTATATCCTACACCCACTCCAGGCATTTAGTGGGTTGTGATACCATCGAGCCTCCCCTCCCTATGCATATCATATTTGTATCTCACCCATTGAGCATATAGAGTGCATACCCATAGCACCCCACACCCTTGATGCCAGTTACTATCCACTCCTTTTATACCCGTTTGCGGTACTCACACTTTATTTTCGTTTTGGATCACAGTGGATTGGATCATACAAATGTATATGTTTTGTCTCATAGGCCGATTTTGGCCTCTAATAGACGTTAAAAAGTCTTTCTTTCTCTCTCTCTCTCTCTCTCTCTCTCTCTCTCTCTCTCTCTCTCTCTCTCTCTCTCTCTCTCTCTCTCTCTCTCTCTCTCTCTCTCTCTCTCTCTCTCTCTCTCTCTCTCTCTCTCTCTCTCTCTCTCTCTCTCTCTCTCTCTCTCTCTCTCTCTCTCTCTCTCTCTCTCTCTCTCTCTCTCTCTCTCTCTCTCTCTCACACACACACACACACACACAAACACACGTCTATGCATACCGCTCACAAAGCCGCCTTCTTTCCCATGATCCACTCTCACCCCTCGACACACTCATGTCACATATCACCACCATCCTACATGAATCAGCTTTACAAAGCTTTTCACACCCCCCCTCCCCAAAACACACACACACACACCACGAACAGGATCCATGCCTCAAAATTGTTGGTATGATACCAATTGCTGAGAGCTAAGGCAACAATTACGGATCTTGGAGTAGGAGATATCATAGAGAAACAAGCAGAAAGCCGAGCCAACAATTGCGAATCTTGGAGTATAGAGGAGATATCAAAGAGAAACAAGCAGAGTGCCACATGCTCAGCCTTACCTGTCACAAAAGGTGGGAATGGAAGGAGAG